>VXAB01007349.1:294106-415014 GCA_013399175.1 Odontophorus gujanensis | reverse complement strand
TAATGCATTCCTCCCTCCGTGCCACTCCATGCCCTGGGGGACTGGAAAAAAAATTCTTTCTTTTTTTTTTTTTGCCATGGAAATTGCTGGTTAAAGCCCAATACTTTGGCATATGCAAATTGTGAATTTGTTTAAAGCCTCAGTGCCACACTATTGTCATAGCAGACATTGCAGTCCAGCTATGTGCTGTTAAAAAGCGATTCAGTTTGCAGCTGTTTTGCTAACAGGTGCAAACAAACTTTTGTTTAAAACATCTTGAGTGCACTAACTATAAAATGCATTTGGCCAACGACTCAGCAAATGACTGGCCCACATCAGACGAACTTCCCATTGCATTAAGATCTGTGGAGTTTGCCTTCTTAACGGCACCAAACACCCATCAGCTGTGTGATGGAATATTTCTGCTTTATCCAGACCCTCACTGCTGAGGAGTGTGTTCTGAGCATGGGTTGGAGGGGAAGAAAGTGAAATATGTGGTGTCTCGTTTTTTTTTGATTCAGTATCCACTATGATTGCTTATCAGATGCTGCAGGTTCTGTGGGATATTTCCTTTTACACTCAGGTTTAATTTTTCCTCCTATGGGTGACTCTGAAAGCAGCAAAATAACAGTCCAGTAACTTGGAGAGGAAGTGTTTCAGTGAATAGCTGATTGTTTTAGGAAGTGTGTGACTGCCCTCCATGCCCAATGACAGTGTTTTTTCCTCTGGTGCTGAATGCTCCACCAGAATTAAAGCGTGAGCCCTTCCCGTGTCTGCAGGGCAGCCTGGGGTGTGGAGGCAAGCAGGGAAGGGGTACCTGCCAAACACTGGGTAGAGCCCTGTGCAGGACCTTTGTTTCCTGAATCCCAGCACAGCACTTCCATCACACAGCCACTTTCCTCCCCAGCTTTTCATGCGAAACAAATACTTGCAGGCATAATGTTTTGTTCACATCACCACAAATGAGTATTAGTCGCTGTGGGATGAAGCTTGGAACCCTATTCCTGCACTCTATATGTTACAGAAAGTGACTTGAGTGCATAGCAGAACACATTACTGTTCAGAGTCCTCTCTGCAATATGTTTGTCCACCTTCTGGCATTTGCCTGCCCTGGGGCTTGTAGCCTTTCCTCTCTAAACCTGTCTGTCATTTCAGAGTGGCTTCAGGCAGCTGATGTCCAAGTGCTTCTGACTGAACAACACACCTCTCTTCCCTGCTCTCTTCCAAAATAAAGGGACATTTAAGTTCACAACATGGTTAAGCAAATCCTGTTTTCTTTCCGATAAAAACAGTGCAAACAAATCTAGAACTTGCACTGCTTTGAGAAAATGGATTTCAAGCTGTCTGTTCAGTAGCTTCTCCCTCACACCCACTTCCCTAGCCCATCATTAGAATTTCAGACCTATGGAATGATTTGTCCAATTATTTGAATTACTCACATTGCACAGCCTGGCTTTGGTGCCTTTGATGAATGCCCTGGAACACAGCAGCAGCTGTATGTCAAACATCAAACGAATGCAGGTCATGCCTGGGGTAAAAGCATGATGGGAAGGTGAGCCTGGTCTGGCACTTAATTTGGTTAGTACCATGAGACCCTCTGAATTCTCTATTGGCCATTGTTCAGAGAGGTGATCAGTGTATCTTGACTGTGCAACCTGATGCCATCTTCAAGTAGTGAGATGTTTCTGAAGTGAGGTGTCCTCTTGTGACATCTAAACTAGCAGGATGTTAAAGGTTTTGTAATCGATTGAGCTCTGTTTTCTTTGTGGAGTGATTGATTGGGATTGCTTCGCACTGACCTTTGCTTGTTGTTGTCTTTTGTTTAGGAGGTCCTCCAGCAGCTGATTGTAATGAATTTACCAAACGTTTTAATGATTGGTAAAGATCCTCTTTCTGGTGAGTAGCTTGTTGAATTCTTCCCCTCACCTCATGCTGAATGAATGTTTTATTTACCTGAATATACAAATACAATATCTAACGTGTCTTACAAATACAAATTTATATGTGCGATAGTTCTTGCCAAAACCAGAACAGCTGCTGGCTTGAAAGTCATATCTTATTGCTGCAAGTGGTGGAGAACAGTTTGCCCTCTGAAACTGTTTGTCCTCCTGCTTTTCTGTCTTATGTTCCTGTATAATCAGTTCAGCTGTGACAGTATGTGCACACCAGAAAAGTGTTGGAAAGGTGTCCTTAAGTGTTAAGTGCAAATGAAGTGTAGGAAGAGAAATATATAAGGATTGAAAAAAGTACATGTATGAAATTTCAGAAAAAAAGGATGAAGAAAGAATAGCAAGGACAAAAACATCTGTCTGGTCACTTTGTCGAGGCAAGAGCATCTGTCAAAAGTGGTAACCCATCAAAAATGATTGGAAGCCAATGATCTCTTTTTGGTGGGACAAAATGACAGAGTTTCAGTGCAAAATTAGTTTGACTTCTCATTTTAACCATATTTGTGAAGTAAGAGGTTTTGTTGGCTGTAGTTAATTTGCTTCTTCTACACACCCTTTCTGCTGTAGCACCATGCTGGTACCAAGGACTGTGAATTTGTTTTTACCTAAGAAGGGGAACAGAATGAACCTTGTCTGCAGTGATGGGGAATGGTGTGGTAACGAGCATCTACAGAACAAACAAATGGCAGAAACCTTGGCAGAAGATTTCATTTTGTTGCTCTTGGCAGCCATAGTGTATGCACCTACACAAAGGGGTTATATCCAAAAATAATATTAATTTGCTGATATTGTGCTACAGAGACTCATAGCCTTGACACCTCTGCTGTAAAATCAAGCTTTGAGGGTAAGGCATTCACTCCTTTAAAAATCAAGGTGAAGTCTGCAGTATCAGCCTTAATTCTTCTGTACAGGCTAATCTTATGGCTGGAGAAGAAAAGAAATGCAAGAGCTATTGCTCTTCTCAGTCATATGGACAGTGGACAAAGCCTGACAAAGATGTCTGTGCCAACAAGGCGAACTCTCTGCTGGCCACGTCACTGGGAAAGGCTGGCTGGCTTCTTGTTGTGGCTGTTGCTGAGTGACAGCTGGTAGGAGGCTCACAATGCAGTAACTGCAGCATTGACTTTTGGGGAAGCTACACACTTGAAAGCTGTCATGTGCTTATGTATAGCTTCCCACCATTTACTTGCTGCTTGTCAGCACTTTCAGTCAGTCTTTGAAGAAATCGCCTGATACAACTCTTATGGGAAGGTTATTGGCCAGCTCCACTTAAGTACAACCAGACATCTGCTTCACCTTAAGATCTTTGAAATGTGGTATTCTCACTGTCTTTTTTTTTTATTATTATTTATTTTGTCTGTTACTGTCTTATTATTGATGTAATTAAGAACATGAGAGAAGATAAAAGCGTGTGAGAATGCAACAACTAGATGACTGAAAATAATGGGATATGTGCATACAAAAAACATTAAGTTGTTGTTTAGCTATATTTTATACTGCTTTTGAGAACCAGTTGGAGCTTTTTGAGGACAGAAAGTAAGGTAGGATGTACTGATGAAGAAATAGAGAACTAGGGGATGTTTCAGAACTGGGGACCTGGCTAAGGGCTGATGGGAAGCCTGGAAAGGGGCAGTAGGGAGGAGAGGTGTGAGGAGAAGTTACCAAAACCAATGGAAGGGAATTCACAAAAAAACTGAACTCAGCTCTGGTGTATGATGTCCAGGTAGCTGCTGGGTTGATGCCTGTGTTGTTGAGTGTTTTTCAGAGAAGAAGGCAGTGACACATGAGAGGGAAGGAAAGTGAAATGAGATATTCTTTGTCAGTGGGAGAGCTAAAGGAGGGTTACAGATTGAATAAAGACATGAAGACAAAGCAGTCATCAGCATGGGAAATGGTGCTTTTGGCGTGAATTCAGAGAAGCCCCAGGGAAAGCTGACAGAGGAGTGAGGAGGCTGGGCATGACAGCAGTACAGGGACAAGATATGAGGCAGACATTAATTATTGGAGGCAGGTGTTTAAAAATGTCAATAGTAGAAGAGTAACCTCTCTGTGTCAGGGGCCTGGTCCAGGACAGAGACTGGGAGGGAGGATGAGGTCTCCAGAGGCAGTGCTGGGCTGAGTGCTGCTGGAGCTCCCAGAGCTGAAGGCTGAGGTGTGGGTGGTCAGAAGGGAAGGTGAATCTTGGAGGCAGTGGTCACATCCCAGTTCTTGTTCTCTGTCCCTTGTAGGTAAGGTATCTCAGTGGAAGACTCCCCCTCCCTTAACCAGAGGAAGAGAAATTGATCCCATGATCACATTCCTGGAATAAATAATGGGTTGCTATGTGCTGCTCGAGCTGAGAGGGCTCGTAGTGACTGTATTAACTCCACAGATCCCAGGCCAGACAGCTGTTAGATGCTTCAGTATGATTCACTCTAACAAATGCAGTGACTTCTTCCTTGAAACAAGTCCTTTTTTTTTTTTTTTTTTGTATTTAACACATTTTTCAGAGTAGTTCAACAGCACAATTTGCAGACATTCTCTGTCCTAAAATGCAGTCAAATGTGTTGCTATGTATTTTAAATTATAAACTGAGCAGCTTTGAAGCTGAGAATGGTGTTCTAGCTATTTAACTCCCATTTGGCAGTCAACATTGGGGGCTACTTCGGGCTTCTACAGCTGCACTTGGAACGTGAGACTGTTGAGAATACAGAGCTGCTACTACTAAAAATGCTGTAGGAGCCGAGCTTTTTCATAGCATATGGTACATGTCTTCTGGATTCAGGAACTTTATGTGCTTTCATCCTCTAAATCATTTTGTTCCAGGCCATGGCAGGTTTTCCTTTTTCGGTTTGTTTGGCAGTAAGCATAAAAGTTGGAAAAATAGTTTGTGAGATGATGACATCCTTGATTTGTTTTCTAGAATATAGGGAACTGAAAAGAGATCTGAAAGTTTATTTAAAGGGTTTAAAAGGTTTTCCAGGAATCTGACTTGCAGAGTGATGTAGCTGACATTACAGACCTCTCTTCACTGCACCAGTAGTCAGCTACTACCATTAAACTGTCTGTTTTTGTCTTCCTCCAGTGGTTTTCTTAAACAGACTCTTGACAGAAAAATCTGCTGCTGCATACCCAGTCCTCTGTATTCAATATGAAAATCGTCAGAGTATTTATCATCAATTGTAATTCTTTAGGGGCTGGAGAAGAGGGCACTTGAAGTTTTTCCAGAGCAAGAATGGAAATGAGGTCTTGTGTGCCTGTTGCGGTAGGCCTGTTTCTGTCTCTTCAAAACAAACAAACAAAAACTTCGCTATTTAGATCCCCTTTTCAATTTACATGGAAGGTTTATGAATGAGTGAGCCCCAGATCCCTGCTGGTAAATATCTATAGAAACTGTTTTTCATTAAAATCCTAAAAGATGCATGCTCCCACTGGGGTTCTTTCTCATGTCTGGTTTCCTTCCTCATTTTGTTTCACAATCCACCAGAGACACCGAGGTTCATAAAATATACAGTTAATAACAACGCATAGCCTCAGTAGTGTAAATTTAGAAGTCAGGCCTTTCTCATTCAGGATGTAGCTAGAGCTGGGAAAAACAGTGCTTGTGCACTCACTGCTTCCCAGCCTCTCCACAGCCCCACTGCGTGCTACCTGTGGCACTGCACAAAGTAGCATTCCCTCTCTTCTGCTGGTGGAAAATCAAAGCAAAAAAGTACGTAAAGGAGCTGCACAAGCTCAAAATCCCTCATACTTGGCTTCATTTTCTCTTATGTCTTCCCCTCCTACTCCCTCTCTTATATCTGTAAGTCTTCTATCCCATCCCTGTACCTCCATCCTTCCCTTTTGTTGTGCCCCCTAATCCCTTTGCCGCCTTCTCCCTGGGCTGTGCCATCTGTCTGCCTCCTGTGAGCCAGGGCAGCTCCGGACTGCAGGTGGTGGTTGGGATTCCCCCTCCCAGCCAACCTGCTGTGGGAGCAGATGGTCTCTGCGCATCCCCCAGGTGCTGGCTTTCCTACAGACACAAATACATGGCCTGAGAGCAGCTGCCCTGGAATTCTCAACAAGGTGCAAATGCCCCAGTTTTTTGTTAGTTAGTTAGTTTGTTTTTTAACAAGCACCTTTCTGTTTAAGTGCTAATTTGAATCCAGTCCATTTGCTTCAGCTTGTGGCTACCTGTCTGCCAAGAGCTCTGACCTGGACCTAAGCACTTGTGTCCTGAGTTGTAGGAGGGTATTCTTGGTAAGCTCAGCTAACAAGGCTGCCAAATGTTAGCTTTGAAGCAGCAGCAGTTTAATAAACTTACTATTACCTCAAGTCTTTTAATTTCTCACTGCTTTCTATAACTCTGGTTTGGCCTTCCCTGCCTAAGGGGCCTTCCATGTGCCCCCTGGATTCTCCTGCTGGTGGGAGAGCTCAGGTGGGATGAGATCTCTGAGTGATATTTCCAGGCGTGGCCAGAATGGGGCTGACCTCGTTAAGTTACCCCACAGTAACAGCTGAAGGTGTGGCACCTTACTGGACCAGGCAGTATCACTGATGCACATCTGTTATCTGAGGAGAAAAACAAAGCCTGCTATCTTTGGTGCAGAATGCACTTTGAATGGCTTCAAGTAGCTCCCGTGTCTTTAGGGTAGTGCAGGTGCACTTGCTGCTGGAAAGTAATTGTGTTTTCTGACCTGAGGAACTCCAAGCCAGCAGGCTCACCTGCAGGACAGCTGTAGTGCACAGAGCATAGTGCAGGGTGCTAGAGCTGGGCTTTGAGCCCTTGTACCTGTGACTGGGAGCTGCGACTGCGTGTCTCTCCCTCAGTCTCAGGGTGGTCAACCCTTGGTATGTCTGGGAGAAGGAAAAGGTGCACGAACCCCTTGCTGTCTGTCACACAGCAACTTTTACTCGTGTCCCACAGGCATGCTCTGCCTTTAATCCCTAGTCTGGCTTTGCTTCGAAACATATACAGAATGAACCCAGGTGCTGAAAATGTAACAAGAACTTAATTTTGCAGAAAGAAAATATACTCTCACCAACCTTGGTATCATCTTGAGCTAGTAGTACCCATGCAGAAACTGCTTACATTGTGGCAGATCTTTTGTTGTTCAGTGGTTTTTTTTTGTTTTTTTTTTTTTTGTGAAACTAACTGCATCACTGGACTTGAATTCTGAGAATTCCAGCGTTGATTTGTGTACTGATAATTTGTGTAGATCACTTGAAACATTTTAAAAATCAGTATTCATGAAAACTGTTGAAAAATTGTTCAACAGTCGGAAGACTGCTGAGGGCATTTCCTTTTCGAAAGGAAAGCAGCAAGCAGACAGTTTCCAAAGCTGCCTGCACGCTGCATTGTGAGGTTCCTGGGCTGCTAGCAACCCGGCAGCCATGTAGGTCAGTGTGCCTCTATGGGGCTGCACGTGGGCATTGTTCCAGCTGCCTGGCCCCACTGCACAGGCCTCTGACCCACGGCCCGGTCAGCCCTGTGATGTGTTGCTGGAGTGATGTGGTGGTGATCAGCTCTACTCTGTGATGGGAGCAGTGGAATTCTGGAGTAAATCAGGGTATGAGGTGGGAATGTTTATCATGAGGTTCCATACTGTGTGTCAGGAAGCAGTTGTAGCATGATGAGAGTAGCATACAAGGCCTGTTTCTTTCCTTCTTCCCCACTGTGAACAGCACTTGGTGTTATCCCTCCTAGCACACAGGGCATGCACTTCACAGTGTGAACAGAGGGAGAACTAGCTGCTAAGGCATCTCTGTGTTAAAGAGAGAATCTGTGTACACAAGGTGGCATTAGGTTTTGGAAAGGCTAAGAAGTAACTACTTTACAGGTGTAGAATTCAGGATGAGTGTGTCCTGTGAATGTAACCATCCTTGAATCCTATCCAGTGTATATCTTGTTTTATTCTTGTTTTCCACCCTTGTTAATCACAAAACAAGGGACAAACTTTGGGAAAAAGGAGAAAAATGTGTATTACTGCACTGACTAGAAGAAAACCTCAGAAAATATAGATGAGGAAAGTGATCTTTTTGGATTTTGGGTTTAAAAAAAGTCCATAAGAACTGTACTGTTAGGTGGAAACTGCAATAAAAATTTAATGGACACATATATGAGCAGCCACTTGTTCAAAGGAGAATATTCTTGCTTCGAGGAGGATATTTTGGAGATGATAACTCAGAGGTACTTAATCTATGTTACACATATGTACTAATTCCATTTTTTCCTTTCTAGGTAAAAGTATGGAAGAAATTAAGAAGCTGCTGTTGTTGGTTCTGGGATGTGCTGTGCAGGTGAACCTCATTAGAGGCTTGAAAAACATTTTTATGAATCTGTTGTTATTTTTGGACTGAGAAAATCCATACAAAGATCATTGCTATATGAACAAACGTATAGCGCAAGAGAGCTTGCAAACTAGGACTGTGATGAATAAAATAGATGAATAAAATGATTGTAGGGGAGAAAGCAGCACAGGGAAAGTAAGTACTCTGTGTGTCACAGTTTGTTACCAAATTATCAGCCATAGAATACATGCTCTCATAACAGAGTGGAAGGAAAAGCTTCTAGTAGTCCACTTGATATCAAGATTGTTGTTGGTTTGTTTTCTTACTTTTAAAAAATAAATCTGTAGTAGAGCACACCTGATGCAAAGCAAATAAATAAGCAAAAAGTCTAAGGATCTGTTTGTTCATTGAAGCCTGGTTTTATTTGTGTTACCATTTGATTAAATATTATGTGTAGAAAATCCAAAATGAATAGCTACTTTGTATATTCATGTATGGATTTTTATCTGGTGTTTGTTAAAATAAGTGGACAGGCAGTGTGTATGGGAAACTCCCCAGAAATAAATGACAGTTACCAAATAAAGCACTCAGTGTTCTGCCCACCAAGCATCCACATGGTGAACAATAGGGATGTTGCAGGCTGGCCTTCCCTTATAATTGACCTTGTTTGTAGGTCTCTAATGTTTTTGTCATGCCTTAGGACACTTCCTCTGCTCAGCTATGTCAAGTCAATTATGTCAGGGTAATGCTGTGTTCGTATGGCTGCTCTGAACTTGATCTCTGTGCTGCATTGCAACACAAAGAATAAAGGTCTGAGTTGGCAAGCTGCTGTGCATCCTTGGTCCCTGTTTGCAGGGCTGAGGCCCTTCCCAATGAAATGAATGGTAACACTTAGAGGTGAACCCCTAAGAACCACTTTAAATGGCAGAAAAAGCAGTTTGAAGAAACCCTTAATGTTTAACTTCTCTTTTGTCTTCCTGTAACAACTGTGCATTGCAATATTAGTGTACAGTTGTTGATACACTGATAACAGATGTCTGACTCTTTAAAATCCTTTAGTAAAAGATTTACTGAAACCTGTTTGTTTGAGTTGTCACTCACTTTTATCTAAAATGTTTTTCGTCCCTATTTTTTATCAAAAGCACATGTTGATTTTGTTCAAAAAACAAAGTCAGTCGTTGATGTGAAAATGGTATACAAGGGGATGCATCCTGTTTCATTGCCAAAGCCATGCATAATACAAACAGAGAAGTAGAATGATTAAATGATGTAATGTAAATGTAGGTGTTCTGGTTTTTGTTTGTGTGGCTCCATTAGTGATGCTGTGATGATTTCCTCTGGCTGTTGCCCCACCTCTTGTTTTTAAAGAGCAAACCCAGCCACTTAAATTACTCTTTCTTGCATGGGCTGTAGAAGACTTTAAATAATTCACAGCATAATTCAGTTCTTGCTCCATATGGAGCAGCAAAGTGTGATACTTTCTAGCATAATAAAGTGTATATCTTGAACATTTTGTTGTTAGCAATTTAGTGATATATATAATAATTTTCTTTTTTTAATAAAAAAAACTAAGTACTAAGTTTTAGGAGTTTAACCTTTTATTTCGTTTTGAACAGTGTGAGAGAAAAGAGGAGTTTATTGAAAGAATAAAACAGCTGGATATTGAAACCCAAGCTGCCATTGTGTCACACATTCAGGAGGTGAGCCTGCCAGTGTTTGCTGTTTTGACTTTATATCCTTTTCTTGACTCAATGTATCAGTGTCTTCATGTTCAGTACTTCACATTTCATAGTAGGTTCATGAACATGAGAGGAAGAAATGATCTATGAATATGTGTTTTTAATCATGTTAATACAGTTAAAATGGTAGGTGTTTTTTAAAATGTTACTACATTAAAATGTTGCAGTGGCAAATGTCTTGCTTGCTGCTTTTAGAATGTATACAATGTTGTAAGGATATATGTGCAAAACATTTCAAGAAGTGTGTATGGTTTAGGAGCTGAAGTCCCCTTTGCAGTAATGATGTAGACACAGTCCCTTAGTCCTGTGGCAGGTGAGACATAGGCTCCCCAGTGGTGTGCTCTTTGGTCACTGGGCTCCTCCTTTCAGCTTTGAAAGTTGTTCTGTGCAGTTGAAATTAGACATGTACTTTGTTTTTTAAGTGAAGCATGATCCAATGACAAGAATATTCTTGGACCTCTGAGGTTTCTGTAAAAGGAAAGACTACATGTGACTGTTAGAAACCAGTTTGCATTGTAGATCCAAAGAGAAGCTCTGTGCAGACGCCCTTTGTTGGCCATGCCACACTGGGAAATGGGGATTGGGTGAGGTCTGGTGTCCTCAGGTGCAAGTGTAAAAAGCTTGGTGCACTGAGATTTAAGGAACCTGTTACAGAAGTCTTAAGACAGGAACTTGGAGGAGAAAAAAAAAAAAAAAAAGATGAAATAAGCTCTTCAAAAACAGAAATATTATTTAACTGAGCTTGAGATTCTTTTCACTTGCATGATGTTTCTGCTAAATCAGTCAGAGGAAATACATCTGGGTAGGATATCAGTGAAAAGAAATGCTGCCAGCAAGGGCCGGAGAGATTTCTAATAAAGTCAGATCCTTTCAGCTTTATTAGCTGCAGATTTCAAGTTCATTGGAAACAGGGCTTATCAGTCTTAGCAGTTCCTTCTGATTCCTATAGTGATCATTTCATTGCATGAATTAAGAGTTTCTAATACATATCAGGACTTATGCTTGCATATAACCAATAATTTAAAAAATCATCAGGTGTAATATATAAAGAAAAGTCTAAATACCAGAAATGGCTGAGTAGTGTTACAGTTTAGATAGTCAATGTCTGTGTTATTTTCTACATGCTTTAGGTGAAATGTGATGTTTCTTAATATGTCAGTAGAAGAACCTAAGGGATACACCGTATGCAGCACATACATTTACAAGTTAGCTAGTAGAAAGGCAGTGGTTTTTTTTGGTTTTTTTTTTTCCTTCTTCCTAGGTGACTCACAACCAGGAGAATGTCTTCGACTTGCAGTGGCTGGAGCTACCAGACATGGCCCCAGAAGAACTGGAGTCTCTCTCCAGGAATATGGTGTTCCACCTCAAGAGGCTCATTGATGAGAGAGATGAGTGCACAGAGGTACAGTGACTTCTCTCTTGTATAGTGCTCATGTGGAGCACCAGCTAAAAAGCTCAGTTCCTTCTTTTATTTTTTTGTGCCCTGGGTTTCTTCTGGGTTTCTTCTGATTGTCTTCCTTCTACATCTCAGAAAACGTGTAAAAAGATTTTGTCTTTTCCATTCTCACATAAACACTAAAGTGTGTTGAAATGACTGGTAAGAGAAGTGCATGTGGTGAAGATACCAAAATATTTGAACTTGTGGCTTTGTCTTGGGATTTGTGTCTCTGGATGTCTGCTTAGCTGCTTGTTTTAAGAGTTTATTGCTTGCCTGACTCTCCAGTGATATTTACCATTGTGGGTTCCAGTGTCTTTGCTTTTTTCCCTGTGTGAAACCAGTCCTTTCTGTTACTGACTCATCCATTCATCTCACTTCAGATCCCTGCAGGAGATTTCTCCCTTCTTTTTACCTGTTAATTTTCTGTCATGCATTTGACTTTGTGATGCAACAAAACTGTTAGAGTTTTTATGAATTCTCTGAGAAAAATTGTCTGTTTCATTCACTGGAAGGGAAATGTTTTAGTGGTCTGAGCATGGTATAGTTTGCTCTCCTTTGTATGGACTTTCTACCTTACTCTCAGTTGAATTCTGTAGAATAACTTAATAATTTTCTACATTTATACATCATTTTTAGATCTTTGAAGAACAATATGTAGTTGTTATTATTTATTTGTGACTCTACATGTTTCTCTGTATTTCTAGGTGATTGTAGATCTCACTCAAGAGAGGGACTATCTACAGTCTCAGCAACCACCAAGCCCTCTGAAGGCATCGAGTCCAGATTGTTCTCCAAACCCAGGCAGCCCTCTTTCTAATGAGGACAAGCAGCACCTTGCAGTTGAGCTGGCAGACACGAAGGCTAAACTGAGAAGGATCCGGCAGGAGCTGTGAGTCAGCAGTGACTTGTGCTTCTAGTCAGACTTGTGTATTAAGTCTTGCGTACCCTGAAAGTGCAGTTGCCTGTCAGCTTTGGCTTATTGACTTCCATGAGGGCTCTCAATATCATGTTATTCACATTTTTTATTTATAATAGTAGGAAGCTAGAATGAATGATTTTTTTTAAATTCATCTTTAAACACAGAGTGACGACTGCTTTTTGTCTTTATCTGTCATCTCTTCTTCTCTTTAAAATGCCAGTAGCTAACTGCGCTTTTAATTATTGGTGGGAAGTCCAGAGCAAAGCTAGCTACAATGGTGGTAGCACCAGTGAGATTTAAACAGAGATAATGTAAAAGAAATGAAGTTATAATTTCACGTCTGTGATGTGTGTTGTATCACAAGAAAATACACTTTTAGGAAATAGTCATGACATAAAGGAAACTCCATTTTCAGAATATGCTGAAGGACTTCTGTTTGCCATTCTGGTTTCTCGGCAGGACTCACAATCAATATGGTTTCAGGAAAAAAAATTAAGTTATTTTCTAATTCTTTTTTAGTGAAGAGAAATCTGAGCAGCTTGTGGATTCTAAACATGAGGTTGAGCAGATCACCCTAGAGCTGCAAAAAGTAAAACAAGAGGTAAGGTGGGCTCATTTCACTGGAAATAACTTTCATTGTGAAGTTTAAAAAAATGCCATTCTGTATTTTCAATGAAGAATTCAAGTTACTCCAGCAAACTGCTTGACAGTTACAAGTGTGGCATAGTGACGCTACACTTTCTGCTTAACTGGTGAGAACAGTCTCATGTGTTTAGCTTGCAAATAGTCCACTAATGCCTGAAGCTTATGTAATGTCAGACACTGGAAATAGGAGTCCTGACAGGCTTTTACAACTCTTAATCTTGTAGAAAATTTACTGGTTAATAGGAGAAATGTATTACTCTTGCACTGGGAAAATGTAATTTGCCTACTCTTAAGAAAAAGTCATAAAGGACATGCTTTCAGTATGTTTTTAACTTAGATTTGTCTCTCTGATTATCCCTCATATCTCTTAGAATATCCACCTGGCCTCAGATGCTCGCTCTGCCAGAGCATATAGAGATGAGCTGGACTCCCTGAGAGAAAAGGCAAACCGCGTTGAGAGGCTTGAGATGGAGCTTGTTCGGTGCAAAGAGAAACTTCATGATGTGGACTTTTACAAAGCTCGCATGGAGGCAAGTGAAAATGAAATACTGAGTAATCCTTAATGTTTGGCTTTTGTTGTGTTACCAGTTCATGTGTCATTTGTCATTGAGCTGACTGTAGCAAAACATGAGAGCCACTGGAAATTCTTTAACATGCCTTTTTGCAACTGTTGCTTGTAGTAGAAAGAGAAAATCCCAAGTGCCTTGAGTAGGGTATGTCAGTGAGAAATGACATTCTTTGTTCCAGTAATAATTACAGTTATCCGTCTTAGTTACCTGCAGCTATGCCCATCCTGCAGTTACTAAATAATTTAGGTTGGTAGGGACCTTGGAGATCATCTAGACAAACAGATAGGTTCAGACATGCTGTGAACAAAATTTAGGTCAGTTTGCTCTTAATTTTTTTTTCCTTTCAGTGCTCTGAGCTTTTCTCACCGAAACTTTCAGTAATTAGTGTATGTAACATATCTGCCAAAGTCAAATATCTAGACATGCTAAAAACACTGAGGTTCTGTAGCTGACCACCTTGCTATGGTCAAATAAAATCCCAGGTCTGGGATAGAAGAACAGTGATGAAGCTCTCATTTGCTAGGCTGAAAACGTGTTATTTCAAGCCCATAAACCCTACTTCATAGACAGGTGTTTTGGTTTTTTTCCACCAAAGATTTCAGCTAGCTGCTGGTTCTTATAAATGGATTCACAAAGATGACTGGTTTCGAAATGTAGTAATAGCCAGTAAAAGCCTGCCTGCTCTCTCAGGGATTCCCAGTTTATTGTAGAGTATGAAATTGCTCCAGTGTCTTCCTGCCTCAAGCTGACAAATCAGTCATGCATTAACCTGACACACAAACTACTACTGTAGCATCCTGGTTGTTTCCTTTTTGTCTGTGCACTGGAGTTGCTTAGCTTCTACCTCCTGCTCAGAGATTTTACCTGAGCTAGGAGAAGGCAGTTTTTAGTCTTGTGGCTACTTCTTTTCTGGAGTTCTCAGTTTCCTTGCTTGTCCTGAACCCAGCAGTCTCATTATGCAGTCTGCATGCTAATCTCACTGTTGTGCAGCAAAAAGACCTCTGCTTCAGTTCCAATTTGCTTCAAACTTTCCTCCCCCCTCCCACCCAACCCCCTTTTCTACCCTGTCAGTTTCTGATGAATGTTTTGAATCCTGGATCTGAGTGTTGGATCTCCAAAGATACCTCCCTGAGATACAGTAGTAGATAGAAAAAAGTGTATTTCCCATCAGTATGGCACTTTACTGATTTTGGGGAACAATGTGGCCTATGGCAAAAGTTGTTGCTGCCATAGAGGCTGAGCTTTTCAAGTATGTGGCAGGATTGCACAGTTCTCTGCAGGCTGTTCTTTGGTCTGGAATAGCCAAAGTGTTTCACATTCTTGCCACTTCTTCCCATTATTGGTCAAACCTTGGCACAGTCATCAAGTGGCAGACTTTCACAGTGGCAGCATCAGGCAAACTGCACTGGTTTCATACTGATACATTCAGGGGATTTCACAAGGCACTCCTCTGTCTTTTTTTTTATCCTCATGTGGTAACACATAGGCTGTTTGTAGTAGCCAGTATCCAACTCTCTTCAGTCCGTGGAGTTTTCTGTTAGTGTCTCAAGTCCTGCACCCACCCTAATAAAGGACTGAAGATGGGTTGAGTTCAGTGTCTGCTCAGATTCCTTCCACTCCTTCAGGAACTGTTAGGCTCGCTGCTCCAGATTGTAAGATTTGTGCAGGAATGTCCAGTTTTTAACTACTAGACTGTAAAGTTCTGATTCATCTCGTGGCATTTACTGATATGATTGGCTTCCTGAGCTCCAAAACTTAGGGCTACACTAATTTCACAGAGGCTCTGCAACAAGTAGGTGCATCAAGTGCGGAGTAAGTCACATTTCTATGTTACTGTGGTACCTTAAGGTTCATAGGGCTTTACTGAGGTTTTCAATAAGCAATACCAAATCAGTAAGTGACAAGAAAGCTTTTTCAGCTTGTGTGTCAGTGCAGAAGGTTACTAAGTGGGTGTTTGAAAATCTTTTCCTTCCCATTGTTCATGTACACCTTTGGTAGCTGGTACTAAGAATGTGAAAGGTGCTCTGTGTATGATACTGTGTGTATGATTCCTAGGCTTTAGGAATTGTTAGCAAGCTTGTAAGTATTCTCTGAAAGCATGTGATACAAATCAGCCATGGCAACAGGAAGAGTTGTGTTCTTTTGCAGGAATGCTAAAGAGGGAAGTCTTTCTTTCTGCATTTGAACCTAACACATGTAAATATGTTCCCTTCTCTGTATTTTTCGACAAAGTTATTCTGAAAAGACATTCTTATTTGACCATCTTCCAAGGAACATGGAGATGAATGTTTTCTAGACACCTTCCTGCAGGAGTGGCTCAGTGAAGTTTTCAGTGTGAGTTTGGAGGGGTGGTCTTAGTGCAGGACTTCCTCCAAGGAGGTGCTACTCTTCAACATAAAGCTTCCCTGTAGCATTCCTCTTCATTGAACCTTGTGAGGCTCCAGGAGATCAGGTTATTCTCAGACCAGGGAACGAGGCCTTGCCTGTTCTTCTTCCCTCTTGCTGCAGTCATATTGCCACACAGGATGGTGGGAGGAATTTCTATTTCATATAAAAAAAGCAAAAGTTTCTCTGATGTTTTAATATAGCTTACTAAAGCAATGTTTGATTGTCACAAGATGTTAATTGTATCGTGGCTCAGTAGGGGCAATTTCTGAACTGTAGAAGGGAGGAGTTTGAACTCTGTTTAATAACTAGGTCTGGATGTGCATACAAATTTTCTAGTTTTAAACAATCTGATTGCTACTTCAGTTTCTGAAAATGTCTGTCAGTAGCAACACACCCTGATTATGCAACCACTTAGTCCCAGACTAAATTGTAACCATATGAGTACATAGTGCCATTCTCAAAGCTATTTCAGGGCACAGTGATGCAGGATCAGAACGCAATATATTGTTTGTTTCAGAAATATAGTTACAGAAGCAGGATTATGTGTGTTGGATATTAAACCATCCCAATTTAAGTTGAATCTCTTGCCTGTTAAATTCAGCATATTTTCAAAAGTTAACAAACTAAACTATAGCCAGCTATTATTGCCTCTGACTTAAAATTAAACTCAGTTTAGAAGTAAACTCAGAGTGAAATAAAAACCCTTATTTCTGATGAAAACATCACTGCACTGTGACCACCTGCTGAATTTCTGGCCAGCAAGAGTGGTTTGTAGCTCGATGTGTTATTAGGTTGACTGTCTTCTGCAGTGAGTTCTCAGACATCAGTGCTGACACACTGCACTTAGAGCAGTTTTACCTTCAAGGCTCTGAGATGCAACTCTGCAAGATCCCATGGAGTAATTATTTAAATTATATGAACTTCTTAGTGTTGAGACAGCCTAAGATCATAGGATGGGTATACCAGTGAGCAATGTTGGCCTTGCCATACTGGCATTTTCACTGGGTTATTAATTTAAGATTTCTTCAGAACTGCTTTGAACTGGCATGTCCACCCTTACTGGGTGATCAGTGAAGAGGATTCCAGTCTTCCATGTGTTACAGCTTTCAGTGCTGTGTGGGTTCTACCAGAGCCTGGATACGTGTATGTACTTGGCACATAGCTTGACTCTTCATTAGTCTCTAAAATAACTAGTTCCTGCTTGGTGTGCACTTTTGAGCATAGTTCTGAGACTGTTTTTGAGGTCAGACACAACCTTCCTTAGGGCTGTGGTCCGAATTGAGTGTGACGATGTAGCAAAGTAAACTGGTCGTGTTGCTGTTTCATTATGGATATTCTGTCAGCTTAAACAACACTCAGCATGTTTTGTATTGTGTACTTCCTCTGGTCTGCCATCTGGTAGGTGTCAGCCTTTTTAGTTTGCCTACCCTGAAGTGACCCAGATAGATCAGACTTGGCCCAAAATGCTGTTTCTGTAAAACTAGTGTTTAATTTACTTGCATACTCAGACATTTAAGTTGTGGTAGTTGAAGCACTTCACAAGCACTGACAGACTTGTCCCTTTTAGTGCTGCTGTAGTGGGGAAATTATTCCTCTTGTATTATGCAAGTTGGTAGCTGACCCAAGAAGACATCAAGGGCAGTAGTTTGTGCATGAGGTGGACTTCCATACCATGCCATCTACAGTCAAAATGCAGCAAACCTTAAGATTGCTATATTAGGCTCTTAAATTGTGGTCCCCTATGTATCAGAAAGCAAGAGGAGTGACTGCCATTAGACGTTCCTAACTTGTGCTTTGTGATTATCTTTTTTTCTTCATTCATTTTTGTAAGTTGTGAGCCATGTGAGGCTTTTAAAGGCAGACTCTGCCCCCTGAGAATTGAGAAGGGTGCTGCTGGTTAAGCAAGTGAAAGCATTTCACTCATGCCTGATGGTCTTTCAGGAATCTCCTTGGTTTGGATGCTTGTGGTTTGAGAGAACAGACTTGAAAACTGATGTCAACAGACTTAACATTTGGAATACTGTTGTCCAGGAGCAATCTTCTCAAGCAATAAGCATTTCATCATTCCTGCATGCATGTTTTCTATTCATGCATGTTTAATTAGAGCAGAGGAAGAAGGTGGAGAAAGAGAACAATAGGCAAAAAAAATAAAATAAAAATCTGCTTCTTGACCCATTGTAACTTTCCTGGACTAAAATCCTTCCTATACCTGTTTAATCTTTTAAATGCTGATGTATTCCTTCTGTAGAAAAGAATACCTATGTTTGAAGACTTATCTAAAAGTAAAAGCAAACAGTGAGATATTATAACTTGAAATAACATGTAGTTTAATAGATGTGTCAAACGTGAGCAAGAATACATGGCCAGGTTTTATGCTTTGGACATCTCATGTTTCTGGAGGTCAGATACTTAAATACACAGAGCTTCACGTGTTGCTTTGCAAGAGTCCTGTATAATTAACTTGTTTCCAGTGTTATGGCTGCAGTAGAATAAGTTAAATTTTCACTTGGTAAAAACAGATAAAGAACCTTTAGTGGATCAGTGGCATGACTTGTGCAGTTAATGCTCATGTTTATTTTGTGTCTTTGATCTTTTTGATCTAGTTCTGTATGATGAGAAATTCCATTAAATGTCTAAAAATCAGGAAAAAGCAGTAAGGAAATCATTACATTAGTTAATCTGAGGTAATTAAATCATTTCCTGTTGAATATCGTATTATAAGAAACAACAAAAAATTTGACAGTGTCACTTTATGGAAGTGCCTTCGTCTTTGAAAAGTCACATTACCTAAAGAAGTTAATGTTATTTTTTCCTCTCTAGGAGTTAAGAGAAGATAACATCATATTAATTGAAACAAAGGCGATGTTAGAAGAACAGCTAACGATGGCAAGAGCTCGTGTTGATAAGTTGCATGAGTTAGAGAAGGAGAATTTGCAGTTGAAATCCAAACTTCATGATGTGGAGCTGGTATGCCCTCTCTTTCTCATTACGCCATTTTTACTGCATTCTGTTTTTATGCTAGATTGATGCCACAGAAACCAGTGACAGGTAGATAAATCAACAGTGCTTTTAAAGATGTCTAGTTTGAATTTGGTATACACACATTCTTGACGTATATTCACAACGTGAATACTTTGAATGTTGCCAGTGCTACTGCATGAGGCAGTTTAAATTTAACTTTATGGAAGATGCTTTCATGCATAATGACAATAGGGGTGTTAATATCTATCACATAAGTAGAAATCTGTGGAAATCTACTACAGTAAATTAACTTTTTTGCTAGAAAGGAAGCCCACAACTGTTACGGTGACTAAGGATTCATCACTCCTGTAAAAGAGACAATTCTGAAATTTTAGCATTAGATAAATCAGAGATGTGGCTAATTGCTTCATAGAGTGGGAGATCTAAGAAGTGGCAGATTATTGTATACAAATAAACATTGGATTTTGTAATCCCACTACTACTAATAAATATTCTTTAATTTTTTGTATCTTACACAACAGTCCTCCTCTTACAACTTTGCAACTTTGCTTTGAATTCTTCTGAGTTTAACTGCATAAGAGCAGGATACACTGGAAACGAGAATGTTGAGGGTGTGTGGAGTTATGTTTAATAACTTACAAATAAAGAATAACATGATGCTTCAGCGCTTCAGAGTAGCTGATTATTTTGCATGCTGCTTTTCTGGGTGGATTTATGAATTTTTGACTGATGCTTTCTTAAAATTTGATACCATTTAATCATGATTGTAATTGGCCACTTACATAACTAGAAATGTAAGTGGCCAAAGTGATTTCCAGAAGCTGTGATAGCCTCTGGATTTGTTATTTGGATAATTGAAACCCCGCCAATTTTGAGGCATATATCTACTTGCTACTCCATATGACATGAGTTAAAGAAGCAGTATCCAAGGTTATTTCTGCAGTGTCTCCAGAGTGTCAGTGCACGATGCTACATGCTCTTGAAGAAGTTAGCTTTGGAGACACCTTGAATCCAGACAGCCTCACCAGTCCTGGCTTGTGCTGGCCCTATCATCGCTGAGCATCTCCTCCCTCCAGTCACCTTCATTTCAAATATATCGTGGACTTAGGGCTCCATTTAGTAGTTGAGCTGACAGAACAATCTGAGATAGATAATCTGCATACGTTTTTTTTCATTTACTCACCTTCCACAGGATCGAGACACGGACAAAAAGAGAATTGAAGAGCTTCTGGAGGAGAATATGGTCTTGGAGATTGCACAGAAACAGAGCATGAACGAATCTGCACACCTAGGCTGGGAACTAGAACAACTGTCTAAAAGCACAGATCTTGCTGATAGTGAGTACCAGTTGGGGTTGCCAGCGTTGTATTTCCCTTTGTGGTTGCTGAAAGAGAACAGAGGTCACTTAACTGCAAAGGGAACAAAAGAATCAAAGCTTAGGAAGTTCATTTGGAGAATTTCCCTTCCTGAGCCATCTGACTTTGAACTTAGTTTCTGGGAACTTCCAGAATGCATTCCTTCGAGCTTCTTTTTCTTATGTAATTATTAAAATGTTTTCTTTTTATGTTGGTTATCACTGAAAGTGTGATTCTAAGTAAAATGATAAAAATTTAAAAAAAAAAGAAGAAAAAGAAAGCTTTGTAAATGACGCAGCAGAAATGTCACACTGAATATGGGATACTTTTGACTGAATGGCTGGGAGGAGTCTGTGATCTTTAGTATTCTTTAATACAATTAGTGCAGACAATTAGCTAGTCTTTAAATCCCAGGAAGTAGTGCTTGCTGAAGTCATTTATTTTTACTGGGCACTGAAAAGTGTGTATGGGTAGAATAGCTGGCTGATTATTTTTTTTGAATGGTTGATTTGATTTCCATAACTACCACAAACGTAACTAAAGCTCCCTTTGCAAGACAGGTTTTATCACTGTTTTCTCTGTCTAACATCTATTCTGTTTATAATACCAACCTAAACAACATTAGAGAGAACTTGGGAAATAGAGAATATTTTGTGGTGTACAGATTTTATTGATTTACTTACCTGATTCTGCTAAGAATTGCATATTTGTATTTGTGTGCCAGGAATAATTTAACTGAAGACAAAGGCTTAAATGTGAGCAAGCAGATGGTCTGTTTACAGTAAAGCTTTTTAGAAGAATGGATTTGTTTTCTAAAATAAATCTTTTTACGATTAATGTCTACTTAATTGTTACTTTCACGTAAAGCAGGTTCACCTTAGCCTTAGAACTGAATGGCAGTCAATTCCTCCTTACTTATAATCAAAGGTATTACTGAGATGGGAAGGGGAAAAAGCACTTCTGCCTCAAAACTTAGGAATTTTTTTGAACTTTTTTTAGGGAAAATGTAAAACTGATTCTTTTTACTTGTTTCACATAGCAGCTTTTGTCCTCTTTCTGACTGTAATCTGTTAATGATGAAATAGAAGAAAGAGTGCTACTTTTGTTCTTTAGTTTTTGTAGCAGTGGAACTCCAGATCTTCTGTTAACTGAAGGGAGAGTAAGTGGAGCTGAGAACATAGGTAATCAGTTATCTTTTGTTTTGGAAAAAAAATAGGTGAAGAAAGACTTATTCAAAAAAAACCAAAACAACAAAGCCAAACAAAAAACAAACAACACTGAACTTTGAAACTTAAAATTCTTTCACAGCAGCGTTGTATTTTTCCTGTGATTCTATTTAAGAAGTTGCTGTTCAGCACATGTTGCTATCCTGAATACGGCTATCTTGAAAAGATAAGAGTCAGTTTTCAGAGCTCTTCTGGAAAAGCTCCTGTTCTTAGATTTGAAGTACAGTCTGCAGGGGTAGAAGAAAACTAAGGATTTTACCTGTTAGTTTGGAATCTAATATTAAAATTGCAAAATAATTAAAAAATAAAAACATGGAAAACTCATTTAGATGGGTTTTGATTCAGAACAGCATTGAACAGAATTAAACAGCAGGCAGTGCTCCATCAAAGACACAAATGGGATTTTAACACTCTCAGAAACTTCCCAGTTATAAAATAAGCTGTTCTTTATGTAACAGTGCTGATTATTTAGCAGGAATTAATAATATCCTGAGACTTGAGGACAGTGTTATAAGTAAGTTTCATATTAAATGTAGTTTTGTGGTGAAGGATCGCAATTATTCCATGTGGAACAGAGTGTTAACATTTTTAATTATTCAGTTGCTTAGTAGAAAAATGAACAGAGCAATGCAGATTTTGGTACTGGGATTTACAGCAAAGAAGCAGTGGGACTTAGGATCTCCAAATATTCAAAGTAAAATAATATCTCTGTTCGGAAACTTGCAAAAATGTTGTTAGTTCTAAGACTTCAACTGAAGAAAATTCTCTGATCCACTTTCTGGTAGCTCTCCTGTGCTTGTGTGTCCAGTAGGAAAATATTCTCCCCAATTCAGCATGTTCTTGATAAAATAGCTTTGAAGGTGAGCTCTGAACTCAATTTTGTGAGAGCTTTTTTCGATGACAAAATATGATTGAATACCTGAACTTCCATTTTCTGCATCATCTTGGTGTTTTCACAAACACTTCTCGCTGTTTTACTTTCTGACTCTATTTCCTCTGGTATAAGTATAAAAGGATATTAAAGGGTGTTTTGCTATTAATATAAATCTAACTACTAACATAGTTAAAGTGACTTTAGGAGACTTTAGAAAGCAAGTCACTTTAAAAATGGTTATCTATTCAGATACTTCCCTATTTATTAAAGTTATTTATTATCGTCTGTAGAAGTATACCAATGTTTACTTAACAGTCAAGCTGGAATGATAAGGGTCTGACTGTGATTGTCTTCCTAAAAGTGAGTCTTAACACTCTAGAAAGGAAGATACTGGCCAGTTGATTAGTGCCATCTTCTAATTCTCATGTTTCAACAGCTAGGAAGTCCTTTGTGTTTGAGTTGAATGAATGTGCTTCAAGTCGCATACTGAAGCTAGAGAAGGATAATCAGAGCTTGCAGAACACAATCCAAGAGCTGAGAGATGCCTCCTTGACCTCCAGAGAGAGCAGCCTAAAGTTTGTGGAACTGGAAAAGGAAAATCAACAGCTTAGCAAAAAGGTAATCCTTGGCCACAGGAACATTGCTCTTCAGTTTTTGAGCACAGTGTGTGTAGGCCTTTACAGCATTCCTGAATGATGAGGGATTCACTGATACTCTCTGTAAGACTGGGCATGTTTCTGGCTTCTTCTAGTTAATCTTGTTCTAACAGTAGTATATTCTATTGCCTTCTTCTTTACCACCTATTTAAGTACATCATTGAAAGTAAAAGTGACTGTTCTATAAAAGCAGTCTTTCAGTGCTCATTTGCCAGTCAAATTGTACTGTTGATTTTGTCCCTTTTTGTCTTCTTTTGGCTATCAATGATACTTGCTTTACCAGGTGAGGCTGCCACAGCCATTTTGAAGTTTATTGTTTGTTTGGAAGTTTTAGTTTTTTCATAAATTCTGTTTTATTTGACATATAAGTCAGCTGAGTATATTTGTCTTTGCTGTCCATAGTCCTCGATCAGCTTTTTAACTTGTCCTATTGGCCCTTAGGTATTCTGTAGTATCTTCCTCCCTTCAAATATTTTGTTTCTTTTAATCATGGGTAGCAAACATGCCATCACTTTTTAAATGTATTTATCTACATTATGCTATATTATTAACTGTTATTACATTTAGCTCAAATTTCAAAAAAAAATTTTTCTGTGCAAAACATAGTGCTCAGTTCATCTCCCAACTACTAGTTCCATTTTTGTCTGGCTGTTCTGAACTCTGAGTTGAGTCAGATGGGGAAAGAGAAAGCTTGCTAGTCTGAATATAAAAAAAATTCCCTGTCAGTTTTTTCCACATTCCTACCTTTGATAAATCACACAGAGTACAAACCCCTTTTCTTTCTAACCTGCTTCTGCTGTAATGTTTGTGTGCAACACTGAAGAGTTCAATCCCTTCTGGCCTGCATGTGGGGTAACTGAATGCTTTAGAAAGAGGAGAAATAATCTTTATATGAAATGCTGGTCATAATTTACCAGATTGTGACTATCAGCATGTCAGCTTTTCTGCCAGGGAGAACTGGGATCTGTCACTGAATCGCTCCATCTTCTGCAGAGATTCCTTTTGCTGCCAAGTTGAGAGACCAATTCTGCTTCTTGGCTTTCTTCTGCGTGCAGAGAAAATGGAAAAAATTAGTTCTGCTTACTCCTCCTTCCGTGCACATTTTTATGACCTTTTGTGTATGACTAATTCACTCTGGCTCATAATTTACATGCTTAAAATTTGAGATCAAGAAATACAAAGCACTCAGCAGATACCTGTGGTGTGCAGCAGTTGGAGTCATTTGAACAACTGTGGTCAACCTTTGGCTTTGCCGCCGGCACATTCCTGTGGCACCTCCAATTATGGCACTGTATTGGTGCCAGCAGCTGTGATTCCAGCATTAGTCTGATGTTTTCAGCAATGATGATTGTGTTGACATGGTGGGGTCACCTACAGGTCTGGTAGTTAAATAACAGCCAGTAGTAGGGAACACTTGTGTGGTGTGAAGGGACCAGCGTAGACATCAGGCCAATGAGAGAAAATGGCAGTTAAAAATACTACTTTCAAGAGCAGCTGAAATACGTGGAAGGGTATAAATGGAGCTCTATCAGAGAAACACAGAGCGTGATGGGAATTGCTGGCTAGCTGCACATCTGTTCAGGAGGATCTGGATAAAAAAAACTGTAGCATTCTGTAGTCTGTGGGTGACATACAGTTGTCTCCTAGTGTATGGAGATCTGATACTCTTTATATAAAATAATCCTGGTTTGTGGTGGTTGCATTTGATTATTTTTTTAAACCTTTTCTTCATCAGACCTACTTTTGTATTTCTCTCACAGATATATCCTCTTAGGGGATATGACTGTCAGCAGAGGAAGTCTTTATGATTAATTACAGAGTGGTTACTACAGTATGAACAGGAGAGAGCAACAGTTCTCAAGGGGTGTTGAAGGTGCATACGAAGAATAAGAGATACAAAAGTGTTTTTCTCTTGATTTTGTGTGATTTTAGAAACAAGTAAAAAAACCTTACTACAGTACCTGTAGTACAGTCATTTCACTATCATTCACCGGATATCTGAGAGTTACCAAGAACTGTGACCAGAGGATGCTTGTCTGTCTACTGATTTGCTGTTTGGAAAGATCATGTAGCCAGAATGGGATTATTTAGATAGCATAAGAGGTGGTGTACTATTTTTTCCTTTTCTTTTTTTTTTCTTTTCCACTTTTCTTGCAATGTTTTGAGAAGAGGGTTTTCTATTATTAGTTCCTCTCAGGCACAGTCTGTTAGCAGCAGCAGACCCAATAAGTGTTCTCCCTGTGTTCTAAACTTCTTGGACGAAAACAAGTTGTAAATAGTAATTTCTTACTTGCCTCCAGTGTTCTGAGAAGATGTAATGAAAACTAGCAATTACTAAGTTACTGAGATTGTGTTTCTGTCTTCTCTGAACAGCTCCTTTGAGACCAATGATCCTTAACATGGTTACATTTCTAAATGTTAAGCTCTTCTTATCTCCAATCTGGGCAGCCCCTGCTTGTTTAAACACTTCCTGTAATGAGGGACATGTTGATATAGGCAGAGCTCAGCCTCTGGCTATTTCCCACTTGTAAGAATTATTGTTAATAACGTTCTCATTGGCGTTTTCACTGTTGGCAAAGTTCATAATACCACCACAAAAAGAAATAAAAAATTAAGCTGTAGGGTTTCACAGTACTTTACAAGGATAAAAAGGAGTATTTCCTGAACTGGAGATCCTGGCTCTTGGAATGTCTTGCTTCTAAAGAGCTACTGCTTTACAGTGCTCAGTTCATTGTAAGTACAGCTTTCAAAAGGGGGTAGTAAGAAGAAGACATCATTCACTGTAGGACTGGGCTCTTGTTCACAAATCATTGAAGTGCAGAATAGTCACCTGCTGGGAAAACAGTGGACCAACGTACCACAGGGAGAGGGAAGGTAAACTTGGAAACCAGTTTTCTTCTGTTCCTGACTTTCTAAATTCTTTTGTTCGCTGAGCTGTTTTAAGAACCTTCTCAGTATTTGCTTGTCAAGTAAGGCCATCAGTGATGGAGTGACTAGGAGGAGACAAGCCCCTGGGAAAGTTGAGCATCAGAAATTGTAGCCACTAACAGGAGCAAAATGGTACTGAGGCAGGTGAGTCATTTTTCACCACTGTGCCTTATGCTGATAAGCACAACTCTCTTTCTTCAGCTACCCTTCAAGAAGAGGAGGATTATATCCCTCAGCCACAGTGCTCATCTTGTTCCCTTTGGTTGTTCAGTATTCTTTAAAGTGTGAACTGTTATTACATCAAGCTGTGGGTGATGTGTTTTGGTGTGTTCTCTCCACACAGATTGAGAAGTTGCAAAACCAAATTGAAAAAGAGAAGCAAAGTAATCAAGATCTGGAGACATTGAGTGAGGAGTTGATAAAAGAGAAAGAACAGCTACAGGTTGATATGGAGGCTCTGAAAGCTGACAAAGACAGACAGGTGCAGACTTCGCAAATGTATTCTAAGAGTATATGCCCTACAGTGGGAATTACTGTTGCCTTTTAGAGTGTTGAGTCTCTTGGAGATATAGGGCATTTTGGGTGCTGTATAAATAAGTTTAACTTGTTCAATTGTTGGTAAAAATGTTCTTTGAGCAAAAAAGCCCAGCATGCTTTGGTAGCTTCTGTTTTTCCTGTTGCCGTAAGAACATCTTCAGGCCGCTGTAAGAGTAAATCTTCCTTTAAGGAAAAAAAAAACCCTGAACTTTACTAAAATGGGCACTGGCTGGTTTTAGGATGTGCAAATTAAACTACCTGTTGTTGCAGAAGATTGGTCTTCTGTCAGCTGAATGTGTTGACTTGTTTGTAGTCTTAAAACACTTAGTCTATTTTAAAAATATGCTGAGAAAACATTTACGTCATCTGGACTGATAATTTAAATGCCTTTCAGCTTTTAAATGCTGTGAAGTGCCCTAAAGCCACTCTGTTTCAAGCTCATGACAAATGTCATCTGTATTAAGTAGACTAATGAAGAGGATATGTAGATATATCATTGAAAGGGGGAGAATGTATGTTTTTTGTACTGGAATTTATTCCAAGATTTGAGGGATTAAGGTTAAATAATAAAATGTTGTATTTATGTAGTACATATTTATGTAGGAGTCTTATGCAGACTTCTACCTGGGAAACTGCACTTTACTGCTGTAGTCATGAGTTTCAGTTAGATCACATATGGATTCTTTGTGGTAACAGCTAATGAATGATTCACAGGTAGAACAAGCAGTAAAAACAACAGGATTCTCAGTCATCAGAAAAGGGTAGGTTATGATTTTTCAGGCCCAAGTCCTTTTTAATTTTTGTGGATATTTTTTAAATAAAAATTGCAAATAGCAGTCCAAATTGTGATTTCTTCGGCTGGAATTTGACCAGTTAGGTAAATGCACTGCTTTTACAGGAAGTGTATCCTTAGTGAGATACATAACTGCTGCAAATTTTTCATCCTTTCAGGGTTTCTTAATTCTTAACAGGGAGAATTGGGGTCTTCGGATCACAAAGGCAGGGATGTATAGCTGAACAGAAAGGTAAAATTTATTAGGAATGATTAATAACAAATCATCCTCTACAAGGTGTTCACTGAAGGCCTTCTGTCTCCTTTATTTCTCTACTTAGACCTTACGTGGTAGGAAGAATACACCACCATTTTTCAGTTCATTAGATTACCAACATCCCAGAGGTAGCAATTTTCTAATTAGGTTTGGGTTGTTGATTTAGTTGAGAAATTTGTCTTGTGTTTAATTGATGTTTTTGTTAGCAGACAGTTTGCTACATTAGGACTTCATTATAGTGCGTGTTGTAGGATAGATGTGTAACACTTGCATGTCGTTTTGTTTTGTTTATGTAGATAAAGGACCTTGAACAAGAAAATGATCACCTTAATCAAGTGGTCTTATCCCTGAGACAAAGATCTCAAGTGAGCAGTGAGGCAAGAGTGAAAGATATTGAAAAAGAGAACAAGATCCTTCATGAAACAGTTACAGAAACTAGTTCCAAAGTCAACAAGCTAGAATTTGAGAAGAAACAGTTGCAAAAGGATTTTGACCAGGTTAAAGAAAAAGTGGAAAGAGTGGAAGAAATGGAGAAAGAGCTCCACCGGCTGGAGAAGGAGAATGAGCAGCTCACAAAGAAGGCAACAGCAATGAAAACAGTGACAAAAAAAGTTGAAGTTCTTCAGCAGGAAAATTGGGATCTGGAAATGGAAAATAGGAAGCTCAGAAAATCCCTGGACACGTTCCAGAATGTTTCTATCCGGCTTGGGGACCTGGAAAGGGACAACAAGCAGTTGGATGAAGAAAACCTGGAGCTTAGAAGAGTTGTAGAAACCATGAGATTCACCAGCACAAAAATGGCACAAATTGAAGCAGAAAATAAAGATTTGGAGAGGGAAAAAGAGGACTTAAGGAAGAATGTAGAAATGTTAAAAGTGCTGAGCAAGAAATCAGAGAGGCTGGAGCTAAGCTATCAGAGTATCAACTCTGAAAACCAGAGACTTCAGCAAATGCTGGAGAACAGCAACAAAAAGATCCAGGAGCTAGAAAAAGAAGTACAGGCAACAGAGAGTGAAAATCAAGTCCTTCAGAGAAACCTTGAGGAGCTGAAGATTTCTGCCAAAAGGCTGGAAGGGTTAGAAAATGAGAACAAAGCCCTAGAACAAGAAATATCTCAGCTCGAGAAGGACAAAAAAATGCTGGAGAAAGAAACAAAACGGCTTTGGCAGCAAGTGGAGCTGAAAGATGCTATTTTGGACGATAGTACAGTAAAGTTGGCAGTTGCTGAGAAAGAAAACAAGACACTAGAAAAGGAAATTGCTCAATTCAGAGATTCGTCTAATAAGCTGAAAGAATTTGAAAAGGACAACAAAGATCTCATAAAGCAAGTTACAATTGATAAAAGAACACTAGCTACACTGAGAGAGGTAAGAAAAATAATACTACTGGTTTTAGTACAACATTTTTTTTTATTTCAGCCCTGTGAAGTAGCAAAGGAAGCAATCTGTCCTATGACTATGTAAGAGATCTTCACAGCCTTGACGGGAAACGCTGGATAGTGTAGTCTTGAGAGGTGCAACCTTCCAAAAACTTTGTGCCCGCAGATGACAGTGACTCCAAATGAAATGTTCTTCATGCAGGGAAGAGATTTAACGCAGCTTTCACATCATTGATACTTTAATTCTGTGACTACCAAATTGTTCGCTTGCATGAAAGTTCCAGTAGGGGAGGTCTTAAGCCTGGAAATGAGCACGTTTCTTGAGAACATATTAACATCCCCATTCTAAAACAGACCTCTCTGGGACATGAACCATCCCAGGTGACCAACCTGGCCTTTCCATTAACAGGTGAACTGAACTTTGCTTTATGTATTCATACAGTGTTTTTCCCCCAGAAAGATTCCATTCAGAGTGAAAGCGTGCTAAGCAGCTCTGTTAGTAAGCAGTAGCAATCTCTTCCTGCTCCTCTGTCCACTGCAGCATGCAGTATTCACACTTTTGCTTGTAATCACTTTTTAAAAATACACAGTTTGCATTAGCACATTGGCAAACCAATGATGTGTGTGCCTGAGCCTCCCAGTCTTGCAAATAGCCTGTGAGCTGAATCAGGCTATTGCAGCTTTCTGTTATTGCCTGCTTCTTCTGCTGTCATCCTGCCAGAAGCAGGATTTCCTGTGAAAGAGCATTCAAAGTGAAACTGTCAGTGTTACAGTAGCTCAGTGAAATGAATAGGTTGAGCAAGACTTTCACAGTAAGCAATTACTTATTTGGGGATTTAGTTTTATTTTACTATTTGAAGCAGTAGTGTAATTTTCAGGATGAAAAATATTTATCAAAAACAAGTTGTTTCTATCCTGTTTTCTAGAAAAATAAGTAAAATAATAGCATTTCTGAGAAGACTCCTTTATAATATTTCAGTTCTCAGCCAGCTGCAAACTTTCAGTTGTGCAGCTCATGCATAAACATATCTTATTTTCCTTTTCTCATTTACCTTTTGCAGAAAGAGTTCATGTATATTGAAGGAAGGATCTGTTTACAAACCACAGATTAACATTAATCTCAATGTTTTTCCCTTGCCATTTAAAGGTGTGATTAAATTTATCATACCACAGAACTGTTGAATGCCTACAGTGTGTTTAAGAAAGTATATGTTATTTTGGTTTTATTCTTCTGCTTGGTATTCAGGTTTTTTTTTGCCTTCTTGAAGTCCTTGTTGAAGAAAACTTCTGAGCAGTAAAATGAGCAATGTAGGTCTTTAATGATGTATTTGCACTTCAGAAAATTTTGAGCATCAGGAACATTGCAACTTCTCAATGCACCAGAAATGATTTGTCGTTTTTAAATATGTGGCTGGTACTGTCCTAGCTTCTGTTTGGGCTCAGAGAGGTGGGAACTCCCTCTGGTGGTGCTGAGTGCCCTGAGCTGCTCACAACACATGTTCCTTCTGCTGGCAGCAGGCAGGAGACTCCTGGCCTCATCCCCTCTTCTGGCCTGTGGGCAGGATTCCAACACTGGCAGTAGTAAATCATTACAGTGACCAAGACCAAGGTCGTAAGAAATGTTCTTCAGATTTATTCTGAGTAAGCTATAAATAAAAGCCATCAGTTTAATTCTGCACTCAGCTGGCACTGATGAAGAATTTTAACTGACCTTCTTGGGACTAGGATTTTATCTAACAACTTTTTTGACTATTCTTGAAAAAAATCTAATGTGCTGGATAATTATCACCATCCTTTGCACAGCAGCTAATTATTTAGTACTGTTACAGGATTTGGTCCTGGAGAAGCTGAAAAGTCAACAGTTGTCTAGTGAGCTGGACAAACTGAGCCTGGAACTGGAGAAGATAGGATTGAGCAAAGAGCTGCTGCTACAGGATGACAATGGCAATGATGACACGTGAGGAAACTGAGTTCTTATAATCCTTCTTTTGAATCTGAAGGACTTTCCTCAACTGATTTCTCAAGCCCTCTGCCTTTAATTTTGGTTCTCATCTGTTTCTCTTCAGTTGTCCGTACCTATATTTCAGACATGACGCATATTTTTCTATAGTATGTTTGGCAGTATACTGCAAGTTTTGCTAAATCTTTTATTGGGAGGGAGGAAAAAGTGCCATTATCGCTGTCCATGCCAGCCAATCCCTTTGTGGAGCAGCTAGATAGCTATTATGGTGATCCATTATGTATATTCCTCCTGGTATTCTTTACAAGTAAGAATAGTGTCTAAGTGTTCATTAGATGGTGTGTGTCATGATTAATAGGTGATCCAACCACCTGTTAATATAAGCACACATTTCCTAAGAAATTCTTGATTCCAAGTTCTGCAGTCATGTACAAAGAAACCCCAACAAGAAGTGTGTACAGTCGTCTTGGTAAGACCTGTTTAGGGAAGCAAACTCACCATTCAGGAGCCTTTAGGTTCCTTTAGGCTTACTGCAGATTTTTCTCTTGGTTAAAAATATAAAAAAAGAGATGTGAGAAGAAATGTAAATTGTGAAATTATGGTAAGAAAAGAAAAAAAATATTTTAAATTATATGGTTGTTAGATATTTCTATAGAATGATGCGTGTATGACCCTTCGAATTTTCTTAAAGCTGCTTCCTCAGTTATAATGTATCAGAAAGGATCTTCAGCAGTAGAGGAAGAAGCAAAAGTGTAATGTATCTTATGATGAAACAAAGTCTCCTGTGTAGATGGTTTCTCATTTCTTATTGGCAGATGGTGGAAATCTATTCTCTTGTTTTTCAGAAAATACAGGATTCTGGAAAGCAAAACTGAATCAGCACTGAAAACAACACTAGCTGTGAAAGAGGAGAAGATTGCAATGCTGGAAGCTCAAGTGAAAGACTCTCTAAACTTGAACCAGCAGTTACAAAATGATCTAAATATGGTAAGAGAGGTTCTGCGCATTCACTTGTATTTTAAAACTGAGCAGGAACAAGTTATCTGTAGTTCTTTCCCCTACCACTTTCACACACCTTGCAAAAACCTTTTTGACTTAATTGCTATTCTTGTCCGAGTCTATCTAATTAGACCTGTTTCATAGAATTGTATAATTACTCAGGTTGGAAAAGACCTTTAAGATCATCAAGTCCAACCTCAACCTGACCATACTACCCAACTCTTAACAACCCACCATTAAATCATGTCCCTGAGCATCACATCCGAATGGATTTTAAACACATTCAGGGATGGTGACTCAGTCACCTCCCTGAGGAGCCTATTCCAGTGCTTAACAACCCTTTTTGTGAAGAAGTGCTTCCTGATATCCAGCATAAACCTCCCCTGGTGCAACTTGAGGCCATTTCCCCTCGTCCTGTAACCTGTCACCAGTGAGAAGAGAATCATCCCCACTCTCACTGCAGTCACCTTCCAGGTATTTGAAGAGAGCAGGAAGGTCTCTTCAGCTTCCTCTTCCCCAGACTGAGCTGCCCAGTTGCTTCTCACGGGGCAGATTCTCCAGGCCCTTCACAAGCCTTGTTGCCTGACTTTTTTTTCTTCATTGCCGCAGTGTTTTCTGTCTCGTTTAATGAAAGCATCATCTGAGCAGCATTTTGAACTTCCCACCCAAAAACAGGCTGCTTATTAGAAGACAGTGAGCTTGAGTCAAAGGGCACCTTAAAGGAAGCAAACAGATGTGGATTCCTCCGCCCGTTTATTTCTCAGTTTCCCTATCTGTGAAGTGAGGATAATGGTCTTTCAGTCCTTTGAAGTGCCTACACTTAAGGAGAATTAAATGCATACCCTATATTGGTTAATATAAAATCCTAATGTTGAATCAGTGGTGAAGGTTTTTCCTTGTTTGTTTTGAAGATAAAGAAAGACTTTGATGCACTTCAGCAGAGTCAGCAGGATGGGCAGCAAGCTCAGAATTCACTGAAGTATTCTACAGAGAAACTCATTCCCAGCCACCAAATGAATGAGAAATTGGACATTGGACACCGAGAAGCTACCATGGAGCTGCTGAAATTGAAAGACAGGGCAATTGAATTGGAGAGGAATGTAAGCTTTCTATTTCCTGTTATCCTTCAGACTTCCTTGCTACCGTGAGTGTGTTGTTGGGACCTGGGTGTAGAACTTGGAGGAATCTGGTGCATTTTCTGGAGCACCTGATTCTAGCAAATTTTTCCAGTGTCTCTTAGGACTTCTCAAAGTCCAAGGCATTGGACTTCAGTGTCCTGAATAACATCTCTGCAGGGACAAATCCCAGGTATAAACATCGGTTATACTTTCATATCTTTTGCCTTTTGATTGCAAACTGATCTTCGCTAAGTAGTTCTCAACTTTGATAGGACTGCAGATGATCAGGACAGCCATTTCATTTCTTCCTGTCACCCCTTCAATCCCATCTCTCTTTCAGAATGCAGCCCTCCATACTGAGAAGCAACTACTTAAAGAACAGGTGAAGCATTTGGAAACACAGAATGTCTCTTTCAACAATCAGATCCTGACACTACAGAAGCAAAACATGTTCCTTCAGGAACACAATACTGCCCTTCAGACTCAGACAGCCAAACTCCAGGTCAGGATAACCTTGTACTTCTGTTCAAGATGTAAAGATGAGTTCCAGAAGGTGGAACTTAGATTGGGATCCGAATTTCTCCAACCTAGGAGGGAAATTGATTCCATAGCTACTATCTGGATTTATTTTTATTAATAATGTTGTTATTTATAGTGAAATTTCTAGAATAAGGTAACAATGAAGCAAAATACAAATGTTATTCTAAAATCTGTACTGAAATAAAAGCATATATGCCATTTTTCTGTTAATACCATGTCTGTGAAAAAGATATTGGAAGAAATGGGAAGGGGATACAAGTTATTTTCCAGAGGCATTGTAGCTATGGGTTCTGATGACAGTTTTTAGATTTCAGACAATGTGTTAAGATGCTCTTAAATGTTGCTTCTAATTTTGAGAAAAACTATTAGAGCACACTTTTAAACCATTGAATTAACTCTTGTGTTTTTATTTTGTGAATTCTTTTTTCTTTAAGCTTTTAAACATGCACTTTCTCAGAATTTTTGGCTCCCTATACTTTGTTGTCACTTGTAATTGAAGTATGCAAGCAACATTAAACTGGATTTGATTTGAAATTAGGTTTGTTAGAAGTGTGGCCCCTGTACACAGTGGTGCAGCTGTTTTTTGTTGACTTTTGTTGAACTTAAGTTCTCACTTACAGGTACATAAATAGGCATTTGTACTGATTGTCAGAGACATAGCTAAGTTGTAAACATTCTAGTTTGTCTGGATTTTCAGGCTCTTGGTCCATAACAGGCCACTGCTAGCATGGTGGTGCGTGTGTGTGTATGTATAACATGGTGTATACTACCAGCAATACTGAAGCAATACCCAAGCGTCCATAAATATCTTAAGTCTACAAAGCAACTGGTGTGTTCTTGATTAACTATATGCTGGTGTGCTCTGCTACTGCATGTCTATTGCAGGAACCTGTAGGTTAAAGTAACGCTTTTTATTTGTGAAACTTTAGGTAGAAAATTCAACCCTCAACTCCCAGAGTGCTTCATTGATGGCCCAGAATGCTTTACTCCAGAATCAGCAAACATCCAAGGAGAATGAGAATGAAAATCTGCTGAAACAGAAGGAGCAGCTTAAAGCTGAGTATGAATCATTGCTTCAGGACCACGAACACCTTGCTTCATTACATGAACGTCAGTCCACGGAATATGAATTGCTAATAAGCCAGCACAGCTGCCTGAAAACCTTGCACAAAAACCTGGATCTAGAACACAAAGGTCTTGGGGAGAGGTATGCTCATTTCATAGAAGAGCTAGACTGTGTCAGTATTACAGTCTTAGTCTTAATTGTTGGCTTCCAATTATAAACAGAAAATACTGCTTTATTAGAGTAACTTTTTCCCTTGAAAATGTATTTTCTTAATCTTGCCATTGTTAGGAGGTAGGATGAAAATACATGCAAAGCTGCAGGTTTCAGGCCCCTGAGTGTGGCAGACCACAGACCACTGGTAATATTTAGCAAATGTGAGCTTGGGTCCTGGGGATGCTTTATCAGAAGTAGCTTAAATCCCTTTACTACAGCTAAGGATCTTTGCTGTAATAACATTCAGCCTTAAAAGATTTTTCTAGTCCTAGCAGGTAGCATCTTTTGTAGTCATACACTGATGTCTGTAAGTCAACTGAGTAATTACCTAATTAATGCATATCTTAGCAAGCAGTGTAAGTAATTAAAGATTGTGTGTTCATTCAACCTCATGACAAAGAAGGCTTTCTGAAGGAACCTGTATTGAGCTAGCGCTGGGATAGTGTGGTATTATGTATTTTCTTCTATCTCTACAATCTAAGACTTACTTCAGGCCCTTCAGATAAATTGTGAGATCAGTATTCTCTTCATTATTTAGTCTCTAGTTACTGTTATTTCTGACAGTTATCCATGGACTGAACATTATGAATACTGCAGTACTACATAAATGCCACTCGACCTCAAAACTTAAAATACATATATATTTTTAAATTGTTTTTTTCCTCAAAATATCTGCATTCAGATTCAGTTACTGTGCAAGAACACAAGTTGAGTTCATAGTAATGCAGTGTTGATCCTAAGAATGGACTTAAACCTGGTGCTAAAGCTCTCCTTCCTGAAGAGAGCAGATCTGGCAATATAATGTGCAGTAGATTTTGATGAAATACAGAAGTATCATAGAATCATAGTAAACCTATTGTGATTAAAATGTCCACCAGGGTTGTGTGATGGGACAGCTGCTTGGCTGGCAACTAAATGAGCTGTAAATGATTACACAGACACGGTTCCTGCTCACCAAGTCTCTCAGACTGATTAATGATTCTCTTTGATACAGGCTTTGCTTAAAATTATCACGATGCAGTGTGTAGGGACAGTTCGTTAGGCATCGTTTATTGATGAGTACCAACCATTAAACAGTTCTGCCCTAAGGAGAAGTGGTTTTCTGAAAATAGGTTATCTCTAGTGATAAGTGGTCAAATCACCATTGTAAATGTTAACCATTTGGAGTCTGTTACTGAGATGTGACTGCCATTGAGAGATGTCCCAGCAGAGAAGGTGGTGACCTTCTGTGTACTCAAAGCAGGTTGGTTTTAGCAGTTTTAAGAGTGCAGTGACCTCTTCATTATGCCAACCAGTAAAGAGACTTGTCAAGGTGATTTGTCCAAGGACAGCATGCATCTCCTGGCTGTCAGTCAGAAGAAACAAGCAGCTTCAGTTAGCTTTGGGACTCATTCCTTCATGTACAGCCAAGATCACTGAGGTTACATGTTTAGGTCATACTGATGGATTCTGAGGAAAGTCAAAATGTTTTCTGAACCTGAGCAAACTTCTTGAAGCCTTCCTCGGTTCTGTGTGCATAGTGTTAGCCCAGCATTGTGGATTTAATAATGAGTTGTGTATAACTGCAGCAAAATGTCCTGACATAGCCCAGGAAACCACTGAGGGTTTGATTTAGAAGGAAAAATATCTTCAGTATGTTAGGACCATTTACTGTGAATACCATTTTCTTCTGCGGTGACACAGAAAGGCTGGACTCTTTTACTTGCATTTTTAAAATTGCTTTACATGTTGCTCATTACTAAGGGGAGGTAGTAACTTAGTAACTACAATTGATTGGCAGATGCTTGAGCATTTCTTTGTGGCATACTCTGGAGAGGACTGTAATCTTACAGAGATGCTGGAAAAATTCATCTCACTGGAAAAGCAGAATCCCTGCTGAGCAAGGATTTGTTAGTATGTTCACTTTGCCACATCTGGGCAAAGCTGGGTGCTTCTTAAAGCTTTCTCAGTCACGAACACCCACCAGTGGTATTTCTTTTGGCAAAGCTGCAAAAAGAGTGAAAGCCAAAAGGAGTGAAGAGGAATGTGATTGTTTAAATCCAGGAACGGGCTGTGTCAGAACCAAAGAAGAATTTATGTGCATGTATAAGATTTTTTTTCTTTTAACAAACACTCTGTGTGCCTGGAACTGGTGCTTAAAGAAATTGAATGAACATGTATGTTGAGTGGGCTACAGGCTGAGGTACGTTTCCTGGTGGGTAAAGCTTGTCAGGTTGCACAAATCCAGCTCAGACACTCTGTACTGCATCTGGAGTACAGATATGTTTGCCTGGGATTTTCATTTGGACTCCAGAGACACAGAATCGATGTGGTTTCGCAGATGGTCTCTCATTTCTTTCTTATCTCCTAATATTTAAGGAAGCAGCTCTCATACTCAAAGGAACTATGTGGAGCCAGGCCAAAGTATGTAAGAAAAAAACCCAAACATCTGGACCACTATACTGCTTCCCTCTGAGGAGCCCTTATTAGAAATAGATGGCTTGGATAAAAATGAACAGAGTAGCCCTATTGCAGGGAAATGGCAGAAGAATTCACAGTGCAGGTTGTGCAGAGGTGACCAGGGTAATCTCTCTGCCAGGAGGCGGACAGTGGAGTTTGTCTTCTAGGCTCTGAATTGGAGCACAGTCTTCCTTAAATCCTTCTTAGAGCTGGATGTGAAGCCTTCCTTTGCTTTCAGGTTCTTCCATTTGTCGTACAGAGACTGAATTTGAAATATCCTGGGGCTGAATGAATGAAAAACAACAACAACAAAAAAGGTTAATTAAACTCCACTGTTACCACTGGGAATGAATAGTAAAAAGCAGCTTTTGTCTGAGAGACAGGTACTGTTCTGTGTGGCCCTTCAATGGGGCTGGAATTTGGGACACACTGTAATTTGACCCTGGGAGGAAGGGAATGGTAGCCTGAAAGAAAAAACAAGCTGGCAGGGATCAGTGTGTTTGGTGCTGTTTGCTGCTTTTGTTTTTGTTTTGAAGATTTAGTGGCTGCAGAGTAACTGCTCTGCATTCATCTCTGCTGAGATGAGAGTTAGCAGTGGCATATGGAACACATGCAGATGATGCTTATTCACTCCAGGTTGTTTAGGCACTGCTTTATCTGTCATCCAGTTGCTCTTTTAAAACTGCAAGAGTGATGCTTCTCTGTGCCTGTTGCAGGTGCATCTGCCAGGGATGCTCTGGGGCAATATCCTGTGATCATTCTCATGGGAAAATGTGCTGGTGACTTTGACATCCACTGCATCAGTGTCCCTAGTGGTTCCTACTGGTGTCTATGTATGTGTATGACCACCACAGGAAAAAATCTGGGCACAGCTTCTAGCTCTACAAAGTTATCTCAATCCACATAATATTCTGCACAGTGTTTCCTGAATGCAGGCAGCTTAGCAGCTCCAGGAAAGCTGAGCCCACCTAATCTGTACTGTGCCACCTGCTGGGGGTTGCTCCTCAGCTCAACTGATTCAGTGATCCAGAGATGGAAGACTTGCAGACTTAAGGACAAAGCTGTTTCCATTCATACTTTGGCATTCTTCAGCTTAGGTAAATTTTTGAACACAAATTTATACCAAACTAAGCAGGCAGGGAGACAGTAATTTCTGACTTTTGTGGTACTACCTATTAACAGATCTTAAAATAGAGGAAAAAAATCTATTAAAAAGGAGCTAAGAGGATGCTATTCACTTTTTGTAGATACAACAGTTTACTGAAACAGAAGGCAGAACTGGAAGAGCTGGAAGTAGCTCTAAAAACAGAGAGAGAGGTTCTGCAAGAAGAAAGGAGATCAAATGCAATAACAGCTGGGGAAAATCAGAAGCTGAGGGAGGAACTGGACAGGTATGGCTCCCTCACTAAATTCTTGTTACTATCGTTGAAAAGTCAGTGATGCAAACTACACGTTTTTTCTTCTGCACTGTATTGTAGCTCCAAAATACTTTCATTAACACATCTGTTATTTTCTCTTAAGTCATATCTTGTAATTTGTTCATTTTGTTTAACTTGCTTTAGGTTATCAGCTTCATGGATACTGTGAACAAAAAAAGGTGTTTCATATACAGTCTGGTTCTGAGACTCCCGCTTGTTCAAAATAAGCCTTCACTCGTGGTCCTGTTTACAAGTCTCTCTGTACTGAGTTATTTCCAGCACCTGTCTTTGAGTAGAACTACAAATACCCAGAGCTCTCAGTAGAGTTGTGTGAAATGGTCCCGATTATTTTTTTTTTCCCCGTAAGAAAAACTGCATCGTGTTTTTTACACAGGATGCTTCAGTTCTGGGAGTTGATGTAGCTGTTTCTTTTTTAGCAGCCAAAAGAAAGCTACCATTTGTTAGTAGTCTAAAAAAAATCTGGTCTTTGTTATTAATAATGGACTTAGTGATCACTAATCACTAGGAGACTGTGAACTCATACCAAACCCCTTCTTGAGGCAACATCCATACTGAAATAATGTAACAGTAAAATGGACAACTATTTGTCCAAGGTCTTCTGATGTTCTTCTGGGGCGGGTTCCCCAGGCCAGTGATCACAGTCCCAGGCTTCCAGAGTTCAAGGAGTGTCTGGACAATACTGTCAGACATATGGTCTAATTTTTGGGTGGTCCTTTGTGGAACTTGGATTTGATTCTTGTGGGTCCTTTACAATTAGGGATATTCTATGATTCCTGTTCAGTTCTCGCTGTTAGAGCCAATTCAGTTCCACTGCTCAAAAACCTTTTGAGAAAAGTTTGTCACAAATAAGTCTCCAGTCTTTCAAGTTCAAACAACATCAGCTTGAACCGTGTTTAAACATTGTACCTTCAGTTCAGTCACAAAAGTTTGATATGTTGTCCCAGTTTAATGTACCCTAGCATACTGCTGGACTCTGCAAACATTGTTTCCTTGAGCCTTCTGTTTTCAATCCAGTTTGTCTAGGAACAAGGAAAGAGGTTGCAGAATATTATTTCCAGTGCTGAATGAGAGGAAGATGTAGCTGTCTGTCAGTAGATACAGAATGTAACCATTTATATGTATCTACTAATATAATTTTATGCCTTTGTGAGTAGTAGACATTTTTAGATTTACCAAAAGGTATAAAGGAATTCCGTAGTCTCATTTACAGCATCACAGTGTCACATTTATGCTCATATAACACATGCTCTTTTTTCATACATCAGGAAAAAAAATCGGTTAGTACTTTTTATTTATGACAAATTGAGCTGCCTTTATATCAGCATGCTCTTAAATATACCCTGCCTTAGAAATTTATGATATGTTTCTTACACATGGATGAAATAGCATTTTTATGTTTAGTCTATTTTCTTTTAATCCAATGGAGATTTAAAAATATTTTTAATGCTACTATAACTTTTTAATAAAGATTTTTTTTATGTGACAAGAGTAAAAATATTTCTAGGAGTCTTTATAACTTAACATTTGATTTGGTGACATGTTCACACTTAGTTAAAATGTAGTCTTTGAATGCAAGGTGCTTTGTACGAAGTGTTCTTCATAAGCCTGCTGGCTTTTTCATGTTCAGGGTGAATTTCTTGCACAGCCAGCTAAAGGCAGAATATGAAGGGCTGCATTCACACACTAAGGAATTGAAAACTTCCTTGAACAACTCTCAGCTCGAGCTAAATCGTTGGCAGGCTCGCTATGATGAGCTGAAAGAACAGCACCAGTCCATGGATATTTCACTGACCAAGCTGGATAACCACTGTGAGGTGAGTAGCAGTAGGTCAGTACACTGCTGGATTTCTGTAAGAGGGCATCCATTGTTTGAAATTTCTGATAAATGTATAAATAGTTACGGACGTGCTGTCATAATCACACAGCTTATACTTTTAAGAGTTTATCAGTTCATGTCCTAAGTTGCTCTGATGTTGTGTCAGCTAAATTGCATTGCAACTCCAGAGAAGCCAAATGTAGGGAAGAGATTCATCTGTCTGTCTTGTTTAATAGCTGCTGTCACGTCTGAAGGGAAATCTGGAAGAAGAGAATCATCATCTTCTAAGTCAGATTCAGATGCTGAACCAGCAGAATCAGATGTTACTGGAGCAGAACATGGAGAACAAGGATCAGTATCATGAAGAACAGAAGCAGTATATGTAAGAAGCAAGAATTTTGAGTTGTGAACCCTGGAAAAGTATTTTAGACAAATGTAGAATAGTGGTCATCTGTCAGTAGAGGAAGGGACTCTAGGACAGAGGATTGATTGATCTACTTGGTACCTACCTAGAAAAGGGAATATTCAAAAGATTTTCTGTAATGGGAATGTGTTATAAAATTCCTTTATATTGCTTTACACAAAAGGATATTCAGGAGGTATCTGTACAGGTACAGCTCTTTTCAAATAATACAAATGAATCCATGTGGAAAAGTTAGCTGTAAAAGTTAAATGTAAAACATTCCAAAATGCTAAACCCATTGGTACTTCTCAAAGAAATCTGAAGAACCTGAAAAAGAGCTGAGTTGCTGCAATGGTCTTGTTAGAGTAATTTTGTTTTAGTTTCCTAAGTAAAGCTGTGTTTGTAAGTGATTTGTCAGTGGACTGTGAATAAGAATGAGTAATCTGCAAACAAATTAAAAACAATAAATAAAATTGCTGTTAGTATCCACTGACCAAAAGAAGCTACGTGAGTTGTTATTGAGTAATCTGACTGAAATCTACTGTTATTCTTTCACCTTTCGTGCTTATTGCACAGAAGTCACTCGCTCAGCAGCAAGTTAGACAGACTTTTGCACCTTTCTACATAGTGAATGAGCTTAGTAGCATTCTGAAGCTTATGTGGCAGGAGGGTATTTCAGTCTCTTTGCTCTCTTCGGCCTTTTGTGTTTATCATACACATAACTCAGAATATGCTTTTCCTATTACAGTGATAAATTAAATGCCTTGAAGAGACACAAGGAGAAACTTGAAGAGAAAATAATGGATCAGTACAAGTTTTATGACCCTACTCCGAAAAAGTAAGTTCTGTTTGGGTTCAGTTTTGCTGTTGACGTACAGATTTGTGAGGATGAGAAAGGCTTCTCCGTAACAGGAGATAATTGGAATTTCATCTGAATTGATGGAGGATGTGAAATATGAGATGCTGCTGAACAATGATTGGTGACGTATCCCCCAGCTCCTACTGGGGGGCAGTTTTACTGACCATCACAAAGCAGACTCTTACCTTTGTTTTGAAACTTCTTTGGCACCAGCACTGGATTAGTGTCCCAGATAATTGCAGGGACTCTCTAGACTCACTAGACCGCAGAAGTTGTTACAGGAGCTTCTGTTTCACAGGAGATAAACAGTCCATCAGAGAGAAAAGACTTGCATGACAACAAAAAAGAGACAGGTTAATTCCACCAGACATAGATCAAACTGATACTTTTAGCAAAGGGGAAAAATCATCCTTAAAGCAGTTTTCGTTTCTTTACTTCTTGATCTGTTGCTGTAGTAGATCTTTTCTCACAGTTTAAATGTCTTGTGTAGGGCCATGTGTGTCATCCAGATTTCCAGCAGAGGAAACAGTTGTTTTTCTCATATCTCTCATGCTGAAGAAATATCTTTCTAAAACAATTTAGACTTTAGGAGATAATCCCAAAAATTCATGGTCCACCTTTCCAACCTGTTCATGACAGCAAAAAGTAAGAATTTGTCTTGATGAGCACAACTGTAAACTTCTTCAGGGAGTATCACATGTAGTGTTTTTTGAATCCTGTTCACTAAATCTCCTCTATCAGGAAAAACCACTGGATTGGAGCCAGAGCCTTAGTCAAACTAATCAAGCCAAAGAAGGAGTCTACAAGGGAGCGGTTGAAGCCAGCAACAGAGAGTCCTCCATGGCAATCTGAAGCCCCAGAGACAGTAAACTCTCCATCTGCCTCACAAAAACTGAAACATCAGCAAGAATCTCAGGATAATACCTCTCAAGGGTCAAACTCTGTGGAAGAACGAGAGAGCCCTGGAGATTCTTCAACTAAAGGTATGCAATGCTCAGCCCAAATTGATGAACCAAACAGGCTGTTGGTGCTTTCGTATTGTTTTGGTTTTGTTTTAAAACATATACTGCATCATGTTATTTTAAATCTCCTTTTTTAGTAAACAACTGTTTGATTTGTTCCTTTTATCCACTACTCTTCCTTTCAGCTTTTGCACGTAGTTTCATAGTTAACCTAAGTATATTGCAAATTATTGACTAGGTTGATGAAAATAGTTTGTTTGTAGGAACTTTGCAATGAAGCAGTTTAAATAAAGCTGATCCATGCGATTTTATGGTCATATTTGTTAACATCTGTTCTTCAAGTAGATAAGGTTGGTCCTACAGCCACTACCAGGAGATGGCGCACATGCAAAAGAAGTAATGTACAAAATGCTTACTTACAGTAATCTTATTATTTTGGAGGATGATGCAATGAGTTGACTTGGGATCAAATTAATAATTTCTTAATGTAAAAGGATGAAATTATTTTGGAACATTAAAAGGAACATAGAGACAGAATTATCTCCCTTTCCTTCAGTTACTTTGTACGGTAGATCAGATTTCTAATGATGGAATTTGAAAGACAGCTCTTCAAAGTACTTCACTGTTGTCACTCTTCACTGTTGTCTTTATTGAAGATAATGTAAAACCAAGTTTTACTTACTCTGTTGAGGTCACTTTCATCAGGTTCTGTGTTCAATTGTTTGTCCTCCTGGAAGCAGTTTTGAACATAGTTCTTATGTAGTATTGTCTGCATCCCTAGAGGATGGAGCTAATGGAGGAGACAGAAGGTGATAAGCCATGGAGTACAGTTGCTGTTACAAACTACTGCAAAAGTCTGTTTGGTGAAAGTTGTTTGTTTTTTTTTTAATTGGACTTCATATTTCCTCTTCTCCATTCTTGGAGACCTTTGATTCACTTAAAATAGTGCACATGCCAAATCATCCACATGGTGCTGGGAAATGCTAGAAGTGTGTAGTCTGCATCTAAAGTTCAACCTGGAAATTTGGGCTTGGACTTCCACAAAGAAGGCCTTCACCAAGTGCTGGAGATAAAATCAAGAATGAAGCCCTGAGAGTTCTGAGCATAAGTATTGAAGCCTAGAAGACATCTAGGAGATCTGAGTATATGATCACCAAGTAGCACACAGACCTGTCTGATTTTTTGTTTTTTTCATTAAAACATTGTGGGGGGATCTAACAGTCATTTCTTAATGAAGTTGCTCATGTTTTGTGTGTATTTCTGAATATGTTCATTAAGATGAATCAGATTAATTGTGGTTAATTATGCATTAATCTGAGTCCTCTAAATAGATATGTTAGTCTTCGTTGATCCTTTGTCATTTCTTACTGGTTGTGTCGTGTTTAATCTGTTTTAAGACACTTAAGCTTTATGTACAAGGGCTTTTTTCACCTTTTTTTTTTTTCTTCTTCTTTTTGGGATACCTGGGTGATAACAATTTAGCTGCGCAGCGCAGAAAGATTGCCTTTTTGAGAAGCAAAAGCAAGGATAAAGAAAAGTCTCCTAAGTCTCCATCGAATCACCAGTCTCTCTCTAGTCGGCTCCGATTCTGGTCTTCCGACATCCTGCCCTCTCCTAATGAACCTCTTTCTTTCTCGGAAATGGGAGATATCTAACACCTTTTCTATAGTATTTATATTCATTTACTTCTGACAAACTTTTTAAACCCACGTGCCTTAAAAGAACACACACCCTGATAGAAATACTCAGCATGCCTTTACAGTACTCTAAATACAAGCACAGATTAGTGAACATGGACTTAAGTTTTCCTGTAGAAGATGAATCACTATTGCACACTGGATCACTTCTTCAATGCAGCACGATTTTAGGGGACCTCATGGCATACAGTTTGCGTATGTTTATTGGCTGTGGTGCATGTTATAAGTAAGTGAAGTTGCTGTGTGCTTGGGTATTTTCTTGCAGTCACGTACTTGCATCTTGTCCACTTGAAGTGTTGAACTGATTTGCTGCTGCTTTGCTTTCTGCAACATGATAGTCCTACTAAAATGCAGACATAATGTGTAACCGGTTTCAAATCTTTTGAGACTTTTCCAATGCTCTGTAAAGCTAATTGCTAAAAATGGCATTTTTCTAACATCATTGTCTTCTTATAAGTAGCCTAGCTTTGAACATAGAGTGGAAGCTACTGGGAAAATTCTTCCCACAAAGTGTCTTGATGCTTGCATCTTAATCTGCTACTTAGAGAGTCCTTAAAGCTATGAAATTAATCTTGAATTGAGCAGAAAGTTTAAATTTCTACTGTTTCTGTATTGAAAGATTTTTTGGAAAAGTAGATTTGTTCCCCTGAGATTGGGAATAACCTTCGTCATGGATTTGTTGCCTAGAATTCTTACTGCCTGCTAGTCTGGTACTGACCGTTAGCTGGTAGCTTCTGAAATGAACTTGTGGCTTTCATCCCTGCTCTCTGTTAAGAGAAGTGTGTGCACCACAGGCAATGTGCTGTGACACATGGGGAGCCCAGCTGAGACCCAAAGGATCTGTCTCTTTTCTCACTCCTACAAGTGATACAACTACGGGCTCTGGCACAGAAGCTTGTTGCTGCCCTTTTACGGATTTTATGGTGTTTTTGTCGAGGGCAGTTAATAATTACGGCATCCGTGAAAGATGTTAAGTGCATTTTCAAAGTCAATTAGAAATGTGGTTTTGTGTGCCAAGCTTTAGCTAGTAGTTGTCCCAGGAAGGGTGCCATCAACCTCAATTCTGAGAGAAAGTACAGACTCTGTGCTATGGAGCCCTCACAGACTGTGGGATAAAACATTTTTTTCTAAAGTAAGCTTCCAGGAATCATCTGGTATGACAGTAACTTGGTCTGCTTTCTCTATTACAGCTTTGCTGCTATTCTGTGCTTTGGACTCTCTCTTGTCTGCAAGTTTATTTTGACCACTGCAGTCTGCTGTATTTTTCAGCTTTTAATTACTATCAGTTTAGCATGTACTCCTTAGAGATATGTAGGAAACAAGAGCCTTGCGTCTCATTAAAGCTGCTTCCTGTAGTAAATGCCTTAAATTTTGTTCTGTTTTATGGGTACCTTAAAGTGTTACAAGAAATGAAGTGACCTACCTCATCACTAGGAAAGGTATCTCCAGCTTTCTGAGTTTAAGTAATATTTTAGCAGGTAGTTTTTGTTCTCTTCATGCTAAGATCCCATGAACTCAATCTAAAAGGCACTGCAGCAGAGCATTGCAAGAGCAGGAGTTTTAACCTTGAAGAGACTGTGCTGTTACTACAGTAAAGATCTAAACCTGAAAGCAGTTAGCTTAATGTGCAAATCATCATAGTTAATTTCCAAGTCAGTGTGTTTTCCTTTTGAACAAGGCACTCTGTCATTATTCTCTTTTATTACTGAAGTGCTTATAAAATGTACCTGTAAGGAATAATGTAATGGGAATTTCTCGCCTCAGTTACTTTTTCTGCATTCGTGTCTGTTCCTTTTCTTTCTCATTTCACAGTAAATTCTGCATGTATAATACCAGCCCTCCCACTGGCACTAAACAGCCCTTGTCACTCCCACACTTTAGAGACCACACATGATTGAAAAACCAGTGGCAGAAATTTGCTGTTCAATACTGAACTGGTTATGGGAAAGCTTGCAAACGTTGCGCCTCTGTTGTGCAGTTTCTTTGTGCCTGCTTGACTTGTTCGTATGGGAAGATAAGTACACATCTCCTGACACTATTTTTCAACTGGCTCGTTTTTATTTCTCTTTCTCCCCCCCTCAGTGCTAATGGATCTGAAACAAAAGAGGAATTCCCATCATGGGAGCGGCAGTGATAGTGTTGAAATCTCAGCAGACTCTGTGACCAAACATTCCTGTGTGGAACTGGGTCCCAGGACTTGCTCGACCTCAGCTATTCACCTGCACACTTCCACCCTCATCTCCAGGCTTCCAAGCAGACCAAAAGGTGTGCACTGCATTTGATCTACCAGCTGTTTGTACAAGTCAGGGTACTTTTTTGTTCTTACTTGAGTAAATCTTGACTTCTGTTGACACTCGTGTAAAAACAGTACAGATCTTTTCTCTCTCTCTTTATCAGTTTTAATTGATCAGATACAGATGTTCTTACTCTTCTAATGCCATCAACTCAGCGGACCACGTTTGGTTGTTAGTCAGTTGTACCATGGTTCCCTGCCCAGTGGCTCACAGCAGTGATTAGAAATTGGCTGCTCTACAGTATTGGCTCTAAAACCTGCTTGATCATCTCCGTCTTTTTCACCGCTGTTGGAGACTGACCTAAAGGATTGATGTTCTTGTGTTTAATACTGCCTTCTGTGTTCTGACTGATTTGTATCCTTTTTTAGGCTATAATTCAGAAGATAACCTATGTGAACAGTCCCCAGAGGTAGAGTTTGCAAGCACCAGACAGCATGGTAAGCTTGTAGCATGCACAAGTACTCTAAAACCTCTGTGTTAAGACTTCTTTTATTTGCATCCATGTGAGTTATCCTCAAACAGTTTAGTTAAATGTTGTAGGATCAACACAGTAATGCAAAACTGTTTGGGGATTTTGGATCTAAACATTTATTTTTTTCTTAAGAAGCTTTTAATGGATGTTTTCTTAAAATGAATTTTCAAAAGTAATGCTGACGTTGAAATAAATTGCCTTGCTTCAACAGCAGACTCATTAATGCATATTGTATGTACTTGCTGCTAATCTTTCTGAACAATGTTGTAAGGAAGTGGATCAAAAATAAATCAAAATATAGATATAGTGAGGAAAGGGAGAATGCATGGTGGAAACAGAAGTGTGACAGCAGAACTGCCTGCTTGAAGATACCAGCTCCCTCCAGAGAAATGAACTGAGGGACGGACAGCTTACCATGTGAACTTATTCAATATTTATGTTTATTTATTTATAGATGTTATATAAGTGTATTTTTGGTGCAAAAAATAAAAGTGAGAAAAATGAAGTCATCCTGAGCAACTTGATTTACTAATATGAATGATTTCTACTTTGTCTAGACTTTGTCCATCCTCTGTATATCATGTTAATGTTTTCAGAGTGTCTCAGTTGTACTAGTCCTACTTTCAGAAGGCAGACTGCAGACAGCTCTTGTAGAAAATCAGTGGAACTTCCGATGTTTTTGTTAAGTATTTGTTTCATGTTTTTCAGTATCCAGGCCAAGCAGTCTAGAGAGCAGTGGAAATGCATCCAGCAGTAGTTCACCACTCAATTTGAAAGGTAAAGCTTTTACAGCTGAGTTCTAACAAACAGGAAGTGAAATTACATAAAATTGCGTGCAAAGTGCTGTTTTCCTTTCCATTAAACTTGAAGACTGTTTTGAAACTGTAATGATTATACAATCTGGACATGGCTGTCTTGGGAATCAAAACACTACTGGCAAGAAGTATTTTTCTAAGACGGATTCTGGCAAGTGGTGACTTTTAAGGCAGGCAGTCTCATTTTGCCTCAGTCTGACTGGCATCATATTGTGGGAAGTAACAGGCTACTCTTTAAATTCTTCTTACAGCAGCAAATCTCTGCTCTTCTTCCTCTGCACAGCTTGTATAAGTAATCAGTGCACTCAGACTTGCTAAAATTCTGAGTCTTTGAAGGGTAAATGAGATCAAGTGTTGTGGAAAATTCCACTTTCCGCTTTCCAGCCAGGTTTTGGCTCTCAGGTCACACAGTCATGACTGAGAGATCAAGTGGCACAGAGGTGGTAAAGAGCCCCCCCAGATTAATTCTATTACTCCTGTTCTTTGGACAAGTAGCTGTGCTTGTTTAACATAGGGGCTCAAAGAAAATACTTTTAAGACATTTACTAATCCTAACTTTTTGTGAGTTCTGGGGGAAGAGAAAATAATGACAGAAATGCTACCTAGTCTACAGGAGTAGCCCTGTCATAATGTTTCTACCTCAGTAAATCTATTGACCAGAGGGAAAAATTGCATCTTTAATGATAGTCATGATTTTTTGCAGGTTCTTTAGATCATATCCATGGTAGAACTGAGAGCCTCAGCAGTGAAGATATGGTGCCAAGCAGAGAGGTGCCAGCCTTGCTCCGGGACCGTTATCCCTTTCACTCTGCTTCTGCCGTCGTAGACACTAGCAATAGATATGAGTCCTCCTTCCACAGGAACGGTTTGGTCTCTTATGATATACCTCAGAAGAGCACTCCATCTCAGTCTTACATGGGCAGGCAGCGCGCTGCCTCACCCGGCAGTGAGATGGTAACCCTGGAAGAGTTCCTGGAAGAGAGCAACAGGCTATCCCCACCAAGTGTAAGTACTTCTCAGTGCCACTAAACTGCTCCAAGCTGATTGAGGGGGGTAAGGGCCTAGGAAAACCAGAATACAGAAGGTCGTTGTTTGTACATGCAGAGCTTCCAGAGAACTATGAATTTTGCATATTGAAACTTGAAAATTGACTAGGTAATAAAATTAATCTTGTCTTTATTGTTGCAGAGCAATTCTTGATTTATTCAGCTGCATTGGGTGTGGCAAGTAATAGAGATAACTCACTGCAAGTACTGTGTATTGAACTGGGGCTTTTTAAAAGCATCACTTGTTGAGTTTTTGTATTATATCATCAATTCCGAATTCCAGATATTCTTCCTTGTGAATGGATACGTTTTCTGTGATTTTCAGCTCCTAAATCTAACTGGAAATGATATCTAATAGTAGTTTTCAACAGAGTATGCAGTTAGGAAACCATCTCCTAGTCTGAAAAGACCATCATTGCATCTGATAATATTTTTCTTGCTGAAGGCAGTTTCCAGTGGCTTCACCATGCTTTATATGCTGGCTGGCAGTGTTCTTATGGTTCATTGGCTGTACGAATATGCCACACTCTGAAGTGCTTGGCCAGAAAGGAAGCTTTTTTCTTGATAGCACTGTACAGTAGCGAAGTGGTGCAGGATTAAGCATGTTAATATCTTAAGAACAATTCCGTGGTAATGTAAGCGAACAGGTGTTGCTGTTTAATGAATGCCTTGGTAACAGTAAATCAGCACAGCTGTACTGTTCTGTGACATCAGTAAATTCTTGACCTTGAAGTTTCAGAGCATCACTTAAATATTCCTCCTATTCTTTAGTTACAATAAATTTTGTAGCTTTTAGATGTGTTTAAAATTTTGTTTTTGTTGTCTATAACTACCTGACCACATCTCCATTTACATCCTGTCATCCTTGTTCCTTTTCAGCGTCGACGCAGTTTAGATGAGAGTGAAATTATTTCATTGCACCAATTTCTGTTAGAAGCTGATGCACTGTATCCCTCTTGCTACGCTCTATGTCCTTCCCTCCATCAGGAACCTTCACAGTCACTCGAATCGATCCTCATTCATTCATGTCCTGACAGCATGAGAGACAGAACAGACAGGGGAAATAGGAGATCCGCTTCACTGTATATCCCCAGGGTATCCATTGTTCTTGCTATGAAGGCAGCAGCTTCCAACTTACCACAGCTTTTGCTAGCATATTAATACCTATAAAAGCATATTGTAACTCAGCTGTTACTTAAAGACTAAGGCTGCCAGGTTACTTGCATTGGTTGCTCACAAAGTGTTTCCAGTGCTTGTTCATAAACACACATGTTTTTTGAGAACGAGCAATTCTGTAATGTTAATGTGCATAACAGCAGTTCAAAGTGAAGTAAAAATAACCTTAACACTGTAACATTGCATTGAGCATAGAAATCTTCCAGCTACATTTCAACTGCTTTTACTGTTGATAGTGTTCACTTCCAGCCGATGAGTTTTGTGACTGGAAGCAATGGTTGGAACTTTAATTAAATGAATAGATTAAGCTTTAACGTGCTCCCTAGGGAAGAGTGAAGAAATATGTTTCATGAGCTTGTTTCAGTGCACTTCATGAAGACAGCATGTGCTTTTTAACTATTCTGAGCATGCCTCGTACTAATAGTCCAGTAGCAGCTGATCAAATGTGACCATTTTTGATTTGCATGGACCATCCCCATGAAGTATTAAATACATGTTTTCATTTACTGCCAGGTTAATTGTCTGACTTAAAATTTGCAAGTTAGGTGTGGACAAGCAGTCATTTTTCCATTTTTGTAATGCACATTTAATTACATTGTACCCAAACCTTTCACCATATATAGTATATAGACTAGGAGAGGAAAATCAAGGCAGAAGTGATGTAACTTTCTTTTGATGCTACCAAGGTTTTTTCTTCCTTTTTATATCCATGATATTACGGTAGAGTGTTACTCAGAGGAACTGTATTCTGGGAAGTGGGAGAACATCATGGATATCTGCTGAAACCAATGGATGATTTCATTCATATCAATAGTGATGTTACCATGATAGTGGCTGATGTGAAAGGAAGCAAAAGAGCTGCTGCCCAGGTTGCTAGTGAGGTGAAAATTCTACAGATTTATGACAATTAGCCTGGCAAACAAGGCTGTCACAATTAATTATGATAAGCATGTTATCCCTTTATTTGAATTTACATCCACTGTAAGCATTTGTATCTTCTACTCCACACTTAAATATAAAATCTGGTTTTGAGTCTCTTGAAATAAGTGGGAAGGAAGATTGAATGAAAAGCTCGACTTGTTTCTTTGCACAGAAAGTGCTGTCATTAATGTAGCACGTGTGTATTTTTTCACAGGACGCCTCCACTAACAGAGAGGATTTGCTGAGTGATTATTTTAAGAAAGCTAATGAGTCTTCATCTACTGGGAGCTCACTGGTTCAACCATCAAGAAAGGAGGCTGCCAAGATGCTCGCTGGTCATGTTGCTCCAGCTGTAAAGATGGCCATCACTGGTGAAGAAGGAAGAGCAGCTAAGCCTGGAAGTTACATGAAGCCAAACCTCAGACAAGTCGAACCTGAGCCTCTGGCAAATTCCCAGGAGTCCCTTAAGCCACCTCATATGCCACAGCAGCAACCTGCCAGTGGCATGCGGCAGACAGCACAGCCACAGCAGCCTGGGTCTGTCAGCAGGAGGAGTACGTCGCTGAGCAGGGCGTTCAGCTTGGCCTCTGCCGATCTCCTCAGAGCCACCGGCCCGGAGACCTATAGGCAGGAGAGCCCTCAGAAGTCAGTAGGAGACTTGCGTGGGGGCAAGGATACCGTCTGTCAGACTTCAAGAGCTTCTGTATCAGCAGGCTCCCAGGCAACCTTAAGAGAGAGGCCCCAGTCAGCAAAGGTGACAGGTTCCTTGCAGGGTGTTGATTCTCGCTGTCGGCAGCTTGATGCAAGGCGCCTTTCCCTGGCCCCACCAAAAGATGAGAGGCCTCTCTCCTTCCACCAATTTTCTTCCTCACCCACTGCATCCACCAGCAATCTGAACGTGCAGCAACAGGAGCGAGTGAACCCTGGGCAGCACTACTCACCCACACCACACGCTCCCTCTAAAACTAAGCCTAAACCAGCCCCTCGTACTGGGGAGATGGCTGTAGTGGGCTCTGCCAGAGCAGTTTCCACCAGCACCGAGGGAAGTACTTCCCTAGGGCAAAGCCAGGGTGATGTCCTGCTTACCAGGTCCCAGGGCAAGCTGCCAGATGGCAGCTGTGGGGCTTTGGAGGAGCATGTGAGAGGAAGCAGCTCCAGCAGCACTCCAGGGTCTCCAGACCCCCAGGGGGATCAGCAGACGGTTTGGTATGAGTATGGCTGTGTGTAACCTGTGGGTGCAGCTCATAGTATATGTGTTTGGCACTGCCGATGTTGGGTAGTCCTTGTCTAGACACTGTGCCAGATCTTAAAAGACATTACCTGCATGCTGATCTGAATGTTCTCCGGTACTGTTTTCTAGTTGGACAAAGTATGATTAAGAAAAACAAAGAGCAAACTCCCATTCTGTCTTTTGACTCTGTGCCTGAAACAAAGTGGAAGCTTGACCCAATCCCACAGCAAACTTGAGACCTGATTTTCACAGATGCTGAGCATTTTCCTGTGCAGGAGAAGCTTAGCAGGGTCCCCTGTCATTGCTGCAGTGTGCACCCCTCCTGCCTGCAGTAAGGAAGAGTTTCACAGGTAATATGTATGTGCTGAAACCAGCTGCCCTGTTGATAAATAACTTAAAGCATTACTGAAAAGGATAAATGAAAGCCAAACTTCTTCCCAGAAAACATAACCTGACATTTGGCTTAAGCAGCTAAAAGAGAAAGCTGAAGAGCAAAAGTGTGTGGCTTTATCCATGCATCTGTTAAAATCAGTTCTTGCCACAGCCACATTTTATGGAGGTAACACATAAAATTCAAGGATCATATCCTAATTTTCCCCACTGGGGTTGTCTAAACACAGAGAGAGGGCTAGTGTTACCACCCCACTGCCTTCCCTGTATAGCTGCAGCTCAGTGGATCCTTGACTCTGAAAGCCAAGTGGTGCTGCTTTTTGAAATTTTTATGCAAACACTGGAACTTATGCAGCCTTTTCAGGGGAGATATCATTAGAATTGTAAGAGTGGCATCTCATGTACAAAAGTGACTTGTAAGTATGTATATAAGGAGCTCAAGTATTGTATAGGAATGCTGTGTAAATTGTACTATCACATCTGTGTGCGTGGCAGCCCGCATCCTAAATGACGTGTGGGATTCCATCTCTTAGAAATCTGTTTGTCTCCAAGAACTTTACTCAGAATAGAAAGCAAAATAATTTTATATACACGTGAAAGAAATATACTTTTAAATCTATTTATGCACAGGAAAGTTCTTCATATGTTTCTGTCCAGGGTGTCATCAGTTGCTTATGTATATATGATGAATTGCGTATCTTTTAATTGTTTCATGTTTATAAAGCTGTTTTTTTCTTGGAATAGACTGAATCCTCCCCTTTCTCCCCCAGTAATATTTGTTTTTCTGGTTCTGATCTAATCTAGTAAAATCTAAAATTGATTCAGCTAAGGATGTTTTTGTTATCTGGTATGTAGTAATCCCATTCTGGAAACTACAGAATTGTTTATAATAAAGATTAAAATTAAACAGATTGGTGGACTGTTTTTATCCTTGGAAAATATACCAGATTGACGGTGTTGGATGGAGCTCTTTGCAGTGTTGTGTGTAAGCCTTAGCACTGATTCATATCTCTGAGCAGCAGAGTTGCATTTGTTTTTATAACGTTGCCTAAAAAGGCATATCAGAAATCTTTGTTTAATTGTAGCCTCGTTGCTAAAGACTTCAGGAGGACTAGTGATGCAAATTGACTGTCGTCTGCGTTGCGGTAGAGTCAGACCATCAGACTTGTAGGCTTCCCTGATGGCTTCGGACAGCACTTAGGCGTGCTTTCATTTTGACCAAGTGTGCATTTGTGCAGTGTTTCATGCCTAACTAATTTCAGGATACCTTACAAAAGTGAGAAATAACTCATGTTTGAACATAAAGACAGTAGGAACTTCCTGCCTTCTCTGCTATTTTAATTGCAAGCCATGGTTGAGCAGCAGTGTTTAAATGATGTGTTGTGCAGCAATCTGTTTTTAGTGTTCTTGGTAAACCAAAATCTTCTTCCATGTCAAGTTCAATTCTCGGCCTGCTCCCTGATGGTGGGAGACAGGTGGTTCTTTGGTTGCAGCTCCTTTTTGGAGGCATGCACCTGGTTGCCAGCAGGCTGGAACGGGTCTGTGGGATGTCAGTTATTGCAGATGTGATTTGCTGTGAATACTTGCTTGATCACTTAAATACTAATTGTCATTTTCTGAATTATTTGCAATTATTTACTTCCTCATGCCTAGTGAGTTTGAATAAAAACAGTATTTATGTAGTACTGTTCAAGTACAGGGTGGTTTTAAGCATGGACTTCCTAACACAGATCAACTGGTTGTTAATATTGAAGCCACCTTTGGCTCCTTGAAGCACACAGTGTTGTGGTCTTGGTGCTTTCAAGAACATGAAGGAAAGTTTTGTTACAAGAGGCTGTCCTGCTCTGACAATTACTGTCGTTTTGCAGTCAGCTCATAGTAACTAACGGATTTGAACTGTTCTTTGATTGACTCAGTGACTCCCAGGTGGTGTAAGATGGTGGGAGCAGCTGGGAGGGGTTTATCTGGAAGAGAGAAGTGGCAAAGGCAGTTGCCAAAGCACCTCAGGTTTCTCGCTTCCAAGAAGAGAAGGGGAATGGTCGTGAAATGCTGACAACCTGTCACGCAGAGCTTCAGGAAGTGGCGCACCTCTGCACAGGAGCCTGAGGCTGTGCGTGCCAGGCTGCCCCAGCTCTGGGTGGAAAGCACAAGCAGGCTGATGCTGACCAGCTGGGCCTGTTGGCTGGGGTGTGCTGATTGTCTGTGCCAAACAGGGCCACAGATGGTTCAGAGTGTAACAATTCAAGTAATGGTGTTCAGTAATGGAGTATCTCAGTCCACATACGCAGCTTGTGAAGCCTGCGGACCCTGCTTTCTATTAATGGATGTATGTTTGAAGGGGATCCCATTCAGGCAGGAGCCTGTAGTGGATGGGTTTCTGAGAAGGGCCGGGGCCTGTGCTGTTGGCAATACCCCCTTCTCTGAAGTCAGCACATCTCTTTAATGTGAGGAAACAAACTGCGTGCTGCATGGCAAGGGTATCTATCTGCCTGAAGTAAGAGGAACAGCTGCTGTGCAAAGTACTTGGGGGAATCGTGTTCTGCCATATCTCCTCATCAAGAAATCTGAAGCCCAGATCCTTCTCAGAGAAACCTTGTTATGGAAACCTTCTTCCTGTCAGATATTGTTCAGCTGGTTGTGAAGGAAAAGAGGGCCTTCGTGATTTCACTAAACTGGGATCAGAGCATGATGTTTCCAGAAGACAGATAATAGAATTTATTGTAAGAATTGTTGAAGAGAATTTAGCTTAGAAAAAAAATGATCTATCACTTGTACATGCTGTTGTCGGAAATTATTTCTGATCATCCAGATGTTTGGGTTAAAAGGTTTAAAGTTCAGCCAGAGGTGAATGACTCGATGGGAGATGGAAGAAATGCTACAGGAATTGCTGATTCCTGTGTGATGACCCACAGCCTGGCTGTTAAGTGGATGCAGAGAGGGCAAGAGATCAACAACACCTTGCACTGCTGAACCTGAATCCAGCTGGGAGGGGGATGTTCGAATTGTGGTTTTGAATTCTTAGATGAAAAAAAATAATAGTTTTAAAAGCTTCAGAAAAAGATGTCACAGTAATAATTGCCTTCTGCTTGTCAAAGTTGGGAAATATCAGGTACTGACAGCACTACAGGTGTTCGAGGAAAGGTGAAAAATTGGGAATGTTGCTACAAGTCACCTGTGCTGGGCAGAACTGATTTCTGCTGAAGAAAGGACCAGGAAAATGTGGTTATTGCACAAAAACTAGGAACTTAAACATGTTCAAAGCAATGCACAAAATGTCTCAAAAAAAATCCAAGGTCAGCTCTCTGTATCATTCTCAGATGCTGTTCTGATCAACTCTAGTTAAAATATATGTTTTTATTGAAAGATTACAAGTGAGCATTATGTAGTTCTGGTGGTTAAGCTGTGCCAAAGTATGTAGCATGTGTGTACTGGAACAAGGAAGAGTAATGGGCCTCAGCATTGGCATTAGCCTTTGCAAAGGACGTATTGCACAAACGGATGTCTGTGGTAATCTGAAAAGAAAAATAAAGCTGTAAGTAGAATCCATTGCTGCAGGTCATTATGGAGTCAAAGTCTAATATCAAAAATCATGCTTTTGATCTATGGTATGAGATATTTTATGGGAGAACTAAACTACTGTCATTAGGTAAATTCAGGAAGGCTCCCCTTACTCTCCAGCATCAGGATTTGTTTCCTTCAGAGCCAGAATGGAGCTGGGCTCCCACACAGGGAACAGTGTATACCTTTTCCATGTGAAGATCCATGAAACGTGCAAAGTGAAGATCACCTCACCAAGGTGAGGTTGGGTCAACTACTTTTTTCAGTAGTTGGGACACTATGGAAGCATAAGAGGTTACTGGCATCTACTTTACCGAGTAAAGCTCTTGGTGTTTGGGAACATGCTGCTAAGTGGAAAGCATGAAAATCCAAGAAGGGTATTCCAGATGGGGAAGCACAACTCACCAGGGGACAGTTGAGGCATCTCAGGAGACTTGCATTGGAGGGAAGAGAGAGTTTTCTGCAAGGAGTAGGAAAGTATGACTGGGAAGGACCCAAGTGAGCATTTTGCAGTGTTTCTAGCCTGATTACTTTACCATTCTGCAGAGAGCTTGAAGGGTTAGGGGATGTGAAAGGCTATGTTTCCTTGCTGCTTTAAATATGTCTGACTAAAATTATCTGTTTCTTGTGAAACCCATGGAAATGCTTTTCTGCACCTTTGGTAGAGCCTTTCTTTTTTTCTTCTAGTTACCCAAAACCTGTGTGCTGAGAGCCCACAAAATGCCTGATCTACAGATGTGTTTGCACTACTCATCACCCAGGGACACTGAGCTGCAGCATCTCTGTTTTCTATGGAGACAGAAAATTCCTGTCAGTTTGAGAATGCTCCTGTAGGACCCCTCTGGCCATCTATGAGTGAAACACTGAGAACAAGGGAAGTGATTTTGAAGGGAAAATCTTGGGAACTATTTTTTTTTTTTAGAATTGTAATTTTATCTGAACAAGGATTGCTTGTTCAAAGCAGAATGAAAGGCAAATGGAGAAAAGGGCAGGCACAAGCCATGTGGGATAGATTTTGTGTTGCTTAAGCTGGGATTTAACTAAAAATAAGATAAGTTTGGTAACCTTCAATTTCCTCAGTCTCTGGAATTCATTCATACCTTTTTTGTCCATAAGGAAATTAGGCAAAGAGATAGAATGCTTTAGATAACTTTATTAACAGCATTGTCAAAGGGGAAGGACTGTACTGCTTATTTTGCTCCATTTCCATCAGGCCTTCTGACTCCTAAAGATGTTCCTCCACTGTGTTAGTTTTAGATCACTCTGGGCAAAACAGTGTTAAATCAGATCTGATGGATGCATGAGTATGTATGCTCATGAGCAGTCCTGGTGTCTCCATTGATGAGGATCTCTATAGTTGCTACTTTTTCTTGCTTTTGTAGTGTTTTCTTGCACCTGAATAGCAAGGGCTTAAAGGAAGTGGGAAATGTGTGTCTGATGGAGACCAGTATAATTTTAATGGTTCTGCATGCCCTTAAAAACCACTTCTGCCAACAAAAACCATGCATGTACTAGCAGGAAACTCTTTGCATGCCATCTGCAAATGTAGGAGCCTTCTCGCTACATCCTGTCCTGGAACTGAGGCATTGCAACCAGCTACTGCAAGCTGTCTCAGCTCATCTTGTCTGGGCTTTTTCTCCCCTCATGACTTCTCTCCAGCATGATAGACCTTTCTACTCTTCACCCCAGCATTATGATTAACTGTTTCCTACTTCTTAATTGACTTTTTTGTACTGTTTTCTTACAGATCTAGTTCCAGTTTTCTTCTTTCTATGCCTGCTTCGACGGCTAAAAGTGTTGTCATGACAAGTGATACCCAAGTCTTATGCAGGAAATATACTCTGCTACAAACAACTGTGGGTATTTATGGTGCACACAATGCTCATTTGCACAATGACTGGAACCAAGTTCTTCTCGAATCTTGTTTTCAAATTTCAATGTTTACTTGTTCATAGTTACTGAGATGTCTTTCAAAAATTCCTTCATCAAGATGAATGCAGAATTCTGCTATTTTTAGCAGGGTTTTTACGTAAGGTCTTAGAACAGCTTTTGAACAAGTTGAGTAGACATTTCAGAGCTGGCAGATATATTTGATGATTAAAATTCTTTGAGAATTTGTTAGCTCTTAAAGCTATTAATGAGTTGATAGATCCATTTTAGAGGGACGATACTTTTTGCCTGTCAAGGCAGTATTGTTGCTATTCAGTCTTAGGTATTTTTATCAATATACTTTTCCACATCATTTTCATTGTTTTAGAATTTTGTTCATTACTTACTTTGGCTTGTCAAATTGTTATCCACATTGAGCTCCCATGAGCAAGGATCTGTTTCCTTGTTTATTTAAGGCACCTGAGGGCTGCGTCCGCCTGCAGGAACTGTCCAAGCAAAACCTGAGACCCGTCGAAGAAATTTAAAAATAACATGCAATGAAGCAACAACTGGGACAAGGAAAGAAACAAGAGAAAGTAGGAGGAGGGCAGGGAAAGCAGGAGGAGGGCAGGGAAAGCAGGACGTGTGGGTTGCAGTTAAATGTGCAGCAGTGCTCCCACTTGCATGGGCGGACGATATGCAGGGCTTTGTGGTACAGCCGCCGCTCAGCAGCTCAGAGACAGGCCTGTGTGTGCTCCAGATAGTACCAGGACAGAGGGAAGAGCAGTGGCAGGTCCTTGTTTCAGCAGCTCTGTGCAGTGAGCTCCGTGCTGGGTGCTGTGAGGCTGCCTCTCAGGCTGCACAGCTCTGTGCCCTCAGTTTCCTCTCACAGGACGTGCCTTTGGCCCTGGTTTACTTTACTGGGCCTCAGAGGAAGGAGGAGGTCCCAGTGACCATCCTGCTGCATTTTTGTGGCATCTGTGTCCTCCACAGTGCAGTGCAGGTCCATTCCTTGTGAGGCCTGCTGGCTGTGACTGTGACATGTATGGATGCCAGGAGTTTAGTCATCAAACATTAAAATGATTTGACCAAAGCAAGTGAAAAGCAAAAAATTGCCACTCAGGCCGAATAACAGCCATTCCTCAGCTCTATTAACTGCTGTATAATTTGTAGGGATAAAAGGCTACAGAGCAGTCAGTTTTCTTCACTTTCAGGATTTTGTATAGATCCCCAGGTGCCGTTGCTGCGTGCAATGAAGCCATGCCCTGCAGCACTTCTGCTACCCTGGAAGTAAGGGGGAAGAGGATGACCAAATCCCTTTAACTCTATAATCTGTCCTACAGCATCTGCATGCTGAGAAAAGTAGAATATAGTGGCTGGATGAAAGAAAGCCAAATTAGGATTTCCGCAGAGTTGGTTTTGGTTTGTAATTTCTGGAAGAGAGGGTTGGTGGAAGTGGCTGATCCTGCAGGGCTGGATTTACCTCCAGTTTTGCCTTTTCAGCATACTCAGATGGACACACATTGCGCTTGGTGGCCAAGGCTCAACTTTCAGGTATTCTGAGTACCTGCATCCAACATTTAACAGATAGCTCAGCATGTTTGCAGTTCAGTGCAGGTGGTTTACTGCTGACGGTGACTTTCACTTTGCTTTCTGGAAGATCCCAGTCTAAGTGATTTTTTTAAGGCTGAATGCAAGTAAGGGAGGGCATTGGGTAGTGCTGGTAAGTCTAACATCAAGCCTTCAGGAGGATTAATTCTGGACAGGTGGACAGTTGTTCAGTCCCTGACTGTGTTCCCAGGCACTGTGCCTTACCCATTCAGCCAGGTTTTCTGTCTGCATCTCTCCCCATCTCTGAGCAGTGCAGTGAGCCTACCAAGGATAGCTTTGTGCTATTTGCAGCTTTTTTAGGCCACATTCAAGAATTTCATATTATTTTTTTTTGCTCAGAAACTCGGAGACATTCCTTAACCCGGCAGATGATTTTAGCTCTGCCAGAGGCCCTGGCAGAGGGAGGCTGCTGCCATCTGGTAGCCTTTCATACCTTGAAGAGCCCTGTGCGTGTTTGCAGTGAGGAGTTATTTTTGATGCCGGTTCTGACGTTAGCCATGGGTACTCCTGGAGCATTTCCAAGTTGTGTAAATGTCATTGTATCCTCTCACTGTTTTTTCCCTTTTTTTTTTTTTAACATTTCATTGCTTATGTTCCTCTGTGCGTTCCACCAGGATGGAAATAGAGAACACTTGGAGGACCCAGCACAAGGCTCCTCTTTCCAGAGCTGCAGCCCCTACCTACCTACAGAACACTGTCACCCCACATAGTGAGCAGAGGGGCACTGCACTGAGCCACTGAGGTCCCTCCAGCAGCACAGCAGCCCACGGCGACAGGTGAGTAATGTGTCAGTTCCCAACTTGAAGCTTCTGTTTCTAGTTTCAATGATGTAATTCATATCTGTTTCTATAAGAATAGAGCATTTCAGGTTGAATGATGAATAGGCTAATACATGTTCTTGGGGGCACCTTTCTCTGCTGCAGGTGCAAGAGCGGCAATGTGAGTTAGCAGCAGGTTGGCTCCCAAATGTGCTGTTATATTCCTGAGCACCCTTGGACATCCCTTTAGTTTGTTTGTGCCTCAGTCCTCCTCACTGTGTGAGGTAGGAAGCAGAAGCATCTCCCAGCCCCTGCTCTTGCACATTCAAAACAGCAGCTCCTCACGCACAGATCAGCTCTGAGTTTGGACATCATAAAGGGCTGGTCTCAGAGAGATCGAGGAACTTACTGTAAATCATAGAATCATAGGGGTTGGAAGGGACCTCAAGAGATCATCGAGTCCAACCCCAAATAAATAACACTAATAACTGTGCTAAGGCTCTGTGTACTTAGTAATGCTCTGTGTACTTCGTGATAGTAAACAGTCTGCACAAGGCAACATCTGTGTGTGTTCAGCAGCCTCTGGGCTTTGCACCAGCTGCTGCGATGGCAGTGCTGTGCCTGTGACAGTAAGTAGGAGTGTGAGTACTGCTCTGTGTGTGTTGTCATCTCCATCTTTAGCGTCTGCCTTTGGCACTGTCATCTCTTTTATTTATGAATGAGTGGGTGAGGGAGGAAAGGGCTGGGCTGGGCTGACTCGACTCCTTCACAGTTGTACCATGAAGAGCAGAGGAGATGAAGCATAATCTCCTCCTCCCTCCTGACAGTGTTTCACCGACAGCCTTGCTCCCAGCTGGGAGGAGGACAGCTTCCAGCAGCCCAAGCAGAAGCTGGAAGAAGGGAGAAAGGAACATTTATGCTCTTCACACTGGAGGAAAAGCATCTTTGCATAAACTCCGCTCACAGGTAAGTTTTGTTTTTTACCTATTAGTTCTTAGAAGCAAGTTGATTTTTCATCATTGGTTATACTAGCTCTGACTCCTGGAATGGTGGCAGAACAGGTTTTTGGCTAGGTTGTTAGAAGTGAAGCAAAGCAAAACAATGAGGCAGTTCCAGGACTCAACCAAAAATTCATACCTTCAAACTAAATTTCCATGGTAGGTTCCCACTGGTAGAAAACTTTGAGTAGAAGCTATTCTAGAGAAACTTTTTGAACTTCCAGACAGTTGCAAAGAGAGCATGTATTGAAGTTGTATTGATGTTGTATTGATGAAAAGGAATTGTTAAGGTAAACTAAGAATCTGTCTCCTGTTTGCAGAGGAATAGGGAGTAGATAAACTCTGCTGGTCATTTTCAAAGCAGTTCATAAGCATGTGTCAGTTGTCTGGATACAAACTGCTTTAAGTGAGTAATTAGGAATTTAAGTAATTTATTTCCCCTGAGGGTACAACCCAAAAGTTGTGTCTAGCTGCAGGAAACCACTTAACCACATACCTTGGTGTGTAGGTGTTCTGTGTACAGCTATTTGTCCTTATATCTCAAAAGTTCGCCAGTGACGTACTTTCCAAACAGTAACCCATTTTTCCTGCAATCAGCAGCAACTTGGGAAACTTGAAATGTGAAGGTTTAGAGTGATGACATCAATTCTGTCAGAAGTTACTCTGCTAGGTTTTTGTTTTTAAATAGGATTAAAGACATTCATTATTGTAGGTTACCTCTGGTAAATGTCTGCTTTTCTGGTTCTTGACAGTCTTCGAGCAGCAGGAAAGCAAATCACTGAAATCACTGAGAGATCTGCTTCCAGTTGTGCAGGATGTGGAGGTGGGGAGTTGAGAAATGAAGAATTTAGAAGAATATTCAGCCTCATACTGTGCTTTTCTGCTCAGAACACATGCAGATACTACTAAAACTCTCAGGAAATATAACAGTGAGATGAGGAAAAATGGCTACACACAGGCTCATAAGATGTGATACTGTCAGTGTGAGCATTACAGGACATTATGAGCAGCCAGTTAATCAACCCCTGCTGTGACTTTTTCCACACTGACATAATGTATTCACTTTGGCTACAGCACAGTATGACATCTGACCACTTCTTCTTTCACATTTATTAGTCAAGAAGCCATTAAGCAGTCAGTCAGTCCTCTTCATTGTAGCACACTCCTGTCTTTCTTTTCTGAGAAGACAGGAGTCTTCTACACTTTCCACGTCCCCATGTTGTCACCAGTAGTTTGCTGTTCCCTGTATCGTGCTGCTTCCATGCGTGCAACTGTAAGCTCTTTCTGTTAAATGAAGGAAGAGGCAGAAGGTAGTTCTTCCCAGCTGATCTTGTTTGATGTATGAAGCTGTCATTTAGATGATAAAATAGAAGGTAAATCCCAAAGTTTTAGGAGACTTAGGGTCTGGGCAGAACACTGTGAGAAAGTCAAATCAAATCAGACCAACGTTTTGTTCTGTGATAGTGGGCACGGCTGGGAGATGATGATGTCTGCATCACTGCACTGGAATTCGAATATCACAGTTTTAAATGAAGAAAGCTATGATGATTCCAGTGTCTCAGTAAAAAGAACTCATCTCACTTGGCTTTTGCAGTAGGGCTTACTTAATTCATTTTGTATCTGGCAGAGAAAAAGTGTCTGCATTCCTTCTGGGACCTACTGCCATCCCATCCTGTAAGCCTGCAGCATGGCTCCTGGCAGAGGCCGAGCAGGCTGGGAGCTCCTTAGCAGTGCTGGAGCAAAGTCACATGGGGTCAGGTGTGCACAGGTGTAGGCAGCAGTGTCAGTTTTGCTATCCTAAGCAGAACTCTGGGTTCTGTCACTCAGTGAACCAGGTGATACTGCTTTCTGGACATCTATTTGAACAGCTGATGGAGAAGGAAAATTCTTCCTTGCCAATTATGCCAGATCTAACCCCGGGGCATGTTTGCATTTTGCTGGGGCTCTATTACTGCCAACTGTTCTTGTGTCAGTGCAGTGATAACCAAAGAAAATATTACTTGGGACTCAGAGGGTATTCATACAACTTTTCTAATTATTTTTAAGTGAAGAACTGTGGATATAGAAGTGCAGATGTGCAGCCTTGTGAGGGTGATTACCTTACAATTAGCAGAATCTTTCCTCTAAGAGAACTGTTTTTCCTGTTAGAATTATTTTGAGTGGCTTGTAGCACTTGTTATGAATTACTCTGCCAGCTGAAGCATTTGCAGAGCTGATGTCCCCGACAGCTGATGGCACTTGGGTTTGAAAAGACACAGAGCAGTTTTAATGTTTAGGAGAAACTGGCCAGTGATTTTCTGTAAAGGTTCAGTAACCAGCAGCAGCCAAGAACAGCAGTACAGTTCGTCCTTTGAGGGATGCATCCAGGGCGATGCCCTTGTTCTCACTATGAACCACACTCTGAGCTCTGTTAGTCCTCTGGGCAGCAAGGTGACTGGCTTGTCACCTCACCTGGAGCTTTAGCTGGTATGTCTGCAGAGAAAAAAGACCAAATAAGAGGCTCAGAGTGCTCTGCTTGAGAGAGATGGAGCAATGGGCACATCTGGAAGTATAGAGGATTCTTTTCCTCCCTATGGAGCGCTCCCACCAGAAATTGTTGCATGGTGACAAATTCCTTTCCAGCTGTGTTGTCGTGACACTGGATCTGGGGTTGGGTAAGCACAGGTCTGTCACTGCCAGAGGCAAATAGGAACTCTGGTCTACAGGTAACGAAGAAGGCACTGCTGCTGCTACTGGTCCTCCACAAGAGATTCTCCTGACATTCTCACCTTGAGAACTGCTGCAGGGTGAGCCCTAACTCTCAGTTCTGAATATCACTGCTTTATTCTATGAGCTTTCAGGCTTCTTTTCTCTCACATTATTTGTTACTGGCTGAATAGCAAAGACCTAAAAGCTTTGGAAGCGGTTAGATGACTAACAGAGGAGGAAATCAAGAACTGAATGAGTTACAAAAGCAAATGCAATCAAACTATCAAACTTAAGTCACTTCAATGATACCTGAATAAAATGCAGTATTTTAACTTCTGTCTGTGAAGGAGAGAGGGAGAACTTTCACTCTGACAAATTATGATTTAGTAGTGCCTTTCCACATTTCTATTTTGAGGATGCATGTATTTTACACTCTACATTTATAGAGTGATTGGACCTAGCTTTCAACATAGGAATTGTTTGGTAGAGTAGAAAACTTAAACTAAGATGCCTTACCCTATTATGGCATAACATTACTATTTTGAATTTGAAGTTATGTCCATATTTCAGTGCTAATCTCACACACTAGAGCTGAAAACCAGAGCAGGACCTGGGTTTCAGAGCAGTTCTGGAATCCTGGAGCAGCTTTCCGTCTCCTACCCAATAACTCATCAGAATTCCCTTGTAACAACACTTGATTCTCCCCCCTTTCCCTAGTTAGATGAATGTTGGGAAGTGAAAATGGTTGAAAGCAAGGTTGTTACTTTTGCTATAGGTTGCTTCTCTGATGCTATAAAATAAACCTTTTCCATTTCTATACAGCTATGGATGTATAGAATTATATACTATTCTCTCAGTATTTTTTGATTGAACCTCTTTTACCCAGATTACCCACCATTACTGTGGACTGGTTGTTCCTCACTATTTTCCTTAAGCGAAGGCCAGATGAGAGTCAGGTTTTGAACACATGGATGGTTGAGCTGGTGACTCCAGGGAGGATGCTGTGATACGCCTCCCAGGAGGGAGGTGGCACAGCTGATGGCTCTGACACGGGGGAGGCAGGTGGTCACAGCTCATGTGGGTCCTGCTGCCATACAGCGGTGTGATGGAGAAGGACTGGAACATTTAGTCTGCTAGGCAGCATGCTGTAGCACAAGGATTCAGCAGCAGGGTGCTGGGGAAGGCTTTCTGCACCCTGTGCAAGTCCACATGGGGTATGGAGGGACAGTGTCAAGGCATAACAGAATATAGAGGTTGGAGGAAGGGTATGTGCACGTGACAAAATGGGGATGCTCAGGAGTAATGGAGTAGAATAGAAGGGCAGGCTTTGTTTAAATCTTAACGAAAGCAAGACACGAGTGCTTAAAATCATGTGAGTACTAAAAAGAGGTCTTTTTACATGAAAATTAAGGGAATTGAGGAAATGAACATTCAGGAAATTATAACAGAAGGAAGCCTGCAGATACAGAGACCAGCACTTCGTTTAGAATAATACATCCATTGGGGACTGAGTCACTGGAGCTCTGTATCTTCAAGTTAAAAAACAAAAATAAAAAAGGCTGAAGTTTTCAATGGTATTCTGGGGATTGAGGGTAATGAGGGGAGGAGCACAGAAGGAAATCTTCTCCAAAGCACACTGCTTCTACAGAATCATCAGAAGTCTGAGAATTAACGTTTCGGAGCAGATCTTGTGTGAAGATATTGACTTGGATCTTCTGGAAATTAGGCTGATTTTCAGAAAGGAAGCTACAAACATAAAAAAAATAAAAAAAAGAGAAGCTTAGTAAAAAGCAGTGCAAAAGGTTGGCTGGAAGAGTTAAATCTCTCCAGGCTAGGTGGGGACTATTGGAAGACGCACACAAATGCAGGCACGTCACCCTCCTACCCCAACCCCCAGACCAAGTAAGATCCAAGCACGAAATACAGAACAGTTGAAAGGAAATGAGCATGGCTAAGGAGCAGTGCAGGGAAGGGTGGATGGTGTGCTACGTTACAGCTGGATTGAGAACAGAAACGTTCAAAACACAATGGGACAGTGTAAGCCAGAAACACAAGCACGGTACAAAGGCATAGAGGAATTATTCCAGTTCCTAAATAACAACAGTGCACACGATGCTAGGTGTTTGAATTGAATGGGCTTATATCCTGTGACAAGTTTTGTCTCTGATTAAAATAAATCCAAACAGAAGATTGAGAATGAAGTTAAAGAAAAATGAGGGAAGAGTGGGAAAAATCTCCAAATATTATAAACAGATTCTCACTTTCCCTTGTCTTGAAACTTTTGCTGTACAAAATGAATCATGTCCTGAATCATAAATGCAGAAAATAGAATTTAAAAGAGAAATGACTTTATTGAATGCATCATTATTTGCTGATATGTGGAACAATGAGAACATTGACAGGAGATCTGTTCAATCTCTTAAGACACAGCAGAGCTCCCACCACCTTTCAGTTAGACCTAGCAAGTCACATTTTTCTCTCAGACAGCCTTTGCCATTTACCGAACTTTATTAGTCAAACATTGATCATCGCTGGTCCAAGTGCTGGCAAATCAGTGCTGCCCCTGAGTGAGCAGTGAAGGAGAACAATTGCAAAGATTAATGTTTTGTTGCTGAAAGTGGGATTAGCTTTCCAAATTTCTTTCTGTTAATGAGATAGTTCTCTTTGATATTTAGGTTTAATTATACTTTCTTTAGTCTGGAGGCAGTGGCATTATAAAAGATGTCAGCAGAAAGGGAATTTACTCCCTAACTTAGTTTTTGAACAGGTTTTCCACCGTAGCCAGTGGGTGATGCTGGGGAGGCTCAGTAGTGGGACTGTGTGCTGTGGGCACCCTGTCCCCTTTCTTTGATAGCACATGTGTACAGAGAGCAAGCTGCTGACACATCAGAGCTGGTGTCAGAGGCTGCAGCCTCAGCAGGGATGGGGATACAGGCTGGGAAAATGAGTCAGAAGAGTTAGGGGATTTCCTGATAAAGAAGGTAAAATGAATCAGAACCCATTTACTTCAGAAGAGACAAGTTCCTACTTCTCAGTCCCAGGCCTACAGTACAGTTGTTCCAGTCCTCATTCCTTACTGGTACTTTTACACGTTGATCATAGCTTGTGTGTCTCCTAATCCTTAAGATCTTCTCAGTCTTGGCTTCCACTCCCAGTTGTGGACTCAAGTGAGCCATGCATGAGCCCCAGGGAGCTGTCCTGTGAGCAGGAGCCAGCTCAGCGCTGAGGTCCTGAGGTCCTGGCAGCCACGTCACCCACCTGGCTGCTCTTTAGCAGCAGGAAGGAGGGGGCAGATGAGGGTCATTTTTAAAAGCTATGAGCCAGCTCCTTGAGGCAACTGTGGCATGACTAATTCCTGTTGTGTGATTCATCGCCCCGTTTTTAGTTGGACTGCTTGACCAAAAATACACACTGTGTGAACTTCTTATTACCATAAATAGGGATTTTCCAAAATGTAGTTTCTTTTCAGCACTTCCCTGTGTTCAGCCAGTTCTTACATTTGATTTTAAAAAGTCCCCAAGCCTAGAGAAAGAAGCTGAACCAGTGTCAGGTATGCAAGAAACTGCTGTCCCCTCAGCCTTCCTTATGTCCAAAGGTAGGCCTTTGTGAAGGCCTCCAAAGGTGTAAAAACATGAAATGAAATGTTCCAGCAGCAGAACGTGTACCTTTAAATCATTTTTTAAACATGTGAAATGGTGTATATTTCCTTCCATATAGCTTTAATTTCTAGGGAGAAAAATTAAAAAAAAAAATTGAAAATGATTTGTTTAAAAAAACAATAATTTCTTTTGTGGAAATGATTTTACTTCATGTCAGGTTTGTACAATTTGTTTTTATGCTGTTGTGTGTCTCAGGGGCAAGGGTGAGTTGTGTCGTGTCACTGAGCAATAACAGAGACTGGAATGGAGAGTCTGAGAGTTCTCCAAACATTTCTTTGCCTTCAAGGAGGCATTGGCTGAACCATCCTCTGAATGTCTGCCAGACTCTAAGACCTCCAGCTTTAAGACCTTTGTCCCACACACCATCCACCCCAGTGCTGCCCCACTTACCTTTGTCAGTAGAAAGATTTTAGCAGTGTTTTACCCAGTCTCTCATTCAGGCTTTCACAGAGAACATTCTTTCTTCTTTGCTACAGTCATTAACATGTTGGAAGGTTTTTGCTCCGTTTGCCCTCATTATGGTCTTCTTTAGACTAAACAAACTCAACAACATCCTTCCTCAGCTGTCCTAGACCGGTGATGTCCCCCTGCATATCCCCAACCACAGCCAGCAGCTCCATAGTGCCTTGCAGTGGTACTCAGGATAGAGAGATGGCACCCACAGCTGCTGGGACACCCCAGGGTAATTTGCTTTGTTTTCTTGTATTTTTACAAAAATATATTGTTGACTCCAACTCAGCATATGATCACTGCAATGCCTGCAGTTTCCTGGTGTTCTGCTGTGAGATAGCATTTGCTTTGTTAATGACTTCTCATATCAGATGTAATGCGTAGTACCTCATATACAGCAGTTTGCACGTCAATTAAGAGGAATACTCAGTGTTCTAATCAAAAGCACAAAGGTTAGGTTAGGCTGGCAATCTGCTTGGTGATTCTGGGAATTCTTTTTCTCTACTGAAATATTATCATTTTCCAGGAATGTAAATGTTGTGTTTTAACAAGTCCACCCCTGTGACCTCTCCTAATGTAGCCTGTGGTGTGCTGTGTTGCCATGAATTCCTGCTGGTGGTACCTTGACTCCCTCATAGCCATTCAGAGATGCTCAGCTCTGTTCTTTCTAGGTGGCTCCCTGCTTAATTGAAAGTTTATTTGACTTATGAATTGAGTGTAGAACACGTAGGTTTATGGTCCATGCTGATTCAGCCATTTCTTACTAAGCTTCATGGTCTGTGGGCCAGGGCATGGGCAAGATGAGACTACATCACCATGTCATTGCTGTTGGGAAATGAGCATTAGAACTAAGTTTAGAGGTTGTGAAAGTATTTTAATTAAGTCATTTTCTAGTATACAGTGACTATCTCCATCAGCTTTTAGCTGCCTTGCATCAGTCCAACCATTCTGCTTACACTAGGCTGCACAGGTCACATTTTTCAGCTGTTCCGTGGAACAGTTAATGAATGACACACCTGATACTCTGTAAGGCAGCAAATGAAACCACTCAAATGTTCTCCAGAAGGAGACTGTGTGAGGTGGCAAAGTTAGAGATAGAAGAGGGTGTGACAGACTACCAGAGGAGCAAGGACTGAACATTTTCATTTGATAATGTGTTGCAATGTTTTAATATATGCACTTCACGTCATACTCATTTGATGTCCGATGGAGTGCTTTTGTCAAACACTGACTTCACTGTAAGAGAGAAAGATTCAGAAATCAAGGATTTTCACACGAAGCTGCCACTCAAATCTGCATTATCATCTCCTGCTGACATTTATGGACCCTGAACTACACCACTGTTGTGGTCCAGATCTGAAGTTTAAGATATAACTTACTGCAGACTCTGGAGAAGTTTGATGGTAAACAGAAATTAAGAAGTTGAGAGAAATTCCCAAGATATCAAAGTTTGAGCAAGTTGAGTGATTTACCCAGTGCTGTGAATAATTGCATGTCTGTGCTAGGAAGAATTGGACATTGGTGACTAATTGGTCTTTTGTTTATGTGGGTCTGAAAGAATGTTGCTGGCTTCCTTTTTGACAATAGACTTCTAAATGAAGTCATACAATAATGACAAAAGTAAAGTTATTTGTAATTATTAGAATACTTCTCTGGTTTCCTCCCTCTGAAACAAACACTCAGAGGAATAGTTATTGTTGTTTTGTTATTGTTCCATTCCTGTTGGAAGGGTCCCTTCACAAGTTAGCAAGTACAAATGAGTTTTGCAAAGACCTAAATGAAGTTTAGAAAGGAATTCTGTAAGATGGTTTCATGGGTTTAGAAAGATAGAGCCCTTCCTTTACTGTATGCCCTGGAATGACTTACTTGCAAATAGAGGGACATGCAGAATTTTCTCTCTCTTCTATTGCAAAAAAGCAGACTGAAAAAAAAAAAAAAAAAAAAAAAAAAAAGGAAAAAAAAAAAAAAAAAAAATTCCAAAGGGGCCCGAAAGCTTTTACAAAAAAAAAAGGAATGAAAGTATAGCAGAGAATCTCCAAGGTGTCCTGACAGCTTTACAGACAACAAAACCAGCAGAAAGCAGAAGCAAAACCCCATGCAGCCAAATGCTCTTCCCACAGAAGTTTGGCAAAAGCATTTCTGAGTGCTTTCTGTTGTAGAGTGTATTTCAAACTCTCAGGGGCTGTGAGCTCTTGTCACGATTCTGCTTCTGAAGATGGAAATAAAAAGTAACAGCAAATATTTCAACTATGTTTAGATCTATAATTTCTGCTTCTGCCACATGCACCTGTATTTCTTTTCCTTTTTTTTGTGGAAGAAAGAATTTGAATATTCCAATATGAATTGGATTTTCTGTCCAGTAAAGAACAGAAACATCCTTTCATTACCTTTCATGGCTCGTTTCTCTTGTGAGCCTTTCACATAAGTACTCTGGTTTAATCCAAATGTTGTTGTACCACTTCCTCGTAGTCATCCTTAGTCATGCACCCCAATTTCCACTTTGCTCTATAATTTCAGAGGGGATTTCTCTAAGCGTGTGAGCTATCTCAAGTAGTGAGGAAAAGATTAAAAGAAAGAAAAGAGGTACAAAGGATTTGTTGCTCCTTCTTTCCCCTCTCTCTACCAGAGCATCACCCCATTGAGCGAGAGCCCTTCCTTGTATGTGGGGGAGGCAGGAAGGGGCAGAAAGCTTCACTTAAAATAGCCCTGAAAGCATGGTTCTTTTCTGTGGAAGGAATGATGAGTAAGTAGTGCCATTTTCCTGCTCCCAGACCCTACTGCAACTTGGCTATTGCAGCTCTTACGCCCACCCCTCCTTGTGCCACAAACCCTCAGGTGTGGGCCGGCTGATCTTTGCCCGTTTGATGTGGGAGTAGAAAGGCTAGTGTTTATCTAGGTAATGATCTGAACCAAATCACTGATTTCGTTCCAAAATGCACAGCATGGTCCAAGTGCTGCTATGGAGGCTGAGTGACTCAGGTCTGTTTGTGATGTGTGACAGGTGGAGAGACAGCAAGAGATCTACTGTCACATAAAGGTACACAACCACATTATCCTTCTCGTTCCTGGTAACAAGTGCTTTTGCAGATGAGACAAGCTGTGTGCTCGTCTTTTGCCAATGAGTACAAAGAAGTCCTTTAGTGTATAGTCCCATTTGTCACCAGTAAAACGTTCAGGTCTAATTGTATCAGATTTCCTGTGAGAAAACTGCAGGAGTGTTCACTGGAACTGAGAAAAGCCACGCGGACTGCACCATATTGCTCAGTTGGAGCTAAAGAGGCTGTTGGTGTGAGTGGCCCTGGGCTCATTCTTTGACTATCGCCAGCAGACAGCACCAAAAATGTGAACTGCTCTGTAGTTCATGGGGTGGGGTGGAAATCCTGGTTTTGTCAACAGGATACAAAAGGATTTGGGGAAAAAAAGAACCTGCTGTTGAATTGTCCAGTGATTAATGAAAGTTGGCTTACTTAGACTGAGAAAAAATCAAGCTCTCTATAAGCCTTGAAGTTGTTGACTTAATTCTTTACCCCAAAACAAGGGGAATGTTTGGATCTCATCTAGATCTTGTTTCTTTCTATGAGTTGGGCTTGGATAGGTAGCACAGCAAAAAGGTGGGCGCAGGAGAGAGAAAAGTCTTGCTGAGAAGTGTCTGCAGACTCGTGATACTGAAGGTATAAAACCAAGCTCTAAAAAAGCCACGCAGCTGCACTATTTCCATATTAAAGCTGTCTAAATGGAATGCCTGTGTGTTCCCAGCCATAGCTGCTCTCAGCTTAATGATTATCTGCACCCCAGATGTTTTTCTTAGAGCAACTTTTTCATTTTTCTCCTCCTACTACCCAAGCTAGCTTAGTAAGTAATGTGGGAGCTATTTGTCTCCTCTTTCCTATACCCAGCATCACCTTTCCTTTAGTTTCCCATCTTCTAGGGAGCTTGTAAGGTATTGTGTATATTCTTAGGAACAGGATGGTCTCTGAAGATCACTCTTCTGAACCAGCTGATGAGCGCCGTCATCGCAGTGTTTTGATACCAATCTTGAGAAAGCTTGCAGTTCCACTCCCTGGCCAGTGCAGAGCTGTGTTAGCATACTTGGTTTGAAGACAAAAAATAGGGGAAAGGGAAACTCTGGCTCCTACTTGGTCACTGGTCAGGAACAAGGTGGTCAGAAGGCACAGCGGTGTCCCAGGACCTGCATGTTGCAGAGGCTGAAACAAGGGAGGAATTTTCCAAGCTCACCTCTTCCACTGAGCAGCATAAAAACACCTATTGTGCAAACAAGAATCTGGGCTTGTGTTTACATAACAGGCAGCCTTCTTTTCCTGGCTCTGCAGCAGCACAGTGCAGCACTTCCTCCAGGAGCAGGAAGCATCGCTGTAATCAGAAGTGTGTATTACATTAGGACAGTTTCGTACCAGTGAGACTTTTTCTGTGTTTTTCACGTTCTGCATTCTGGCAAGACTTTTAAGCTAAACAGATAGGAATTTTATAGTCACATTCTTCGTGACGTAAATGTAATTTAGTAAAAACATTTTGAGTTCTTATGGAAAAAGAAGCATTTTCAAAAAACAAAACAAAACAACAGTGCAACTGTGGAGTACATCGACTTCTCAAGAACTGCAAAACTCATAAAAACAGTTCTGCCTTTTGAAAACTACAGACAGCTTCCAAGTTATTGTAAGTTGACCTTAGCAGAAGCTGGGCACTGACTGGATGCTTCTAGTAGTTGGATTAGAGGAGGGATCCACAGACGTTTAGGCATTTTTGGCTGTACGTTTGTATGTCAGTCATTCTGTTCAGACAAACTCTTACCTGTCAAATTCACCAAATTATCATACAGAGATTGTATCAAATGCAATCTCAAATACAACTGCACCTGCCCTGGAGCCCTGGATTGGAAAAGTTGAAGAGCACAGTGAGGTTGTCAAAGCTGTCCGGGGTTCTGTGCATTGCTTGCAGGTGTGAAGCCAGACCTTCCATGGGTGGAAAAGCCACACAGCAGTCATGCAGCCTCTGAGACAAACGTGGTGCATGGGATGGTGTCAGAGAAGAGAGGATGCTCCCTAAGCAAGAGTTCTTTAGGAAATCTGCATGTAACTTCATTGCTTTCTGCTGCACGCATGTGATAACACTCCCCTTATTGTTATTCTACAGGGAAGGTTATGGCAATGTCTTGGAGCAAACACCAAGCTAAACCAGGACGAGCTGTGACTGGGTCACATTTCTGCTGCTGTGCCTGGTAGAGCTGCAGTAGCAGTTGTGCCATCCTTGGTGGAGGGGGTGATTCTGAGGTAGGTGCACCCTTGAAGTGGCTGCATGAAAGCAAGGGGAGCAGAGCTCACGCTGTGCTGGGCTAGGGAAGATACTGTCGGACAATGAAGTTAGAAATTTCAAGGGAGAGGAACTCAACCTGGCCTTCGTGTTGTGGAAGGAGCTACCTGAGACCTCCAGGAATCCTTCCACCTAAACCAGGGTTGATATTCTTTTTATTGGCAAGAAAAAGAGGAAAAAGAAAAGAACAAAGGAGAGTTATAACAATTAAGGATATGCTTCTGTCTTGAAGTTTGCTGTGATTTCAGTGGGACTATGGTACACTGACTGAAGCTGAACACTGTGCATCTTTGCAGGTTTGGTCAGTCCTTTCAGCCTAAAGGAAGTGATTTTCTTTTCAATCCCTCTGGGACTAAAGCACACCATTATTCTAAAAAACAAAACCTAAAACACACAAACAAGCAAAACTGAAATTACAACACTTAGAATTTATTCTACAGTTAACATCCTCAAGTGCTGCAGATCACAGTGATTTTACTGTAGCATGGTCATCTTTCTGTAAGGGTTGCCTTGGAAAACATTGTTTGTTCCTACAGAGGACAGATGATGATTACAAAAACACAGACAGTAAGGACTGTAAATGGGAAACAAACAGCAAAGACTTTTCTCTGTCCCTGACAGTGCTGTCTGCTTTTGAATCCACATTAAGTTTTGTAGAGTACACGAGTTGCTAACGTTACCCAAGTGTACACTACAACTGTGTATTTCCTGGCAATGGTTTAAAGAATTAAAAATTAAATTAAATTTGCTCTGCAAACCCCTTGGTTTGTGTCATCCCACAAAACATGTGTCCCCCTAAACCTCGGGTGCAGTCTTGAGCACTCGTGCCAAAGTGACTGAACATATCCTGTGAGGTGGTAGAAGGATGAGGATGATACTTCATTCAGTCTGGGTTTTAATCCCTGCAAGACAAGCTGAAGGCTGAGCACTTTTCCTGACCAAACAGAGTGCTAACCTGTTGTCAGCAGTGGGTACGTGTTTGGATCACAAATGATTCTTCAGGTGAAAATAATTGCATTCATTTTCAGTGTTCACTGAAAGATTTCACATACAGATAGTACTGGGTGGTTTTCAGAGCCTATGGCAAAAAATGGAATCTGCAATGGCATATTCTGTAGGGCAGAGACCATGGATACATGAAGGCAGATTTTTACGGTGTCTTTCCTACAGACAGGACTGTGTTCACATTCAACTGTAAAAGCAGCAGCTAAAAATTCCACTTTTCAGCATCCCCATGGGTTGAACTGCATATACCGTGATATTTTGTATCTAAAGGGAAATGCAAGAAATGGAAATTGAGAAAGCAACAGTTTTGTGCACTCTGCATCCTCTAAGGAAGTCTGAGTGAACTGCTGCTCTGCCAGAGGAATTTTTCCATTTTGATCAGATCAGATTACTGCTTTTGTGCCTCATCTGCAAAACAGAGAGACATTTCTTCACTGTTTAGATACTCATAAAGCTAAGGTGACAAAAGTTAGTAAATTGCTTTGGAATTCTTTGGCAGAGCATGCTCCTAGGGCTTACTGATACTAATCATGATTTCCCAGACAGGCTTTATCTTATATTAAACACTGTAAGAAAATTTAGAAAAGGCATCTTACTGAAAATTGATCATTTGATAACGATATTCCTCCTCAAGATTTTCATGTTGTACCATCAGGTTATTCAAGTCCTGCAGCAAGACATCTCTTCAACCTGAGGTTTTTGTGGATGAAAAGTGATACATGAAACTGGATGAAATCAAATTCTACGTCTTCATTTGGGACACTGATTAATGGTATACGTTGAGAGGCAGAAGATGTTGAATTTTACGGAGAATGCAACTGAAAAGTGCATTATTGATCATAATATTCACCAGACATTATCCCCTGTGGTGTACATATTTGTGTTTATCATAGGATTCCCAGCTAACTGCCTGTCACTATACTATGGGTACTTACAGATCAAGGCTAAAAATGAGCTGGGTGTCTACCTTTGCAATTTGACTGTAGCAGACCTGTTTTATGTATTTTCTTTGCCTTTCTGGATCCAGTATGTTTTACAGCATGACAACTGGACCTATGATGAACTGCTGTGCAAAATCTGTGGCATCCTCTTGTATGAGAATATCTACATCAGTGTGGGCTTCCTCTGCTGCATCTCCATCGACCGCTATCTGGCAGTAGTGCACCCTTTTCGGTTTCATCAGTTTCGGACAATGAAGGCTGCTATCATTGTGAGTGCCATTATTTGGACCAAAGAAATAGTGACGTGCTCATTTGTCTTTGTGCATGGGGAGATCAGTATGGATGCCGAGAGCCATGTGGTGTGCTTTGAGCATTACCCCATCAAGGAATGGGAGCACAGTATCAACTACTACCGCTTCTCCGCTGGCTTCCTTTTCCCCTTCTTTCTGCTGGCCTTCTCTTACTGTGGCATTTTACGAGTTGTCCACAGGAGTCATGGCACTCAAAAGAAGAAGAAACTCCAAATTAAACGTTTGGTTTCAAGCACTGTCTTCATTTTTTTAGTTTGCTTTGGACCATACCACATCCTACTTGTAGTTCGCAGCGTGTTTGAGAGCAACTGCTCATTTGCTGGCAAAATATTTAACATTTACCATACTTCTCTCCTGTTGACTACATTTAACTGTATTGCTGACCCAGTATTGTACTGCTTTTCCAGCGAAAGCACTTACCTTAATTTTGTCAAGATGCGAGACTCTTGCTTAAGACGTTTAGGCTGCCTAAGGACTGAGACAAAGGAATCCTATCAGCTGAACGCTCCAGAAACTCCCAGCAGGCCACAGGACGAGCGTGAGCATGAGCCAGGGTTATTACAACCATCACAAAGCGTTACGGGAGTAAAGGACTCTTCCTCAACTAGGGCAGGCCATCTATAGCACTCATCAAAAAGGGGACTCGTGTAAAATCTTCCTTACATAACTATGTGTATCCACTGGATTTATCTGTGTATTGCAACTGTTTTACATCCCAAAGTCCATTTAGCAGAGCAGTACTGTGAGGTAGTCTCGGGAGGTGCCTGGGCCTTAGGTACAATCACATCTGCTGTTGTTTTGGTGCCACTCTAAACCCATCAACTGGCATGGGCTGAAAAAACACATTCACGATGTGGTTCTGTTGAAATTGTCTCTCCATGCTTCTCGTCCCTGTAGCAGCTGGTGAAAAAAATCTCCATAGGCTGTTCAACAAGTTGGGCACAGGACAAATTAAATGCCACCAAAATTAATTTCAAAAGGAAAACAACAATGCATTTCTGCAGATTTCTGTAACTCTCCGAAATAATTCCTTCTCCGTCAAGTTTCAGGGTGAGCAGAGACACTGCAGGAGCCAGCCTGCTAAAACAACTGATGAAGTAACGTGGAGTGTTCTGGGACAACAGGCACGGAAACTCAGCATCAGATGAGAACTTCAATTTGTGCATTGATTGTTGAATCTCATCATAAGCCTCCTATTGACTTCCAGAGGTATGAGAGCTTTTGGTTCAGATGAGGATAAATAACTCAAACTGCTGATTTGGAAAAAATAGGAGGTTCATAATACATGAGGCACTCTTAACTCACACGTTTCATTGAGTCACTGTCTTCAAAAGTGAATTTAGTTGCACCTAAATTCTACCAAACCTTGCTAAGGTTGTGATTGCGTCCTTCCAGATTTGTGCAGCACAGACCTTGCAGGCAATTAAATAACAATGTATGTGTCAATGGAATCCTTAAGCAGATTCTGCTTTAGCTCTGTTTTCACCAATATATATGATAGCTAAGGTTTGCTCTTTATTCAGTAAATGTAATATCAGAAATATGCTGCATGAATGATCTCTGTGGCTTTAAGGGTTTGGCAAAAGCAAGATACAGCAGTAACTGGAGGTAATGGTAGTTACAGATGGGGTTGTTGTGCTCTGTACTAGTTGTTTCTACAACCAATTGCTCTATTTTTTTATTGTTTTGTGTTTTTTTATATTTGTTATTAAAGAATGTGAGTCTTGTTTCTTCTTTGCGACCTTACCATGCTTTCTTGTATCTGCAGCTGTTACACCATGAATGCTGCCTCATCCTTTCACTTCTTCTCTGGTTTCAAAAACCTTTCTTTGAACACCTCTCTGTTTCTACAGCATGGTGTTTGTAAACTGTAGCAGTGTGTGTGTGTGTATCTATAGATATATGTATATTTAATTTCAAAATATTCTCTAGACAGATGGTCTACACTGGGTTTCTCAGGTATGTTACTGTACACAGCTTTGCTTGTTATTGGTTTTTAAAAGGTATTATGTTCTAAGAATTTTCTGGAAACCACCCTGGAAGTGCAATATTAAAAATACTTAGGAGATATGTTTAATAAATAATGTTTTTTATTATTCTCTTCCTGTATTTGCTCACAGACTGTATTCATGAGACTGCAGCTCCTCTCCTCCCTGCTGTTGCAGAAGGGATTCATATCCCTCCTCTCAGGAGGGGATTAGGTTTGCTTAGATTAACATTTGGTTTGTTTAATTCTTTTACATTTCTTTATACTTAGACCACTCTCCATGCTGGATTAATTACCTTATTACACGCACTTTTCTTCTTACTATCAGTGCTGGTTAGCTTTGCTTTCTGTCATGTTTCCTCTAGTCCCTGCTGTCTGTGCCAGCTGGTTGGAAGCAGGGGCTCCTGCCTGCCACAGTCCGTGCTCATACGTGGCTAAGAGGAGCTCCAGCACTCAGACTCTTGTGACCTGACACGCTGCAAGGCACACACATGGTTTGTTCCGAGATTGACAGCAGAACAAATGTTTTGTGCCTTCCTTCTTTTTGGCTGCCCATGTTGTTTAGGCTAGCTGGAATGCACAGCGTGCCCTATTACATGCAATTGTCGTCTAACAGATTAAGGATTACTTGAGTCTGTACTTTGTTGTGGTCCACTTCTGCTCAGCTGCTGCTGTTTAAAATCAGATGGAAACTTGTGTGATGGACTGATGTTCTGCTACAGTGGTAGCATTTAATCTGCTGACGGGCCAGGGAGGGAAGGGCTGTTGGTTTGGTTTTGTTTTCGCTGATTATGAAGTCAGTACTTCATTCTGCATTCTAATTCTTTCTACACTGTAATAGTTCAGCTCAGGCTGTGGGACTGTAACCACCACGGGAGGAATGTAACCCTCAGAGCGTTTCTATTTCATCCTGAATAAGGATGTGAGCAAGGGTTGGTGGAGATAAGCTGCACACTGCCATTGGATTGAATACGGGGCTTAGGATGGCAAAGGAGTTAGGGATTTAAAAAGCACACAAACATAGAGCATTTCTTTGCAAAATCTGTTGAAACTTTTATTTTAGAAATAGCAGAAGAGCATTAAATCAAGTTCCTGTGACAAACTTAATGTTTGGAAAGAATGATCGACATTACACCTGTGAGTGTAATATGTCAGTAAGCTACTGAGCATGCAGCCCTAAGAGAAAGAACTCACCTGCCTCATTATCCAAACAGACATCTTGAAATTATGGAAATTTCCTTATGTGGGTGCAGTGCAACAGGAAACATATGCCACTTGTTACAACCTGATTTTTCTCATTCTCAGAGTTACGTGTTTGTTTTACATGGGAGAAGGAGCTTAAAAGTAGATAAGGACGTTGCTACCTGCTGCAATACCTGCTGCAATACCCCTGTCCTTGGAAACAGCAGCAACCAAACAGAACCGCCATCCTGATCCCATTGAAGCACAACAGCTCAGCACTCTCATTTCCTACCACTGTCATCATTTTATGCAAGTAAAGCATCAGTGTCTGAGAGAGCAGTGTAAAGTGCTGCCTGTGCTGTCTGCTGAGGGGGCCAACAGCTGTCAGGTCTTTGGTACAGGCACCTACCTGGTGCTGCAGTAACAGCACAGCTTTAAATGACATAAGCCAGCCATAAGGCACAGCTGCTTGCCATGTGTTGGCTCAGTGTTTGTAGGCCTTGGAGATGCACTGTGGTTGTTCTCCAGTCTTGTTGAGAGCTCTATTTCTATTACTGGACTTCATCTAAATGCTCATATACAGAATTTTATTTTGAACTGAATGCAAATGTCCTTTAATTTTGATTGTATTTTGATTTCTAAGCATTAATTTTTAATTATTGTGTATTTAACTCATTTATGCTATTCTGTTGTTAAGAGTACTTCTGTACTGTGCAGAAAAGAACAAAATTTACAAATGGTGAAGTTCTGACATAAAGGAGGCGATCAGTACAGCCTTCCCTTTACGCAGAGCATCTGCAAGGCTGCCCTTACTCTCATTTAAGCCCTCTCATCTCCTCACATTTCCACCAGTGACCCACCACCATGAGAAAACAGTGCTAGAGGGGTATAGGAAGAAGTGTACAGAGGGCCTGTATTTAATTTTTACTGCCATAACACTTGCTGTTTTTTGTTTTGTTTTGAACACTCCACTGCAGCTGTTCTCCCCACCACAGGGTATTTTTAAATCCAAGTTGCTACAAGAGTTACTTCCTGTTGCAGTTACAAGGTTAGTAAAACAGGAACAGCAATGCAATCGTATTTCATTTTAAGGAGAAGTCTTCTTTGTAAAAGCCAGATCGCTGCTTAGTGTGTAATATCTTTTACTATCCATTATAAAATCACATGAAAGAAAGGTAGACTGAATCATCACGTTAGCTCCTTCCCATTTCACAGAAATTTTGTAAAGGCAATTATATAAAGTTGTGCATTGGCGAGACACCAGAGATGAAAAGTCCAGAACTTAAGAGACACAAATTCATCTTTTTCTGACACTTTTTTTTACCTTGCAGGAGCATAGGATATAAAGAAATAACATAGAATCATCTCCTGATGTAGAAATCACTAGGGAGCAATCAGTGTTGCACCTCCTGCAGCAGGTTTTCAATCATGAGTGAATGGGTGTTGTAGAAGGGCAGCGCGTCCACCTCCATTTCTAGGCTGGCAGATTTTCCACTGCGGACCCCAAGCTTCACAAGTGCTTTTAGAAGCTTTTCTTCCTTAAAAGAGAGGTGAATACGGTACAATTAAAATCCCATACCAGTCAGAAACATTCATCAAGGCCTGTATTTTAAACCCAGGGAGGACTCTGACCTCACCCTCTCAATTTATTTTGTGGACGCCATTTTTCTACGCTCCTTCAAACAGCATGACAGACTCAATTCAGAAAAAGGAATAATTTCTGCCTGAACTGAAATAAGAATATCAAATAAGAATATCAAATAAGAATCATAGAAACCTCCACCCAAACTGCCTGCTACAGTTTTCACTGAGCAACAAGCTGCAGGGGCAGAAGTACAGAGGAGGAAAAGGTGATGTCAGAGGTGAAGCTTACAGGCAGAACCCACGCAGGGGTGGTGCTAATGTCCCTTCTGCTTCCTGATGTCCTTTTCTATTGGTTTTGAGGATTCAGTACAAAAGAAAGGGCTTTCTTTTGTAAAGAAACCAGTACAAAAGAAAGGGCTTTCTTTTCTACTGGTTTTGAGGATTCTCAAAACCAGTAGAAAAGAAAGCCCTTTCTTAAGAAAGGTCTGGGGAGAAGAATTGCCCTGAAGTTGCTCTTTCCTGGAATTCTTTGAAATAATGTTTAATTTGCTATGTTTACAACTGCGACTCTGTTTCGTGTTTGTAAGTTATTTTCTCGCTTAACAGTAATGTAAGCAGATGTAGAGCATGTTCCAAACTGAGCTGTTAAAGGTACACAGAGGGAACAAAATCCTTGATGGTGACCTATGAGTAGGTTAGCATCATGAGATGAAAAGAAGGGATGAAATCAGCCCTAAAAATCCACTAGTTCTATCAGCTAGAATAGAGACAACTAGGATAGAGGTAGCAAGTGGATTCATGTCTTGCAGTTTATCTTGCTCACAAAATTTCTTTTGACAAGCCTCAATTTCAGCAGCAGCATTAGTGAGGAGATCCTTCTCCCTTCTCTCTAGATATTCCCTGCTGTGAAATTTCCCGGAATCTTAAAACTTTTGATACCTCCCCACTGGCAAGTTTTGAGTTTCCTGCTGAATTTCAGTGAAGGGGATTCAATTTCAATTGCAGGGAACACTGACAGAAAAGCAGGTAATGTGACTGCGTATGCTTTCCCTCCTTGGGGACCAAACAGATTTCTTGCGTATACATGTTCAGTTTACCATGGTAGTTGTAATAAGAAGCCCTTTAAGGCAGTGGTGCATAAATTGTCTGTTGTTTAGGTAATCTTTGAGAGTTTTGGAGACATTCAGAAAGAATTATTCCTGCTACTCTGCTTTTCATTTGACATGAGATGTGCCCATTAAAACTTTATATACAATCTTTGCAACTCCTGTAAAGATAATGTATTCCTCTAATTTTGTTATTAAAAAATCTAAGGAGAATAAAAAGCCTAATCACATCTTAGCTTCCCTCCATCCCACCCCCCAGTAACTTACATAATACCTTGATGTAGTCTCATATATATATATATATATGTATATATATATGTATATATCTTATTCCTTGAGAATTCCTTTTCTTTCTATGAATGCCTTTTCTGGTTGGTTTAACTTCCATCTGTGTGAGATTCTGCTCTGAGGGAAATTGCTACTACCAAACAAAGCCCTACCCCTGTCCTTGACAGACAGCTCTAGAGGTTGAAATACTTCTTATTAGATATTCTTATACAGTAACATTAGAAATGTCTTTTATATCCTGAACACATATGAATGACAAAAATTTGTAATGTTAAAATGACTAATGTTCTCACGTTAAGTTGTTGCTCCTTTCTGCAAAGACCTGTAAGCCATACAGAATAAATTCACGTCTAAAGCTGTTATGTCTCTCTGATGTCACAATAGAGACCCCTGAAGTGGGTAAGCGAAATTTCATTATAATTTCAGATTGTTTCTCCTACCTATTTACATGCTGCAGCTCTTTGAACTGCTTACATGGGGAAAATGGGCTTGCTTACTTAACATTACATAACTATGCTTGATGTTGTACTCTATCAACAAATGTTATTGTTGAACTTGTAAGAAACATATATAACGTGCAGTGTGGTCTGTAAAGTGCTGCAGTTTGCTCACAGTTCTCTGATTAGTAAATAATCATGTTGGGAATAAGGTAACCAAAAATAAATTAAAGAACCCCACCAAAATCCAAACCCACCAAATTCATTGAAAAAGAATTTGGTATTTTGCAATTAATTCATGGGAAAACTCCCTTGCGAATGAAAAAACTATAAAGAACACTAAAACAAATGACACCCTTATATATCACTCATGATCATGCAGATCACACCTCTGACAGACGTACTATATGGTCTTTTTCTTACATTAATAAAGAGTTCAGTAGCAGAACTGCCCAACGTATTGACCTGGTTGTGAGTTGCAGGAAAATACAGAGTTGGTTGACGTTATTCACCATTAGATTTACTTGTATCCATAAGAATTAACATCTTTCCCAAATCCACCTCAGAAAAGCACGAAGAATGTAAAAAAATCAAACCAACATCATTTGAAGTGATTCAGTTCTGATTCAATTCCACAGTTGTGGAAGGTAAGTAAAACTGCCTAGGTCAAGTTGTTTCTCGCTGATAAAGTTCTCAGCAATCACCAAATGCTTCTCTGTATCTCTCAGTAAAATGTATGTAAAGAATAATTTAGAACAATCTTCACATCCTATTGAGCGGAAATAGAGAGCACTGCAGTCCTGAGTTTTGTTACAGTGAACTCATGATTTTGCTTTAACTGCAAGAGAAATAACATGTTCCAGGGGAAGTCATCTTCTTTTAGTTGTTATGATCTATGGGTTTCATGGAAGGAATGCCGTTTTGGAAGAAAAATAAAACATTACAAGAAAGCAAGTACACAGATAATAACATTGAGGTGGGTATAGTGGTGCTTTTTATTCCACTAGGGGAATTATTGCAGCATTAAAAGAAACTATTGGTCAGAAAGCAGCCGTAAATGGTATGATATAATTTTTTTTATACTAATGGAGTAGGTGAACAATAATGTGTTCAAACTCAGGAAATCTTCTGCACTGTTTACTGTTGCATGACTTATAATTAAAGATACAATCTTCTCTTGTCAGACAGTTTGTCATTTTCTTCCTTCCCACAAAAATGTTTCCATTAGTTTTATCTCAATAGATTTTGTGCCGAATTTTCAACAGCTCGTTGTTGGATTATTATCAATATAGCCAGCTGCATAACTTCGTAAAATAAAAGCAAGAAGGATTTCCTGTATACAGTATCCCATTTAATTGCAGTATCTCATTACCAGGAAATATGATCACAGTAGATTTGGAATACGTTAACTTAAAGGGAAAACAAGGAGATGTAAATGGAAAAAGCATATAATGAGCAATAACTGATCTAATGGTGGAGCTGCCTTATGCTTTGTTACAAGAGGATAAGCAAATTCAGCTGAGCTGAAAGTTGGGATCGGTTTCAGATTTATACCCTTTACATGAGCAATCAAAACAGCAAGAAAAAGTATGACCTACTTGAAAAAACCTTGGAATTTCAGGCCAAACATACTGTCATCTTAGTGAAAATACTCCAGCACTGCAGACAGTATCTATGTTGGATGTTGCAGTGTGGTTTTATGCCTGAAGTTACAAGGCAGAAATAAATTCATTTCTGGGGCTTTTGATGTTCATACTGCCTTGATTTCTTTATTGAATATTCTAAACACTGTGAAAGCAGGTTAGCCAGAAATTCTCTAAAGACCCCAAAGGAAAAGCAATATCTGGGCAGGATTTAGTGGCTGATAGCAGATCCCATCTGCTCATGGACAAGTCGCAGCTCCCTGGCCCTCTGGAATTTACCTTTGTAACTGATGGAAGCGCTGAGAGCCACACTGTCTTCTTTGCTGACTGTGGAAACCCAACAGCTCTCCTCAGATAGCGATCATGTATTTCACAGGTGCTGAGAATATACAGAGCACAAGCAATGGCATAGCCTCCCCAGTTGGAGACGCCTGCAAAACAGAAGCAGCAGTGTGAGAACAAACTGTTAAAAACAGTAACATTAAACAACAGTTATTGTAGACATCCCTAACCTTCAGAAGTCATTAGGCACTTCAGCTGAGTCACACAGCGATGCTGTAATGGAACTGGATATGAGTTAACTACTGACATTGACTTGGAAGATACATTTTAGAAACATACAGTTGTGTATGATATTAAAATGTTTTCATGTTTTGGGTGAAGTAAAACCATGCAAATTTTCACTGAAGTCAGAATTCTTAGTGAAACTCTGCACCATTCTAGAGAGTTCCTTTTTGTTCACAGATGACATCTGATTAAAGAGTTCAGCTGTTTTATGACATACAAAGGTCGGGTGAAACTGCTTGTTGTCTGTGTCTTAATGTATCTTTTGTTTAGATGCTGTGTGCAAAAAGACATTCATTTAAATGTAGTTAATATCCACAAATTGTCTGCGTGCTGTGATTAAGTCACTCTGTGCAGTCTTGTTTGACAGCTTTGTCAGGACTGTATTGAAGAATGTTAGATTTGAAACTTGCTGTGAGAAGTTCTCTCTGACACCTCCACCCGTGATGCAGAACAGCCAAATTTTCAAAAACTGTGGAGGATGTTTCAGTGCATGTAGTGATGCACTGAGGACGCAGTGCATGTTTCAGTGCATCCTCTCAAATGTCTGAGCATTGTCTTCACTTGCTTTTGGGATCCAGATGTGACAACTGCTTTCAAGGTAGAAATCATTAGGATTTCCACAACAGCCATGTATGTGTGACATGTACATTAAACAATGAGAAGTAGATAAAATTATTGCTGCAATCTCCTTTCTCCCCTCTAAAATTGCTGTTCTAGTCTCTGCAATGTTGGAAACACGTGTTCCAACTCAGGTTAGAAACCTGAGCCCAAGGACCACATGGACCATTATGTTCATAAACTGTTCTTGCTGAATATGTCTCTACACACAGGAGTTTATTTAATTCTGGTAAAGACGTTAGAAGAGAATTTTAAGCTGTAACATTCAACTTCTGTTGTACCTTAAGATATGCATAAGTATGGCTGCTGAACGAATTTATCTCCTTGTGTAAGAGCACTATTGCTGAATTTGGCCTGTTACAGTCACACCTAAAGAAGTTCATCAGTTATACTGAAAATTCATATACACATGGACATTTTTCTTTTAATTCTCAGATCACACTTCCCTGTTATTTTATTTAAGGTGTGATTTTTCCAGAATATTCAGGATTTGCCCAGTTGTTTCCAATTAAATGCACTTTTGACTGAGCATCCTCAATTTCCAGTCATTCCTAGCTGTATGGTTGTTGCTTAACTGTTCAGAAAATGGATGCAATACAGAGACTGAATACAATCATACAAAGAAAGGGCCAATACAAATTACTTGGAAAGACAGGCACTTTCTTTTCAGTTCTCTTCACATCAACAACTCTCCCACACACAAAAAATCCCTTACCAGCTACAACAGCAAAGTCAGCTTCAACATCACAAGCTATAACATCTCCATTTTTTATGTGCTTCTTTACAGCATCTTTTACCTTGCCCATTCCTAATTCATTTCCTCCATCTCCAACACCTTTACTCAAAAGAGAAAAAGATCAAATGAGTATGAAACCAGCATATAACATTCCATTTATAAAGGAGCCAGAATCTTTCCCAAGAATTTTCCTGAGCGTTCAAAGCTCCATACGAAATGATTTATTCCTTTACACCAAAAACATCTGTAAGCATAACATCATGAAACAAATAGCTGAATAGCACTTTAGCACAAGCTAACCTGTAAATGTGTGTACACAGTGTATGTAGTGCTAGTGCAGGCAAAAGAAATCAAAATCATCAAGCGATTTTTTGTAAGCTATGAAAAATAGCAGGTTTTTTAAAGTGTTTATATATTTAGAGATCAGTGGCTCTATTTTTGTTGGTCGAGCAGAAATACTGTGTATTTGTCTTCCAGAAATTCTTATTAACAATGATTTCAGTAAAACCAGTGGGACTTATGTAACATCAGAACCCTACATTTGTCATTATGAAACCTGGAGATTAGGATAACACAAGTTATCAGCTTAAAAACTGCCTTTAGTCTCTTACCAGCATATTAAAAAAAAAATATATATATATATAGGAAAAAAAATCCAATTAATTAAGTGGAAGTAAATCTTTTACCTGTTAGTTTAAATGGAATGTCCTCAAGTTCATGCTAGTTAATGTCTGTGAAAAAGAATATCCATTTCCAGAACTGTGAAAAGTTCCAAATCCTCACTGCAATGTATGGCATTTGAATTTCAGATGTAACTTATGCATAATATGTGTCACAGAAAGTACAGTATTTGTAATTTACACTTAAAGTGCTGAAAATCAATAAATTTAGCTGCATAAATATCTCACATAACTCTATACTAAACTTCTCTAAGTGAAATTCAGAGTTATCTCTCAGCAGCACTAAGGACAATGCACTTCTTTGAAGATAAGTATATCACACTTACATTTTCTTAGAGAAAAGGACCTACTGCACAAGAAGGGACTATGCAGTTTTTGCTCAGGAGAATGTACTGTTAATTGCAGTATAAATGAAGATTGTATCTAGGCTGCTGTTTTAACACAGGTATAACAACCATAAAATGGTTGCAGTATTTCAAAATTCAGTAGTCATTTGCTTTCTCTGCTGCCTTTCACCTATAAAATACAGAATGAAGTCAGTGTCAAAAACTAGACTTAGGGGACTGTAGGTAGGCCCACTTATACATGTGTAATGCTCACATAATGATAATACACACACCTGGACTCTCTTATTTGTTCTTAAACAACTCTGAATTCAGTTCCTCTATGGGCACCCTTCCAGGGGAACCTGGAATTTTCTCTAACACTGCCTCTTTAAATTCAACACAGCCAAACAGCCATAGCCCTTAAGCAGTTATCTCTTCAGCACCTGCCTCCTGCTCCACTTGGCTTCCAGTAAGTTCCTGTTTCTTGCTTCTCTCACTTCTGAGATTGTAACACAGATGTATACGTACCTGTTGTTGTTATTCCTGGAATAGTTTGTGCAGCTAAAAATAGTTCATCGATAGGATCCACTAGATGTTTAATGTTAACTTTCCTGGCGTTGTAGTAATTGCCATCAGCAGCCATCCCAGCACGTTCTATTGCTATCAGGTGATCAAATCTGATTAGAGAGGCAGAAAGGAGTTGAAGCTACGGTTCTCCTGAAAATTTCTCTGTTGGCTGTTTCTCCTGTTGCATTTAGTTCTGCTTTTTGATTATTTGGGATGTAAGGTAAAATTTGGATACTGTTGTGTTATTTCTCTGTATAGTTCTCTACAGTTTATTTTCAAAGTTAACCTAGTCTACCTGTAGATTTACTGCAGCCTCCTCAAACTACATTTGTTGCAATAAATAGAGAAGTTCCTGGACTCTTCCAAATAGATGTTTCTTTGGGTCAGCTATCTGGGCTTGCTCTGTTTGTTGTTAAAATGTTCAGTGTCTTACAAGCTGCCTGTCTTTGTGTTTTCAGACAAAACAGAAAAGAGTCTATTCGATGATTATTTAAATCCAAGATAGTAAATATGTAGTCTCTGCTTAAAGATCATTACTTGGAAATTTTTCACTTGTATCTATTCAGGGAGTTTTTGATTTGGGTCTTCATATGTTGGGGCTGTGGGTTTGAGGGATTTATTTATTTTAAGTCTACATCAGTTTTTGGCTAGTGAAAGTACGCAGGTGTACTGCAGATGTCCAGTGCTTTAAGCAGAATTTTAGTTCTGGATTCTGCCACTGAATGTCATAATTGAATTATTTTGTTTCCGTTTCTGCAGCTTTACTGTAAAGAGGTTACTGTTCTGTTGAATTATTTAATGATTTCTGTGTGGGTATCTACTGTGACAGAGGAGACCTTAAACAGTTTAGTTGTCAGCTTTAAGGAAGTACTTCAGGGTTTTTGGGAATATGGAACTGATTGAAATAGAAACTGGTTGTAATTAAATTATGCTTGTCTATAGAAACATGCTTTTAAAACAGTACATAAAAATGGAAGACAGTATCATGCTGAAATTATAGCACACCTAACATTATCCCTCACTACAAGAAAGACATTGAGGTCCTGGAATGTGTTCAGAGAAGGCCAACTAAGCTGGTGAGGGGTCTGGAGCACAAGTCTTATGAGGAGTGGCTGAGGGAACTGGGATTGTCCAGTCTGGAGAAGAGGAGGTGCAGGGGAGACCTTATTGCTCTCTACAACTACATGAAGGGAGGTTGTAGTGAGCTGGGGGTTGGCATCTACTCCCACATGATAGGATGAGAAGGAATGGCTGCAAGTTGCAACAAGAGAGATCCAGGTTGGATGTTAGGAACAACTTCTCCAAAAGAGTTTTTAGATGCTAGAACAGGCTGCCCAGGGAAGTGGTGGAATAACAGGTATTCAAGAAATGTTTACATGTTGTACTAAAGGACACGGTCCAGCAGAGAAATGTTGCTGGTAGGTGGATAGTTGAACTAGACAATCTTGGATGTTTTTTTCAACCTTACTGAGTCTATGATCCTATTTAGAAGGAAATGGGATGCGAATAAATGGATGAACCAAATACCAGAGTGAGAGATCTTTTTTATTAAGAAGAAAAAGCTGAAGGTGATGGGGTTAAAATGCTGCACACAGAAAGATCAATAAAAAATGAGCAGCGTATGCCTATTTAAGGGAAATTTAAGTTGCTTACTGAGTAATGAAATGTGTATAGAGATACTTAGCAAAATTCACTGGTGTGTTAACCTTAATCACATGCTTCTATGCATCTGAAATTCTGCCCAACATTGTATACTGAACACTATGTATGCAAACAACACAAATCAATATTTAGAAGTTGGTACCATACTTGTATAATTTTGGTTTGGGCTGCCTAAAGGCAATAGGACAATCACTTGCACAGTATTAAGGACACTTGAGATTTACTAGATCAGACTTGATTCCTCAGTTCTTAGACTTGAACCTAAGCTCTGGAAAGCAGATGAATCCTTTTCCCTGGTCCTTTACTGACTCCACCTCTCAGCATCCTAATTTTTTCCACTTACTTAATGTGGAATAACAGCTGAAAAGCCTATATATATATATATTTAAGCTTATATATTTTTAATATTTTTTATATATATATATTTTCCCCCTCAGGGAAAGAGCTGTTGATTCATAAGGTATTTCTTTTCGTATTTCAGAAATGCATATTCTCAGAATGACATGCAGTACTCTATATGTGCTCCAGTACAAATGTTCTGATTCAAAGTTTGTTCCACTTGTTCCAGTTCTTAACAGCTTGCAAACATTACACCTTCTTAGATCATTATTTTTATTATCACTCTACACAGCAGAGTTGTGACCCCCTCTCAAAAGCAGAATGAACATACCTAGGTCTTCCAGGATTCCCATTTTCACACAGAAATTTTAAAGCTGAATCGGCACTTTCCCTTTGATAACTCAGTAAGGGGATGGGTTCCTTCAGGATTCCTGGAGGAAAATAAAACCAATTCAGGTGCTCCTTTTTTTTTTTTTTAAATGTGTGTTCCAGTAACTTTTTTTTTTAAAGGAGAACAGTTAAAATATCTAGGACTCAGCAGGTTTACTTAGTTCCTGATAAGCTTTCTGCATCTTGCTTTAAAATCAAATAATTTATATGCTAGGCTGTTAAATGGGATCTTGGGATAGAAAGCAGGCCAGTAGAACAAGAACAGACATCCAGAATTCTTCAGAAACAGCTCTCCCAGGCTCACCACCTTGGTGCATAAGCATTAATGTGCTGCCAGCTACCTTTAACTGAACATCATAGCACCACTGATCTGAGCTCACAGGATGAATGCTTGCTTGTTCTCTGGGGAAAAAAAAAATAAATAAATCCTGTACTAAGTTACAATGAGATTAACTCAAGTGAACCTTGGCTCAAGTTAGCAAGACAGAAGTGGAAAAATGTCTCTTACCTATTTGCACAGCCTCTTCAATAATCTTTTTATTCAGATCCATGGCTCTCTGATCTGTTACTATGGCTACATCTTTCTCCAAGGCCTGCAACATGGCTGCAATAGCAAGAGCTCCTGGGGGCCCGTCATTCTCTTCTGGTGGCTCGTAATTGAAGTGGGTGGGAAAGCCAGTGGTTACCAACACGGACTGAGCGTGGGACAGGGACAGGCAGGCCTTCAGCAGCTCACCTGGGCGGAGTAAAGGATCGATGCCCCTATTGCCTAGGAAAATATTTTTAGAGACTTGCTTAAGAGAGCAGTATGCTTCAATACATTGTTCTCTTTGTGAAGTTTCTGTCTGGGTGAATCTATGTACTTTAATGACACAATGTGTGTGTGTGTGTGGGGGGGGGGAGTAAAAAGAGAAAAGAAAAACCTCTGATCAAGGCAGGAATTGGTGCTGATTTCCTCAGGAAACCTAAGAAGGTGTAGGATATGAGTAATGAGGGGAGTGAGCTGTGCTTTCAGGTTAAGAATTTCAGTTAACTGGGTTTTAGAAATGACTATACTAGCATTTCTTGGTACTGGTGTAAACAACATTTATTATTTTTTTTTTTTTTAAAAAAAGAAAGAGTTGATTGAATATTGTTTTCCTTCGTTTCACACTGCTTCCCTCTAATCTGTTATAGTCATGCCGGACCACATCTAACTACTGAAGCTAGATTGATACTTCACTTTCCACATTTTGCAGAAGATTCATTGCAAACCTCAGATGAGTAAACTGGTTCTTTATCTCCACTTAACTCCTTCCCCTCAGGAAAGAGTTAATTACCAAATAAATTCAACTTAATGAAATCATTAACCACAGCAGTGAGGGTTCAGAGATGCTGTAAGTTGTTGGGAGTCTAGATAAACTCAATTACTACAGTATTATCCAGGTGACTACTGAAAGGTCTTGTTGTTACCTGATGTCTGACCTTGACAAAGAGGTGCACAGTAGCAGGTCTTTCTTCTCTTGGGTCAGTCCCTGAAAAGGCAACACTGTGCATCTGTGTAACTCTTACACTGTTTCTTATTCCATTTTCTGGGATTCAGAAACACAAATGTACAAAGCAGGCCTTTAGATTTGCTTGTATTCAGAAAACTATGAATACTAGCACAGCGTACTGATTTTCATGAGCTGATAACGAGAGGTGAGTCCTCACTACTCTTTCCTAGTCTCTTCATATCTTAATTTTTCTTCTTCCCTATTGTTAAACGCTGTTTCCTCTGTCATTTTCTCCTAATTCCTCCAATATAATATATAGACAACACATAGATAAAATGTAAACACTGGACACAGAAGAAAATGCTTAACAGAATTCAGGTAGAAGCAGGGATGTATTAGTCTCTGAGAAGTGGAGTGTTTCAAGTGAGATAAAGTACTGTAGCAATGTAGGCAATCTCTTTTAGCAACAAAATAAGCTAGTTCTGAAGTTAGTTCTCCTATTTCTCCGGAGCATGGCACCGTGCCATGCTGAACTCTGGAATGGATAAAAGGAAGGGCTTTGTGAGTAAAAATAAACAGACCCAAATATATGCAAGTGGCCAAACCCTGAGCTGGGGAGAGCTGCCTGTTAGCTGTTTTCCACTGCTGCCTGTAAAGGATTTCAGAAAATTCACAGTAAACTGAAATCAGAATTTACAGCAGACAGAAGGGACTAACTCAGTACGTATTTTAGGAGTGGCTCCTCTCTTCTTTTATGTACATGCATGACCCTACCTTTCAACATTTTCTTGTGATCAGGTCACTTTGGTCCATCACACAAGACCTCAGTGACGAAAACGTCAGCAGAGCTTGGTGTAATTCCACCCATTAGAGAGGGATGCTTGAAAAACAAATGCAACTACTAGAATATCCCAGTAAGAAAACATTAGTCATGAATATATTAAAGAAACATGTTGTTTACTCAACAGTGAATACGTACACAGCTGCTACGAGCTTGCTGAGGTGCCCTGTACTTTACATATCAATTTCAAATTTATTCAGTAAACATTTCTTATTCCCTGTGGACACTCTAGTCTGCTGTAAACAGAAAAGCTTCTGTGTACTTTGAGAGAATACAGTAATCAAACTTGTATGTTTCTTTACTGGTAATGTTGAATGTTTTAGGTCAAACTCTGGCATTAAATATCATCATGAAAAATTAAACACCAAGTTAAATTATTTTTTGTAATGTTGAAATTGTCTTCGTGTTCTTATTCCATTCTTTAAATTTGTGGATAGCCATACAAACAGGATCATTCATACCTACCTTATAACAGATCTGTTAAAGGAAGATATTTTTTGTTTTTACCTGGATCTGTTCCAACTAGGCTCTCTATAGTCTTTATCTTTTTTGCTGCTTCTGCTGACACCATACTATAGTGCAAAGGATTTTGTGAAATGCAGTGGACTTGTGGGACTTCTCTTGAGGATCTGAGTGTAGCACTGTCATTTTTCAGGTCAGTAATGAACTTGCAGCCAGAATAATGAGTAAAAGCCAACGGAGATCCTAAAACAGGTAAAACAAACACCAAAAACAACAAAAAAAAAAACCCCACAAACTTCAATTAAACACTTTGTTATTGCAATCTATCAAAATATCAGAGAGGTAGATTCACAAGAATATATTTAACAACACAGAATCCCTGTCTGATGAGACATGAAACAGGTGATATTTCAAGATACATTGCAGCAATAAAAACACTTTGAGGAAAGAAATGTGTGCATACATACATACATACATACATATATATATATATATGAGAATGTTTTCACTTTTGAAAAGCTCATGTGGGTAGCTGAGATCAGGTTTTTCTACACTAACATCTCTGATATAAGCCTGAGGCAATTCAGGAACTGACAACTGGTACCCTTCAAGGAAGTCAGTCAGGAATTGACAAGTCTGAAAACTAGGTTTGGTGTGTGTGGAAAAGCAGTGCTTTGAGCTAAAAACAAGTTGGCACTTAAGTTTTCATAGTGTGTTGGTGAAGCTGTTTCTGTAAAAACTAATTGTCTAGGTTCTAGACTGTTGCTGTGTCTTTCTATACCTTTGAACACAATTTCAATAATGATGAATTGTGTTAACTACTACTTGCCAACAAGTAATTGTTAATTAAGAAAATGGAAACAGCATATTTGCACAGTATCTTGTCTACCTATCTAGGATAACTCTAAATGGGCAAGAAATGATGACAAAAGTTCCCTTTGCTAGAGAACTAGAAGAGGGAATTTCAGAAGCACTAAATCCCTGGTGAACAACAAGTTTATTCAGGTCTGACAGCATGTTACCTCCCTAATCTGAAAATATTTTATCTTTATATTAATTCTGGAAGTTTTGATACTTGATCAACATAGTACTTACTTTGCTAAAATGGGCGTGTTTGTGGATAAATCACAGCAGGCACATTTAAACAAGCAAAACATTACTTTGTTAGGGTTGTGGAAAGGGAGAAGACAATGCCTGCTGGATCTGTTGGGAATATATGGGCAGTAATTTAAAGGAAAACGGAGATGGCAGTCACTGAGTTTAAATATGCCTCACCAAACCACGTGAAAAGACAACATATTCATGAAGCCAGCAGTGACTTAAATCGTAATAGATCAATGACTTGGAGCAATATAATGCTGTCGCTATGGTTTAGTTACGTTTTCTTACCCTTTGAACTCACATCTGCTGTAAATGACTGGGTAAAGTGCAGGATAATAACTTTTTACAAGAAGATAAGGCTTCCATTATATGAAGTGTGTCATACATGTTCTTCATCTTGACGCTAAAACTGAAATTCTTCACAAAATAATAAACAAATCTTTTCCTGGTCAGTCAATTTGCTAGCTCTCAACAAAATATATTCCTGGCTGCTTTACTTTGTTCTCCCACTTATTATTATTTTACAGCAGTGTAATACAAAATAATATTTCAAAAGTAAGAAATCAAAATGAGATTTTGATGCTGCCAGAGCTTTAGATTTCTGTCATCTCTCTCACACACACACACGCACAAAGAGACCAAAGGATGAGTAAGAGTTTCCAAAGACAGTACATACTGCAGTTGATGACTGCTTCTATTCCTGTTACACTACTGGCCCAAAACACCGGAATATCGCCAGGGTGAAGGTGAACTGGATCTCCATAGTCTGGCTTGGAAAGATGCTCTATTCCCAACAGACCTGTCATTGACCAATATAAACCCATCACAAATTTCAGTCAAGCAGTAATATTACAGAAGGTGAGGGGGACCCTGAATACTACCCAGTAATTCTGAGAGAATAACAGCAGTAGCGAATCCACTGAAGTGGCACACTTAGTTTGCTTTGAGTGCATGTCCTCAGAACCTGGACTGTCTCATCTTTCCTTTTCGTACATAACATCAGTAAAACATGCACTCACTTCATTTTTGCAGCAAAATACGAACAAGATATGCATGCTGAGTTCCCTAGATACTATGCATCTTTTCTCTCAACGTAACAATAGCAACAGTGGCAAGCAAGAACAAATTAGTGCAGTGCAACAAGAACTGTTTCTGGAACATGTCCTGCTCCCTTTAGTTTCCTGCATTATTTTAGCTAAAGAAATGAGAAATCTTTTACTTCTGAGTTGGATAAGTACATCTCACTCTTGGCCAGCTTTCACTAAACTGTCTTTTCCTTTACTCCAACACTTTCTTGCAGTATTCTAGGTCATTAATTTACCTTTTTTCTGTAAAAAATAAATACCCACTGGAGACTCTAACTTGCCCAATCTCTACTCAAAGTAATGAATTATCACTAGTTCCTCAGACTTAAGCATTCAGACCAAATACATTACAGCAGCGTGCTGTTACCAACAGCATCATTTTCCATGCCATGTAATGTGATCTGGTTGTGTATGCAGCTCATGAGACTACTGACTGACAACTTTCTGTCATTCACACACATCCACCCATACTTCTTCCCATACCATCAGTCTCTTTTCTACCCTGTTGCTGGAATCCCTGGCAACAGGGAGTTCAAATATAAATGAAAATGCATACATTTTAGAATAATGCAACTACACTTCTTACCAAATGCACTCTTGATATATAACTGAATTCAATAATTCTATATATTCCATTCACTCAAAAACTACCTTTTCTTATTTCTTTTTTCTTTTTTTTCCTCCTCTAATTGAGGTTTTTGATCATTAAAATAGTTAGAATGAAAAAGTATAGCAGGGCAGGTATAGTCTTATCACTTCCCGTGGTTTCCCCTCCAGCATTTTTAATTTTTTTAATTGGTAAAAAAAGCCCACATGGAATGAAGTATGAAAAATACTGACCAGGGTCACCCATGTGAATTGGTGCTCCGTGAGTTTCTTTTAATTCAGATGTTGCTAGCACAGCTGCTTCCAATTTGCATTCAGGAATTGGTCTCATTGTGACAACTAAGTTGCAGCTAAAAGTAGAAATACTGTAGCATGGTACAGCTGTCTGACAGTTTAAAAAAAAAAATCAAAAGTATTAGAAGTAAGCCAGATAATAATATTCATTTCAAATCCTTTGAAAAAACAATCTTTTTTCGTTTAAGATTTGCAAGTGAAATCTACCATCCTTAAGCCTCTTCATATAGATCACTAAATGCTCAATACCATGTTTTTTGCTTCATGCTTTGCAATGTACAGCATGAGCTCAGAATATTCTGAATATTGTGACAGAAGACAGTTTTGTACACCCTATATGGAAAGTGAAAAGCTAACGAAGTATCATAGTGACAAATCAATTTGCTTTGAATCTATTTTCTCTACTGAAATCCAGAGTAACTATGATGTTCAATAGCACGTGAGGGTCAGGAACTGCTGCAGCTGCTAACTGGCAGTCCTCTACTACAGAAGCAGCATTCTAGTTCTACACATAAAAGTCTTTTGTGCCTCCAGGAAAGATCTATGGAATTAATTATCCTTGCTCACAGGGATCCTGAAACACCTTTTCTATTCAGAAATGAAGCATCCCCAGTTGCTAGAAGTGAATGTCTGATACATAAAATTGCATTTGAACCTAAGTGAGACGTTGACAGCAACAGCTGCTTGGGAATAATTTGTTAATTTTTTCATAACAATTACAACTGTCACTGAATAAATGCCCTGTATAGTTCTTCATGTTATTTTTGTGCTATAAGCAATGATATTCTCCTAATTCTGAAATGTTATAAAAAGATATGTAGTTGTATTCTCTTTTCTTTAAGCTTGGTAGAAGGTCTCGCATGAAACACATCTGCTCCTTCAGTTTGACCAGCAGTACAGTAAAAGATTGCCAAATGATAACATTTATTCACTAGAACAGTACACTAGCTATGTGAAAAAATACATTTGGATGTATTTGAAAGTGTTCTTAATATTAAAAAATCTACCTTCTAGAGTCAGAAGTTTTGCCAACATTAAAATCTACATTATACATTTTCTTAAAATTTTCATGCTATGACAGATGCTTTTCAGGAATAACTGTCCAAGAGGTCTGGATTCCTAGCACATGTGCAGCATAAAGGCTCTACATCCACAGGAAAAATCCATAATGTGACTGTCATACCTGCAGAACCAACTGTTGCTATCATGGTTCATAACAAATAATATTGCTGCCTACTAGAAATGGTGTAGCAGGACGTATTAAAGGTGACAGACAGAATAGTACATGGGTTATCAGTTGAAACAAATAAGGAAACTAGGACTAAATTCAAATGAAATGGCTGCCATTGCACACAGGAAAAAAATCTGTTACTGAAAAAGAATAAAATACCTATTTAACCTTACAAGAAGTTGAGAAAAGCACTGATCTAATGCTGGGCATATTTTATCTTGTATTTTCATGCACTCATCACTAGTACCTGCCAAAATCTATTATGCAGATGGAAAAAAAGTTCTGATTCTGAGTGTTTGGTATGGGCACTTAATATGAATATGGACAAATAATGAAAAGATTATGTATGTCTGTGTATCCTTACCTTATACATGCTTACATTACATTTTTGTTCAGCATTTCTTACAGGAATGCCAGCAGCTTGGAGTACTTTTTCACAAGAAAAGCTGCAACCTAAATAGAAAGCCACCATAGCCTTCAGCTGTTCAGAATAATCCTTTAGACTTTTTAGAGATCCAGTAGATGCTCCATACTCATACTTTCTGTACTGCAGGCAGTCAGTTCTAGTGAAATAAGAAGTTATCACACTTTATCATACTTTCTGAAAACATGTATGACAGAAAATTTCAAAAGATGAAATTTCTAAAAAGTTTCCTTTTGCTTTAGAGAAATACTTACTGACAGTTATGATAATACACTTCTCTAGAACAAGATGATCAGACATTCTATTCTGTTATATTCACAAACAGTTTTTACTTAAATGTGTAAGTCCAAGAAAATAAACTGATCTAAAATGTATATAAGCATGAGCAGGTTATTCCCTGAAATACTGATCTCTCCTAGTCACCATAAGCACTCACTGCAGAACCTTGAGAAATAGAGTCAGTCTGTATTTACCTGATATCAGGTTCGCTACTCAGAGAAGGACACTTCCATTCCCCTGGTTTACTTCTGTACAGCAGTGGCAGGGGGCCACTGTTGGCATGGCAGAACTTCTCGAAGTCATCAGCCAGGGACTTGTGTAAAATCAAAACATTGGCCTGTTTATAGCCTGGAATTGTGGAAGGTAGAAATGCCTAGTTGTTAATTCATCTCTTTACTTATGAAGCAGTAACATTTCAGGATGGATTTCTGTACTTGCTCTATAAAGATTGTGTGAAGGAGATTTTTACTTCAAAACTCTGTAATGAAGTTAGACAGTTTTTAAAAATATTTTTAAAACTGCAGCTAGGTGTAGTCTGCACGTGAAGTTGCTCACAGCCAAAATACTTGATAGACATGGAAAGTACCAGAATATGAAGATTGCATAATTCTTTCGTAAACACTTACATGAATTTATATACAAATTGAATTTAATATTTAAACCTGAGAAATCAGTACTCTGTAAGAATACTTGTGCACAGAGCCAAAAAGAGGAAAAAAAAAAAAATAGCTACTGCATACCTTACTTTCACCATTCTAAATATAATGCTAAGCTGCAAATCACGACACCTAAAACAGTAATATTCTGTCCTTATGGAGCCTGTTTATTACAGCATGGATATACTACCTTTTGGATTGCCTGGGTTAGTGAAGAGAAATTGTCTTGAACCACATAGGAAATATGTAATAGATTTAATGTATATAAGTAACAGGACTTATTTTTTATTAAAATGTAAAAAAAAACCAAAACAAAAGTACAACTAGAGGGATATTTAACCTTGTTTTCATGAATCTAATGTATCAGCGTCTTGTTCAATGAAAGTGGTTGCAATTCTCACCGAGCTCTCAAGATGTTCTTCAGAGATTTTTGATGAAATATTATTCTTCCTGTACTTCATCCTTAAGAACAGTGGGTCACAAGTGTATGTGTTGCCAAAAGGAGATGACATGAATAAGGCATGATTGTCAAGCAGGGGATATTTTTCTCTTTTAATGTAGGTCATATCACGTATCTTTACTAGACTTCTATCAAATTCTTCATTGAGTTGAATGTCTGATTGCAACACTATATATTCCATTTGAAAATGTGCAGGTAATGCATTTATGTCAGCTGAAAATGGAATCACAGACATACAAAAAAATAGATGCTTTTTCTGGAAATCTTGAAACCTAATATCAAATTTGCTTATGAAAACTGAAAGTAAAGGTGCATATTTTTTGCTGTTCACAGGCCTGGGTTTAGCCAACACATCAAAATGCAAGAAATTATTTGCTATAACTTCAGCTTGACATAATTTAAATTTCATTTTGAAATCTGTTATGGTTTGAAACAGATAAGTTGATAACAGGTAACACAGATAAATTGATTTCCACCTTGAAAAGATGCATGCTTAGTTCATTTAAATCCATTAATAATGCTGAATCTGTGAGCCATTTTTCATCTTCAACTTCTGGCACGTATTTTCTTTTTGATTCCAAAAATGACTTGAGTTCGTTTCAGAAATCATAAAATCTTTTTAGCGTTTTATCCTGACTTAGCCACCTTCTTTCAGAAAAGTAAATGATGACCTCGTAATTAGTATCCTTACATTTAAGGAACTCCTGGAACTGGTAATGATTCAATCCATTGGATTTCACGAAATTTACGACTTCCATGATGATTTGCATGATGTTATCTGTTTTTAAAACTTTCACACATAAATTTTCTTGATGTGCAATGCAGTGATATTTCATCAAACATGATCTGCCCACGGTAATTGCATCATTTTCTATTAATTTTTTAAGTCCCTCTTTTTAAGCAACCATCTCTGGGTAACTATCAGTGGCAATACCAGATATTTTGACAAGGGTTAAAGAAAATGACTTTAGTGTGATTTTTACAGCTTCATAAAAATCAGGAGATTTATCTGTGTCTTTTAAAAACACCAAAAAAAGCCATTTCTTCTGTGACATTATATTAATCATCAATACATCTAATGAAAATGGCAAGTTGAGCCATATCGACAGCATCAGTGCTTTCATCTATTGTCAAAGCACAACGTTCAAAATTAGCAGCTTTACCCTCCAAAGTTCTTTTGATAGATTTTCCTATTTCTTCATTTTGCCTGGCTGCAGTCTGGGGACACAAACAGATTCTAAGAACATCTGTTTTTTATCAGGACACACTGTGTCTGCCATATTTTCCATACATTACTAAAAAAAAAGCCCTCAGCATCAGTAAATGGTTTTGATTATTATTATATTTTTTCCTTTGGGGATCAGGTTAGCTACCATGTAACTAGCTTTTATAACAAAGCTCGTTTGAGTTTTACTTTTTTAAAAACAATTTTGTTGAGATGTGGAATTGAAAACAATTCTGTCTACTTTGTCCTTATGAAGTATTCCTCGATGTGCGTCAAATCTGGCAGCAAGTTCTTGAAGACGTTTTTTCTAATTGTAATCTTTGAAAGCTAATACAATTTCCTTACAAATTAAGCACAGTGCCACATTATTTATCTTAACAAAAATGTATTTATCTGTCTGATGAGTGTGCACCTGGGCAAAGCTGCCTCCATGATGGCAACACCTTGGGGGTGGCTGCAGTGCAAGCTGTGCCAAGCCACGTGTGGGCTGTGGGTTGGACATACCTGCCTTAGAGTTTGTTGGCTATGGAATTCTACCTTAACAGACAAAATTACAGCTCATGAATAATCTGCTGCCTGCCACACTGAATCCTAGGCATTGCTACTATTTCTAATTAAAAACACTTTCAAATAAATGCAAAATCACAAAATGAACAGAACTGACACACTTCTTTCACTTAGAATCTACTTTGACTTAAAAAGCTGCTGACTACTTTCATGCAACAGATTCTAAAGACATGATGTATTTTTTATTTTTTATTTTTTTTTACAATGGGTATCAATATTGTCTTGAAAAGATTCTACTGTATCAGACATCAGATAGACAAGAGGTTGTCCAGAAGCTCCCGCTATCCTGAGAATTGTGGTAGTCTGTTGTACAAGAGGCAATCATTTGGTTGAAATGAATGATCTTTTTTAAAACGTGTAGAAATCAGACACATCCTACTTCTCACCTAAGCTAACCAAGAAAACAAAAGATAAATCACAATTCTTTGATTTTGTGAAAACACTGTTCCTTGTGGAAAAATGTAAAGCTAAGGCTTAAATTGGGGCAAGCATGCATTTGCATATTGAACGTGACCACAAACTGCTCCTTTGGGAATATTCAGTACAAAAATTCATTTTATTACTAGCAAAAGTTACTAAATACAGAAACAGTTTCTTGCTAAATACAGAAATTTATTTTTGTTAAATAAACATACTAAATTTACCACAGAATACTAGACTACATTGAGTTACCCTACAGCCTTGTTCCCTGCTGCCCATATGAAATCTGCAGCCACTTTCTGCTGTGCTGATTATGTTCACAGATTCTTAAAGTTATGGCTTCAGTCAGTGAATTCAACTTGGGCAGCACTAATTGAAATGCTATTCACTGCTGTCACATTGAATCTGTAGCCACCCAGGATTACTCTAAAGTCAGGAAGCTTTTTTACCAACTTTTACATAACATTATTATTCCTCCTGATAACAGGAGGTATTTTTCACTTCTCTTCAATCTCTCTTCACTTGCATTATGTATCCATCATTATGAATATATTCCTGAACAGTGTTAGATAAGCTGGACACACTGATCAACCAAGACTTGAGTTCAACACACTGTCCCAGTTCAGAAAATTTTTGAAAGAGCTTTTTTGTTTGTTGGTTAGTCTGTGTGTGTGTGTGTGTGTGTGTGTGAGAATGACAGTGTAGGCAACAAGAAATAGTTACTCTAGTAGTATAGTGCAACAAATGAAGCAGAACAACACTTCTGTGACCATACATCAACATGCACTAAGTAAAGCAAGGTCTGTAGTACATTATGTGATCTTCTAAATGTGATGATAATGTGTGTAAGGAAAGCCAGATTTAGTTAGTCTTTTCAAATATTTTCTGCACCCATAAGTTCTCACTGACATAACAGGGAGCTGAAGAATACACTACAGTTTTGAAAACTAAGTCCATGCACTCTATGTGTGTAGGATGATACATTTTCTCTAATAAAGCTTTGTAATTTAAGGACACAATATCAGGTGAATGCAATGTGATTTTAAAATGACCCAAGGGAGTTAAGAATGTAAGTCAACTTGACATTTCTTCCTGTTTACTTCATTGCTTTTGAGAGTCCTCCTTTCCTTGTTAAAAATCATCAACAGTAAAAGAAAAAATGTAAAAATATTGCTGTGAATTCAAAACAGAGTCTCTCTCCACTTAGAGCTGTTAGGTTGCCTTACCTTCTGCCATTCCAGAAGTATTACTAATATGGACTCTGTTGCAACGAATTATTCTTCTTTGTGCATGAAGAAGGAGAGACTTCAAGCTTCCCGTCCAAAGCATCAGCTCAGCCTTGACAGAAAGATGATAGTTATAAATTTAAAAATATTTTTTTAACATTTTAAATTGCTGGAGAACTTGATCTAGATTTCCTCTCCATGCTCCTGATGAAGATTATTATCATCAGAAAGTCTTAGTTAGAACCCAACAGGCAAATCAAAGTTAAAAGGTTACTTCATTGACGTTTTCTGATTGAATGCAAATTGAATCCTTCAATAAATTTGCCAGAGGTGTGCACATTAACATTCAGAATATAAAGCCAACTTTTGCTAGGCTGCAATGTAAGAAACATTTCTTTCTTTGTAATTTTTTTTTATCTAGACTATTCACTTCTCCAAAAATTGCTATGTTCTAAGAAATGCCAAAATATAAATGGATTAACTTATCAAGCTACATTCTGTAATATTACTTCTCTGCTGAAAATGGTTTCAGACAGTTAGCAATGTAACCTTGTGATAAAAAGAGAGCTATGTTCAGAAAATGTCATTTTAGTTTATTTCACATCTAATACACCTTCCAAATATTCATTATGTAGAAGAGAACACTCCTATGGCTATTCTTCCACTGGGAAAACAAGCATATAGAAGTTTAAGTCATACTTCATTTTATCTGGAGAAGGAATAGAGATAAGCATCCAAATTACAGCAAATATCTTGCTCTTTTGACATATATTGGAGATTATAAATGTGGATTTCTACAGTTTTGTTTCAGTTGAAATGTTTTTCTCTTAACCTAAACTATCCAGAAATAAAAAGTGTTTATTATACCACTGCAAAGAAGAAGGAAAATGTATTTCAGAGTAAAATAATAATTTGGCTCCTTATGATTTTAAATTTGGTTGCTTTTCATGGTGTAAATCAGAGATAACATGTTTGTTTATCTACTTGTATGCTCACCCTAAGAAACTGAACTATTGTCCAAGCAACTAAATTATCAATCTCCGGGTGTTTTTTTAATTCAAGAGAAGCCATTCTTGATGTTAGTCATGAGAAGCAATAACAATGATAGAATACGTGACGCTTTTCTAAAAGGTGCCAGTAAACTAATGTGTAATGAGATGTTACAACCTTCTAGCAAAAGTTATCTTTGCTGTTAAAGATCCACATTTTGTGTACTGTAACTATGATAGCACAGGATTTCACACCATAGTGAGGTTGAATGCATTTGAACCACTTATTATGAAAACGTGTACCTCATAGTAACTCATATCTTAATTAACTTGAAGAAAGAGCAATAATGTATTTTGACTGAAATTAAACTCTTATCATAGGTTGTTTGTCCAAAATATTTCCCAAAGCTTGCAGAATTCTGAGAGGCTGAGTTAAGTAAGCTTTGTATCTGGACTTCAAAAATCTTTAATTCTTAATTCTGAAATGTTCATATAACAATGTCAGCCAAAAGAAATAAGCTTGCACTTTTTTCTTGAACTCTAGTTTGCCACTCTCTGACTCATCTCATCTTCTCTGCTTTTACATATCAATCTATATGCCAAATAACAATAGTCTTCGTTGCAAAATTGTGAACAATTCCAAGTGCATATTTTAAAGATAACCAGAATGTGAATAGAGAAATGTGGCCAAGTTCTGATCCAGCCCTATAAATGCTTGTAATATTTTTACTGCAAAGAGAATTTCTAACACCAATTTGGAATTATTCATTCAGCCAGATGTAATTGATTTCTTTATTTCTAAGTATCTTTGAAAACATCTTAAGAACTACAAGTTTACTTGGATTTGTATGACAGTCTGAAGTTCAGAAAACTAATTTGGGACAAAAGCTGTCTTCAGCTCAGTATTTTGCCATAGATTCCCAAGTGTGATGTTGGGCAAGCCTGATCCTCAGTGCAGAGAATTTATGCCCAGTAACAGAAATCAAAGTGCTTGGGGGATTTTATTAGCAAACATTTACGTACCTAAAAATTTTAGATTCATAGTTTAAGTGGATAGCAAGCTATATGACTGTGACTATCAGTACTGTTAAAAGGACAGCTTTAAACACCTTACGGAAACACTTGACCTTGCAGTTTCAATCTGTGAACAATGCTCCTAGCTACACAGCAAGATATATTGTTGATGAACTGGTTAGGAAGTGAGTAATTTAAATATTACCCTTGTATAAAAGCAGGATGACTCATCTATTTCAGATGAGACAGAAAACAAACCTTACAACCATTTGTGATCACTGAAGTCCCTGTGTTGATTTTACAAAACTATGGGGAAAGTCTCCTATAAGATAAAATTTGGACCTATTACTTTAGATCACTGTATACGCTCCACCCATGTCAGTAACAGATTATGTTGCTGTGTATTTATTTGTCACTGAACTAGGAGAGACAATAAAACTCTCAGATGCTTACAGTAAAAATGTAGCTTTTGCTATCTGACTTCCTCACGAATGACTGATTTCTGTGTGGTATGTTGCTTCCTTATGCTAGATGGCACACTAAAGTTTAGATTCCCCATCCATCTCCAAGACCACCTGGAAAACAGCTTGAGGACATGATAACCATGGCCTGTTAGGGATGAGAGGGGAAAAGTACCAAGATAACTCAGATCTTCCAGAACCTTCTCCACTTTGTCCCATCAGGAAGTCTAACAGGTGGAGAGGCTGTCTACATGGGACTTGCAAGTAGCTCGCTAACTGAATGGTCTGGTCTGGTTGTTAATCAGCAACCAGCATTTGTCCCATGGCTCAGCTTTTTCAACTCCTTTTGTTTTGTTCCAAGATAGTTTCAAATAACAGTATCAGGTATCCCATAGACATGTGATGGATCATGGTATGGATACAACAGGGTGCAAGGATTAGTGTTAAAAAGCCTGTGTAAGATTCTAACAGAGCCCATGAAATGACTGTTGTGCCTGAGGGAATCCTATGCAGTGTTTCCCCAGGACACTGAGGTGCAATGATCACTTTTAAGTAACTCTTGAAACATGGTTTCACACCAGAAGCGCAGCTTTATATTTCATGTGTATTTTTAGTTTTACACATTGAACTTAAATGAAAGATTATTAAAATGCTTTGCTGTCTTTATCCATTAAAATGGCACCCACTATTGATGTGGGGACACTGCCACAGTCTGAGGTGTGCTGCTGCATCTCAACAAGGATGGTGGAAAGGGTATATTGTATTTGAATGATATTGTTTTCAAAAAACATCCATGGATTTAGGAAAAAACCTTTTCTCTCCATAACAGTGATGATCAGAAAAGTTTGGTAAAAATTCTAAACAGGTCTTAGATATGGTTTTACTAAGTTTAATGTAAAATATCATGTGACAAGGTTTAGAGGAGAAATACTGGTGGTAGGTGGATGGCTGGATGGGATGATGACCTGGAGGTATACTCCGACCTTGATGATTCTATGATTAAGTATACATTTGTTTGGCACTACTCACTTCAAGTGGAGTTGGGCAGACACATACAACCTGATAATCTCGGCCTCACTGATTTACAGACTGCACCGTTACTTGGACAAAAACGATTTTCAGGAGGGTTAGATTTGAAATATATTTTTGAATACAGAAACTGTGATAAATTCTTGCTAAGAGAAACTCCAAGCCATTAACCATTTTTGTATGTAGTTTCTATCACCCTTGTTGGGTACTGGTATCTTTGAGTAATGAGGTGCTGCTCATCTTTGTTGACATGATTAGAATGGGTTCTAAGTGTAATAGAGCTGCTTCTAAGAGACATCTTTATCATGCATTGGAAGGAATATGATCTATTTCCATTAAATCTCACAATTCGTGGTAGGTAAAAGGAATGTTGAGGAGTGTTACTTTATCCTGCTTAAAAACTTGATGTTCTTCAGGAGGTACCCTTCCTTGTCAGATCACTTAGTGATTCACTAGTTTTTATCTTTAAGCCTTATCTACCATCAAAGTTAGTTACCGTTGACTAAAGTAAGAGTTACATATTCTACACCTATACTTGGTAAAAAGTTACCAACAGCCATCTATTTTTGCCAAATAATCTCCAACCAAAAAAAAAGAGGCAAGAAAAATGCAGTTAGGATTGAATTTACTAATGAGGTAGTCTAGCCTTCCACATGGCCTGTTTGATGGACAGAGTAATCTCCTTGTACCACCCCACTCCATGTACATCCTGGGCTTTCTTGGTTCCTCCTCCTTTCTTTTGTTTACAGTGTGTCTCTCTCTGTCTTTTTCCTCCCTGAGCTCAGACCTCTATCTCACAACTCTAAGCTGGGCTGTCCCTTCTAGGTCTTGCTTCCTTCCTCTATCTAACTGTACCTTCTAGCATCATCAGAACTTCAAGGCTTCCTCTTCTTTCACTAGCTCTTTCCAATTTATATCCTCACTGTTTTTCTCAGCTGTTTCTCAACCTCTCAGTTTTCACCTTTAAAAGTCACTTTTCCTTTCTTGTTCTGCAATAATGTAATCTAATTTCATAAATTAAAAAACAAACAAAAAATTGATAAATACACTAACAGTTTTGTACACTTTTAAGATGCAGTCTCCACTGAATTTCAGTATCAGCATCAGAATGTATGTATATATATGCTCTATTAATATTACAGATGATAGGCTTGGATTAAGCATATTTTTTTTCTACTGCACTGCATCTCACTAATTTTTGTCAGCAGAACAATCAAATATCCTTGCAAAGTTATGTATCTTCACATTAAATTGTTGACAAAACTATAATTTATAAAGCATTTTTTATAATCTGTCAAGTATAATCACTTTTGATACTCTGAAAAAGGAAGCATGAGTTTTCAAAACAATAGAACGAATCTGTAACTTGTGCAGGTATTTAAATAAAAGTACAGATTCTTGCAAGACCCACACTGTAAGTTACTCATTATCCAGGAAAACTGAAAAACATCATTTAAGTGCCAGAAAGATTCCATTTTGAGATGCAGCGGGTGTGACTATACAGCTGTGCTAAACTACACCAGATAAAAATTAATCCTTTTGTGCTGTTATATTTATATTCATATATTCTTCAGAAGCTTCAGTGTGACTGTTTTGCCTCCACAAGTGCCAAGAAAATTTATGAAATAAAATATACGTATAGTATTCCTGTAATTTTAAAAATGAATCACCTGAGAATCAATAGCCTGAAAAATGTGCTGCTGATAGCAGTAACACAAGAGTCAATTTGGAGACTGGAATGTAGTTTTTAACAGTTTCTGATGTTACAGATCTGCTTTTTCAGTGGCATTGGTATACATAAGGATAGGGTTTAATACAGTAATTTTTCAAAGCATAGAGACTTGCTTGCAAAGAGCCAAAGTCTCTTATGGAAAATTATATTGTATTTTTCCTGTAGCCTTTATCCTGATTTCTATTTAAATTTTGACAGTAAGAATGGGTGATGACATGTACAGGTTCACTGGCCAAAAAAGTGCAGAGATCACTACTTAACAATGTTAGGTAGGTTTTTTAGACATTGTCATGCAGGTAACTTACCGAAAGCTACTGCTGCATGAAAAGCAACAGCAGGGTCACTTGAAACATGAGCCAGTACATGGGCTGCCTTTGCTGATACATAATGGAAAGAAACCTAAACTAATTATAACCTATGAAAACCCTTTGTGTACTATGCCTTGCCCTAGAATGAATATGGTTACAGAGGTTTCTTAATGTAAACATGGCTTTAAAAGACCTGACGCTTAATTATCAAGCTCATCTGAAATTCTGCCAAAAGACGTCTGTGAAAAGCACACAAACTTCTCTGAAAATTTATTCTATCTCATTTTCCAAACATGTCTCACAGTTATATTTGTAATACTTTATCTGAAGAACCCGTTAATGATCCTTTTGCTCCTCATCTGCTTTGAATCATTTCAAAGCACAGAAGTGCTCTGTGTATAATTTCAAAGAGGAAGTGCTTTGTGTATTTTCAGACAGTGGTTCATCTAGCAAATTAAGATTTTATTTTACATTTGAAACACGAGGTATTTGGCTTTGAAGCTTAGGAACATTAAATAAGTGCCACAAATAGAAATTTAAATGAGTTTCTATTAGTGTTCTCACTGCTGCCTAAAGGAGTTAGCCTGTACTCAAGATCCTGAAGATTGTGTCAAGATAAGCAATTGGTAAAAGAATCAATGCATCTTTGGTGCAGTGTTGTTTACTTGCTAAAAAAAGACACACAGTGTTTAGTTTCTCCCAGTATATTAGGAACAAGCAACAGAAAGAAGTCACCAGTTCCACAGCAGCCATGTCAGACAGCACCATATGTTAGTGTGACACATCTTGTACAGCACTCGTCCCTTGAATTTCCACTATGTTTATATTATTTTACAATTAGCTTCTGCTCTGGGACAAAATAAATCATTTCTGATGTAGGGAAATCTGGGCAGAGACTAGAGAAAAGTTCAGGCCCTGAACTGTTCCCTAGAGACCAGTTCTCCAGAGAGTAGAGTTCAGGCCCTACCCCTGCATGGAAGACTGGAATTGTTTAGGCTTTTATATCCTTTTCATAGGTGGTTTATATCTTCCTCATGGCTTCATACACCCTTCCAGTTCCTTGGATCATATCTAGTTCTTTCATACCTCCCGCATCATCCTACATAACCATGCGACCAACAAGCTCTGGAAACGACACCTCAATTTGTATGCAGCTTTAGCAAGATAAAACATGCACATACAAGAAGGCAAAAACCTTTACCGAGATTTAAAAATACCACTTTCATGCCTTTGACTTTGCTGACAGGAACACTTACCAGCTGCAGTAAGAAGAGGGAGCAAATGATCTACCAGAGGTTGTTTTCATTTAAAATGACATGAAGTGCTTATTCAGCTTCAAGAAATGGAAAAAAAAAAAGCAAACGCGTGAGGGTGGAATTTAAATACAGTTGCTCAATTTACACTGAGCTAGAGAAGAGGTTCAAAACTGCTCCAAAATTCTCCAGGCTGTGTCCAGTCATGAGGTCTTCATCCAGGCCCCTTCTTGCACTAAGGCAGCCTCAAGACACAGGAGGGCTGTCCCCACTGACCATAAATGCCTGTTTTTCATTCCAGCTTCTCCCCTAACCAGCAGAATGCTGCATGTTGGAACCAAGGCGATGAGCATCGGCTGGGAAAAATTCCTGAGGTGAGGAAAATTTTTCTTCCAATCTTACTCACGTGGAATGAAAATGGAAGTCCATAGGGCAAAGTACAATGACTTGTATTGCTTTGTTTGCAAAGCTGCAGTCATACATACTTATCTTGATAATAAAGTATGCCACCGCCTAGGTTACACCCAGTCATGTCATGTATGATCATAGCACTGACAGGGTGCCTGTTCCTTCTTAGGAATTCCATCCAGGTGTAAGTAGGTGAGTGATGTTCTGCTTCCTACACACCCTAAAAATAGTACCATGCTCCCAAAAAACAACGTTATTCTCCTGCTGTACGGGTCAGTCATATTACCCCCAGGATTATGCCATTTCACATACATCTGTTGGCAGCTGTTTAGTTACTGCATCTTTCGCTTCTCACCAAGCAGTTCTCAGGTATGGTGACTAAAGGAATCATTATAACCTAGGTATTTGCACAAAGGGAGCCTTTTTGAAATGCAAGTATCTCAGTAGGCTGGATCTGGGGAATCTCTGGTGAATTTTACCTCTCCAAACACATAAACGTTTTAGCCTCCACAAATATCTCTGATGGAGAGACACTGACAACTTGTTTGTTCCACTTGATTCCTTAAACTCTTAGAACAAGAAGTTCTGTGAAGAGCCCAAAAGGACCAAACATAACTTCCCACATGGAACCACTGGCTTCTTAAATGGCACCATTTGGATAATCAGGTCAGTCAGTGGCAAGCTGTCCAAGAATACCTCATGGCAGCTTCCCAGAGGAACTGTAGATGAAGTGCTGCCAGCAGCTGTTCTGTGTGATGGCAAATGGTATGCACTTGGAGTGCCTTGGAGGATTCACACTGCCCATGTACTAAATGGCAGTTTGCATTATAAGGGTGCCTGGACAGCTCTGTTCTGCAGCACTCATTCTGACTGGAAAGGCTCCGTGAGGTTTCAGACAAGTTATGGCCACATTACTATATTTCCATTACGGCATACCTGACAGCTGTGGTACTATTTCACAGCTATGTCTGCCGTGATGATCTGGAAACTGCCTTTGATGGTTTGTCTAGTGCAGCCAGGAACCTGCAGACATATTTGTATTCTGCCTGTGCATAGCCTAACTGACAAACACTGATTGAGCAGGGCAGCATGATAAAAAGTAATAGTGATAAGCAGGAGAATCAACAATGAAGCATATTCTCTAAGGCTGGCAATGATCACATTTGCCATAAATAAAAGGGTGCTAGTTTGTTCCCTTTGATGATGCCCAATCTCTGAAACCACAGAGGTTACATACTTATACATACTGATAGACGGCAACACAGAGACCATAAATCCTTGAAATTGTGAATAAGAACTTAGAGAATTAATTAATTATAATCCTGAATAACACAGATGAAGTCCATTGTGGAGGGACTCAAATGAAGATCTGTCTCTCATTCATAGCTTTTTTTTCCCATACTTACATAGAGATAGTATGAAACTATGGCAAATGAATGTGTGAGGACCTCTCCTTTTCAGAATCATGATGGATAGAAAATCTGGAGGATGTGGCAATTCAGTCAAGCGAAGCAGTTTTGCTACACTGGCCTGATTGTCCACTCATCTGTAGGAGTAAGGAATTAGCAAGATCAATTAATGGCAACCACGCTGATTCTAGTAAAAGGTGTTCATCAAGTAGCATGCTGGTACCACAGAGCAGGCATCAGAAGTTACCTCTGTGCCTCCAGTTGTTCTCTCCATAACTTGGAGCAGTCATTCAAGCCTTGCACATGATGTAATCTTCCCACTGGGCAACTGTGCTTGTCCACCACAGTCACACTTGATGAAGTAGAGAATGGCAACCTCTATGGCTGCAGTGGTGGGCACTGTCTAGGAGAAAGACGGTTTTGAAGTGAAGCTTCCCCTATGTTCTGTGGGTAAGTAGAATAAGATCTGCAGGCTTGCCACCTTCAAACCTTTTATCATCACAAAACTGTATTTTTAAAAAGCAGCTCGGTGTTACAGGGATGATTCATAATGCTGCAGTATCACTTAGCTGACTTGAAAGAGATGTTAATGTCATCATTTTGATGTTCACTTCTAAAGAGTAAGAAACTAAGGGCTGAAAATGCCTTATGTATCTATAGCCTTGTTTTACACTTCTAAAAGACCTGGACTACAGAGGGTTTTTCTTACTATGGTCTCCTTCCGAAATTCAATTTTTTAATAGAGACTTGATTCTGTATTTTTTATAGAAGGAGGACAGAACAAAATTTAAGCTATTACTATTTTTTATTTGTTTATTTTGAGTTTTGTTAACAGATTTGGCTAAGGTTGTATTCATAAAACCTTGTCTCTGAGTTTACAGTGTAAGGACTCAAAGCTGTACTACTTCTGTGAATATACGTAATAGAGATAAGTAGTTCTGTTCAGTTCAAGGGCAGATGAAGCATTTAAGCATTTGCTGTATTGTATTTCATCTACATAAGTTTTTGCAAACAAGCCATATATATACACAAATTTGAGTCAAAGAAAGGTATGCCGGGGGAGAAAAGTTAATTTAAAGTAAATACAGAAGACACAAGTCATATATTATATAGCTTTTATAAATACATGTATATGGGACAAGATAAAACCCTTGATAAAAAATTGTAATTAGTATTGCAGAACAATAAGTTACATGTATTTATATTTTATGTACGAAATGTAGTTTACCAAAAGGTATAAAAAGAATGAACCCATATATAGAAGTTAACAAGTCTGTGCTGTCCTAATCAAATATTAAACATGCTTTTTCTTTTCAGTTACTGGAAAGTTAAATCACTAAGCATTCTGAGTAGGTCCAACCACAGTCTGGAAAATATTACAGACTATTTTCCACTCCTTTTGAAAGAGGAAACTGCTGTTATCAGTACCTGGCTTCAAACTCTCATCAGAAAATATGTCTGAATATATATGTATATATGTACATATGTATGTGTATGAGTATGTAAACACACGTATGTAGGCATTCATTCCATGGTTGGTCACATAAAAGCAAACTGTACTCTGTTAAAGAGAGTTATTTCAAGACCAGTGTTTCAAGACACTTTAAAATGAATATCTTAAAGTTCAAGGAATAGTATGACTTTCCTATACTTACTAAATATACAAAAGAAAATGTGCAACACAAAGCATATTACGAAGGCTTTGTTTAGGATATAATCTATGCATACTAAAAATAGCTAAGAGTATGAACAGAAAGGTATCTTCAGTCACCTTGAATTCAGAACCCACAGATCTCAATTGTCTTTCTTACAAATAAACTGTAATATAGACTATGAAAGAGTGGGCAGGTGCAGGAATGGGCTGTCCAGGGAGGTGGTGGAGTCACTGACCCTGGAGTTGTTCATGGAACGTTTAGACATTGTGTTGAGGGACATTGTTTAGAGGGAATTATCAGTGATAGGTGGACAGTTGGACTGGATGATCGTGTAGGTCTTTTCCAACCTTGGTAATTCTGCAATTCTATGCTTAGAGATGGACCATTTAGTTCCTAATAGACATGCACTTTTGATGGGGAATCAATGTTCGGCCTTATTTAGTAACTATCAGGTTCAGTGAAAAAAAATTATTTTCCCTGTTTTCAGTTGCGCTTTGAAGACTATCATCATATTATACTAAGGAGAAATCTGGGGGGACATCTTTTTCAGTTAGCATAAAGGAGTGCCAGTCTCTAGGTAGGGCTCTTAGCTGGAGCTCGTCAGTATTACTGCAGTGTGATGGAACCTTTGTCCTGTGACTACAACCATAAGATTAGATTTTCAATTCTAGATTGAAACTTCCGCTGAAAATAATCTCTGATGTATAATACCACACAGAAAAAAGATTTAGAATTATTTCTTCAGACATCTAAAGTAAATTTGAATAGATGTGTGGCTTCTTTGTGTACAAATATTGTTTTATGAACACTGTAGGTAACTGAATGCTGAGAAATTAACTGCACGAACATACTGACTTAATAGCTCAATGCAAGACAAACAATCAAACTGGAGAGACAAGAGAAGAGCCTCAGTACAGTAAATGGCCAACAGAAAGCAATTAATGTTCTGTTAACAAGTGGTAGTAGGATTTTAAGTGAGATTGATAGCCAGAGTTTCTTTAAATGTTTTGGGTTTGTTGTCATTCATGTGAGAGCTCTGTTTTAATAACACTATATGATTTCTCTATTTGTCACTTTCAATAATCTCAACAGGAATGAAGTTTACAAAACCACAGACCAACCAACGAAACAGGACTGAAACAGATTGTTGTAGATTGTCATCTTACTGTAGATGAAGAAGTGCTTCATCTACAGTAAGAGGATGGATGCACTGTGAAGCTTCACTGCAGGCAGGTAATAGCATTAATAGGAGGAAACCAGTGGTAATATCCAGAATCACCTGGAACTATGACATTAATATCTTTGAATCTGCAATTGAAGACAAGTGTTGTGACAGCAGCAGAGGCAGGAAGTCTCCAGGGGTGGGGGGAGAATAACTCTTCCCTGAGGTTGTGCGGGTGGGGTGAGAGTGCAGAGAAAGAGAGGCACTGGGAAGATTAGGCAACTATTGCCTTTGAGAATGAATGATAATTTCTTAATGGGCTTTCTGAAGTCAGAAAGGGTACATAAAAGGCTGCAGAAAACACAACACTGGTTTGGCCTGAAACACAAGATTAAATAAGGGATTAGCATTCTGTTTGTCAAAAGGGAGGGATTCGTGAGTTTTGCAGGGACCTCCTTCATCTCCTCCCTATAATCAAAGGATAGCACTCCAGGACTGCAATGAACACTGTGGGTTCACGTTCAATCCAAAGAAATCTACAATTCTGTTCTATTAATATTTGCTATCAGGAAGCATTTTTGTGTAACATATGAAGCAAATGAGTATCTCATACTTGCACACTGTCTTTAATAACATAGTTTTCTAAAAAGAAATACTATTACATAGAGGAACAGTTCTACTAATTCATAATCAAAAAAAAAAAAAAAAGGAAAATATGCATCTCACTACCTGCTCGAAGCAAATGTTTTGGTGGGAAGACAACATAAGGGCAAAACGCAAATGTATGTTGCTCAGAGGACAAGTGTTTAAGTCCAAGTTATACCCCATCTCCACTGTTAATTGCAAAGAGAGCAAGAGATAATAAAATGCTAAGAGTTGGTGGGGGTCATCCTATTTGACTTCACATTTTGAAAATGCAAACATCCAGTGCATCTCACTAGAGTTGTAGGAAGGCAACACTGAGTCTAACAAGAAACAAATAACTTACTCCAGAGTTTCTGTAACAACACAGCTGGATTTCATGTGATAAAAATCTGGCTGAATAGGAATGTGTTCTTTTGAAATTGGAGAGAGACTTTGTATTAGAGTCAATCTTCAGTAATTCCTTGAAAATACTAAGGGGTTATAGGGTACTGAAATAGCTCAGAGTTATTTACAGTGTCAGTAATCTGTATGGTTATAATGTTAGCTATCAATACATTAACAGGCAGCCACCACATAAAAGTAGCTTTGAATGTGACATGCTGTAAGCAGGAAGATGCCAAGCCTCGCTTTTAGACAGACCTTCTAAATGACAGACAAAGGAAAATCATTTAAAAGCACATTTCTGTGAACAGAAGGTTCATAGTTCAGAGAAAATACAAATCTTGAGGATTTTACAAGAGGAGTGTAAAATACCTTCTGCCCAACATGGGCAGACTTAAGGGTGGATGTTAGGAAGAATTTATTCTCTGAAAAAGTATTTGGGCAACAGAACAGGCTGTCTGGGGAAATGGCCGCATCACTGTCCCTGAAGGTGTTTAAGAAGCGTTTAGATATTTTAATGAGAGACATGGTTTAGTGGGGAAATATTGGTGGTAAGTGGATGGTTGGACTAGATCATCTTAGAGGTCTTTTCCAATCTTTGTGATTTGATGACTGAAACTGTCAGTTCTAACATCTCTAAATAGCCAGTATTTCTGTGTGAGTGCTCTACCTGAGAGAAATGCAAGTGTGGCTGCACGTGGATTACTGAAATGAAAACTCAAAGAACTGCTAATGTGTGATTCATGTCCCCCGCCCATAGCAAATATTTAACTGGACAACATGAGGTGAGGAGACTTGTGCTTCACGTTCAGGGTTTGAATAAGAAATAGTGGCAGATCCAACAGAAAAGACAGCATTCCATGCAGGAGATAATAGGTAACAATTCTTCACTCTCCCCCTTTTTTAAGATTATTTAGATTTTTTGTAATTATATATTATTATATGTATCTGTTTATCACCTGATTTTTCACAGTAATATTTTACATCTGCTTTTACATATTCTTAGAATCATGTCTATCAGCTGTTTTTATAATCAAGTTTCTAATTGTTTAAAACTAATGTGAATCTCTCAAAGCTTTCCTCAAAACAATTTCCAGGTCATTTTGGAGAATTTTCTTTTCAGCTGTAATGCTGCTTATATTATGCTATAATACATTACACTAAGCTGAGAGTTGCTCTCCAATTATCTAGTACAATACCTGCAATTAGAGGTTTTTGAATTTATTCTGAAGACCTCAGTAGTTCTACTACAAATTCTTTCCAGATTCCTAGAGATATACCAGCTGGCTCTGGAATATAGTTCTCTCAATTTAGTCATCTCTGCTACTTCAATTAAAATGCACATCTTATTTTTCTAACTTGAAAAGAATAGTTTCAGAACCAATGACCATATAACTTTTGCCAAGGTAAAGGAGAAAGTGACTTAGGAATCTCTGAAATATTAGTAAATTCATTAATTTTTATTGTTCTATGGTAATTTAACAAACGTAATATCCTCAAATATGTAAGTAGAAAAAAAAAGTTGTGGAAATTATATTATTAGTATTCATTTATGCTTTTCCTAAACTGCCTTTCCCTCTTCATTAAGCAGTGCTTTTCCTCACTGTCTCCCTTTTGGTAGGATCTCTTTAAGAGCTACAGTGCATACCTTCAAGCTTTGCCTTTTATTCACTTATTTTTCCCCCTCGTGTTTTTGCTTCCTTTTTAGTGGGTGGAGAGCAGACGCGTGGCTTCTGCAGCTATCAAGATGTACATGTGGTTTCTGTGCTGAGTTAAAAGTTTTAATTTCCTCATCTGGAGCTTTCAGATCATGTCGATTAGCGTCTCCTTTTTTTAAAGTCCCCATCTCCAGGATTTACAGACAGTTTTCAAATTGTAACAATTCACAGATGAGCCTTCTGAAAAGGATTTTGGGTTTAATTACACTGCAGTCAGTATTACTCAGAGATTTAATGGCCTTAACGACAAATTCAAAAATAATTTAAAACTGTGAGTGAGGATTATGACCCAAAAACCAATTTATTGTATTAACCAGAAATTCTATCCCTATCTAGCTTAAGCATTTAAGTAGATCAAAAATTGAAACAACCTTCTACTTTTGTTTTAATAGATAGCATTTTTAAATAGTGTTCATTAATTTTTTTTTTTTTTTTTTTTTTTTTTTTTTTTTGCAAATAATGCAACATTTTTAATTATTTGTCTTAACATTCTTAACAATTAAATTTTTGAAACTGTTGCTAGGAAAAGTAGACGTGATGTAATTGAAGAATAAAATAAATGAATTTTCAATGGAGAAATGAATGCTAACTGAAGAAGGACTTTATTTTAATCATAGAAATTTATTTTGATGCTGAGATATAACCCTAGAGTCAGTGACATATCTTCATCACTTATTATTCACTCTTTAAAGAAACAATCCATTTCCTGACAAAGCTGTACCACTTCCGTTAAAAGAAAGATTGGGCTTGGATGCTTAGCACAACTTCTCCTTTCATGGTATGACATTAAATGGTTTTACATAAACCCATTGGCCAGAGTTCTTTCATACAAAAATGCTTTAAACAGCAGATTTACCTACTCTATCTACTTTTTGACAGTTATCAACACAAAAGTTCAATTGCAGATTCAAAACAACACCAACACCAGCAGAGCACTTAAATACAGATAAAACTACAAGTTAGTACTATTACCTTACTAGAATTGCACCCAAAGTCTGTTCTGTGTCACAGCTGCCTTTCATGGGGAGTCCTTCCTCAAATTTATTTCTTGCTTTCCAAAATTTGATCGCTTTTTCCCCTGCTGTGCAAATCAGTGCGCTGATTAAAGGAAACACTTCATATCCAGCTTTCCAACATTTGTACTTTGAAAATAGCACCTATATTTGTAACAATTCAAAGCCCACAAGAAAGTGCTAGATGTCTTCTTAGCATCATGTAAACTACTGTTTCCATATGCAGCTCCACTTCAGAAAGTAAGTAAATCAAATACCTTGATACCATAAAGCAGTAACACCCTGGAAGACAGATATAGCACTCATTTTCTTCTCTCTTTCTCCCTCATTTCCTCTCAGAAGACTGCATGCTGAGCATCTCAATTTCACCTCAGCTCTCAAAGCAGCTTGGCATACCACCTCTTTTAGAACCAGAAAGAAAATGCTGTGACACTTTTAAAAAAACTTTTCAATTATATCTTTGTGTGATGTGAGTATTTCCCATGACATTTTTTCCTCTCTCCTTTCGCAATTAGGAATGGCAAGTGAATATACATATTTTTTGAACAGTTGTGTTGTGGGGTAGGGAAGGGACATCTATTTTTAGAACTCTATTACTCCATGTTCCCAAACTCGTAGCACATGCTCAGCCCAAACACTGAACTGTTGGTTGATTGATCTGTCAGGTTGCTCTTATTGTACACAACAATATCAGCTTGGCTTGAAAATACTGTGTAAAAAAATACATCTACACTACGCTTCTCATTACCTTGTAGTCTTTAATTGTCTTTACATCAAATATTTCTTTGCCTTTCAACACTGGAGAGGTAATGTATTGAACACACAGTTACGCCAAGTAATATTTTTCCTTCAGTATCATTGCACACACCTAAATGGTTATTTAAAATGCAAATAACATTTTCAGTCAGTTAAATTACACTCAGAGCAGCATTTATAAAAGCACAGTTTACACATCATGGGTGGTTTTACTTCTTCAGACTATAAAGAAATCTGTTATAGACCATTCTGTACTCCCTGTGGGTCTATAGCCCAACATTGTTTCTGTACTTTCACATGCCTGCTTCAGCTGCAGGCTCAAGCCAGTTTCCTCCCCCATCAGACTCTGACTCTCTATGCTGGTGATTTTAATGGGACAAAGGCAGAATCTGAGGGCTGGCAAATGACTGCCCACTCTTCTGACTGCTGGCATGGCACAGTTGGGCCTCTGACTAGTGCTCTGAGTCAACGTCCTCATACAAGCTGGGGGCCAGCATGGCTCAGAAACTATTTACAGTCTGTACAAATCCAGCAGACAGTATAGAAAAGGTCACCCTTTTTGGAAGGGTAAATAATGTAGCTGTATACATGCCAACTATGCCATGCTATGTCACGCCACTTGTGCTGACACCAGGACAACAAATCCTGCTCTGCTTCATTTATTGGTACAGATAGAGTCTGTATATTTCGGGTAAATCCTGTCTACCTTTAAGGGTCAAAAAACTGTTTCCTTTTACAAATTACCACAAACCACATGATGCTGCTTCAAAAACAAAAGGGATGATGTTAAACTGCTGGACCATTTGAACAAAAGTATGTCCAGCCTTAAATCAAGCACAGGACCAAGTTTTATTATCTCTTTCTCCTGGAAGTCTGGTTGAAATGAAATCTTAAGCATACTCTTCTATTTCTGAAACAGACAAGAGGTTTTGTATTTCAGTGTCAGCATAGTCCTTCTGTCATAATGTATGCCAAGAGGTGGGATTGTTTCCAAACATTCACTAGGGCTGTTTTGCTGTTCTTGTGTGTAATTGGAGAATCCTATTGCAAATATATATATAAATATATATATATTAAGATTGGAAATACCATTATGCAAAAAGTCTTCATATGTTAATATTTGGCTTTGCTTTTGCCAAAGTGCAGGCTAATCAGAGGTCTCTCTGTGACAACAATGAACTTTCAGGTCATGCAGTACTCTTTTCCAAGCCGACAGAACTGAACCTAAATATACAGAGCAAGGACTGTGTCCTGCTGTAAGAACAGTCAGCAGCTACCATAATAGGTCACTTAATTAGTTAATCACTTCACTCTTTAAAGTTGCTAAATCATTTAACCTGAAATTTAAAAGGAGAAAAGAGAGTATCTCAGCATGAGGAAAGTAAGCAGATGAAGTCTGTAAAGCGATGAACATCTGAAACTGAGACTGTAAGCAACTTTTGCATTCCTTGCCAGCTCCACTCGCACTTGGCGCTCGCAAAGAACAGAGGGGAATCAGGTTTCACTCTGCTGAGGCTGCCAGGGCTCTCCAAAGCATCGAGTTGGAGGAGGTTGTGCTAGTCCCTAAAACGTAACAGCTGGGAAAGAATCATCAGCAGTGGTTACTCCTCCTCGAGAAGTACACACCCCACTCAACACAAGGAGGAGTCACTGGTTACAAAGATGCAAAAACGTAACAATAATCTCTATCCATTTATTTTGTATCCTCGTTACTTGCTCGGCTACAAGGGAAATGATGAGGAAACATTCGCTATCGCTGTAGCAGGGATGCAGCAATGTCACTTCGGGCATCCAGTGGCAGAAGTTAGCCAAGTCCAACTTTGTGGACCAGGAACATCGTGAAACCCTTAGGTACCCTTTTGAGCTTACCTTTTATATCAGCGATGACCGCTGTACCGGAATTAAGATTTCACGTATAAATGCTGTTTTTCACGACACGGCGTTAGGAACTTGAATCCTGCTACGCAGCGTCTAAAGCCGGCAAACAGCAGCATTCACAACAAACAAGTGGGTCCAACCCCTCCCCCCAAGCACGGCGGGGCTCCGCTCGGATCCCCTCGCCGCCATTACGAGTGGGGAGGCACACAGCAACCCCTCCACCCCCCTTCTCCCGGAACGATGGAACCGGCCTGCAGTACGGGGAAGAAGGCAAACGATTGGCAGCCTCCGCCGCCAATCAGCGCGCTTCTTTTCCTCTAGGCAACGCAAAGCCCGCCCTCAGGCGGAATGGGGGGCATAGGAGAGGCGGGAGGGAATGTTTACAAACAAGATTAGGGAGTAGAGCGATGGCGGGGGAACGAGGAGGCGGGGCCAGCGATTGGCGCAGCCGCTGGACCAATCAGAGAAGGCGCCGCTCGGCGGAAGGGCGGGGGGCGGTGCGCGGAACGTTACCTGCCCAACAGCCGCCGGCGCTCTCGAGCGCGCGCGCCAATGAGCGCTGTTCGGGTAGGGAGGGGGCGCCGAGAGGGGCGGCCGCGGCTCTCGCTTCCCTCCACCCCGTCCGCCTCAGCCTATCCCGCCCGGGCTCGGCTCGGCTCGGCTCGGCTGGGCTGGGTTCCCTGCCGCTGGGCGGCTGGAGCAAGGGGGAGGGGAGCCGCAAGGACATGGGCCGGCTCCGAG
>VXAB01007349.1:281237-294101 GCA_013399175.1 Odontophorus gujanensis | reverse complement strand
TGTGAGTGTGTGTGTGTGTGTGTGTGTGTTTGGGGGGGGGGGATGGCGGCTGGGTATTTCTGAGGAAGTATTTGGGCCACACTTGTACGCGCTGGGCTCTCTTGTCCCGCTTCCCCACTGGTCCTGAAGGAAATAAAGGCTTGCAGATAAGGGTCGCGATTTCCCTTAATTGCGTTCTTGACTTTTATGGCAATGGCAGCGTGGAGGGGAGGCTGCCCGCTGCAGCCTTCGGCGATGTGGTTTCGGTGACAACTCGGTGGGAGGCCGGGATGCACGCAGCCCTCGGCCCGGCCCCGAGCGGCCCTTCCTGCGGCCCCAAGCTACTGCCCCGCACGTGGCCGTGGCCGTGGCCGACCCCGCGGGGACGCGGTGCTGCGTGAGCTCTTGGGAGATATATTTTTTTATAGGGGCTCTGTGCTTCCCTGAAGTTTCCAGGCAACTTGAATGTTACCGTAAATCTAGGACTTGCTGTTAATTCGGAAGTGTGTGTTGCACGTAGTCGGGTTATGTGTTTTCTGTGTTTTTTTTTAAACAGCATATAACACAGCTATTAACCCACGACCTTCGTTTCTTTCTTTTCATCTTCTGTTTCCCATTTCTCTGTGAGTAAAAGCAACTATTGGATACCATTCACCCTAGAAGTTTGAGCAAAGCATCCCTGTGGCTCACGTAACTGGCATCCTATGCTGCACTGCCTGGGAATGCAGGTGGTATTGCTGAAGTCCCCTCAGTACTGCCCAGCTTTCTATCACAGTGTCACACTGGTCCAGGGGCTCTGTAGATGTACCCCAGAGGAGCATAGCTATCACTGCAGCTTAAAAAAAAATAAAAAATAAACTAAAAAAAAGCTCTTCCTGCAGAAACCAAAGGAGCTGTGGTTTCCTTCTTTGAAGAACAACAACAACAAAAAGAAATGGTGGAATACATATTTGTTTCATTAGGTATTGCTGGATTTCAGTATGTGGGAGAGAAAGAAGTAGGGGAAAAGGGCATGGATTGCATTTATTCCATGTAGGACTCTAGCTCTGTGAAGGTTTCTTTTATAGACACTGAGACTGCACGTATCCCTGCTAGACAGTCATTTAGAGATACTTTGAGGAACAAATACGCTCACTGACACTAGACAAAGAGCTGTCTAACAGCACAATACACAGTTGGTTTGATCTTGATTTTTAAGCTTTATGGATTTCAGAAGCCCCGATACTTTTAATTAAGAAAAGATCGGGCTTGTTTGTCTTTTTTAAGCTTTTGAATTATAGTTTAATGGGAATCCATTGCTTCTCCTCTCCTTATTAAGTATCTAGAAAACTACTTTTAGAAAAATGCTTTCTAGCAAAGGCTCATCTATTTCTGGAACATTAGGGTGGAGGAGGGAGCTGCTCTGTCATGTACTCCTGGGAGACTCCTACTCCTGAAGATGTCAATAGTGTCATTGCTATGCATGGCATAGCAAGAGATTGTCTCAGAACTTGTATCTGCACAATGCACGAAGATATGATAATCTGAGGAGAAAAATTACCCTCAGCTCTTTTGTGTAAAAATGTATAATTTATAACCTCTAGGATACTTTGGATGCTTTTCTTAGTTTTTTGCCCTCTGTCTGACTGTGTGGGTGCTTTAACTGCTGCCTGGGGTCAACCCACCACAGTTCTAAAACACACTGCATGATTATTTATTTTAACTTCATTTTGGGAAAGAGGGTGAGGGCATTCCTAAAAGCAGGAATTGTAGCCGTAAGATGTTTGTTACTTTGTTGTCTTTGTTGCTCTAAAACACGGAGGTTGTGTGTCATGAGTATCCTCTTAATGTGCGATTTGTTTAGATTCTGGATTCCCTTCCTCTCTGTGTTTCCTTTGATGTTTCTAGCTCTGTGACTAATTGAATGATTTACGGAGTAACGTATCAAAATTAGCTGTCAGTTGGCAGATGAAAAAGAGGTCAGTCTCCACTGTGCTTCGGAAGAGTGTACTATTGTGGTAGAAATTAGTGGCTTCTTTGAGGAGGGAGTGTCTCCTTTTCATGTTGTAGAAATTGTTGCTTGAACCTCTTGATAACAGAAGCTCATTCAAAGTGGGAAGAATTGTGTATTCAAATCAGTTAAGTGTAGGTGAGCCTCCAGTTGTGCTTTGCAATTACTTGGGTTGTGTAATTGTTCTAAAAATACAAAGTTGGTTAGAGACTGGCATTGACCACTGTCAAGTGAGTAAGTGAACATACTATGGAACTTGGGTGTAAGATGAAACAAATGTCTTCAAGAATAAAAGAGGTGATTGCTTTTTACCTTCAAGCCAGTATTGTGGTGTATGAAAATGCACAGCTAGAGGATATGTAGTGTTATCTCCGCACTGTAGGTATTCTACTTAACACCAAGCAACAGTTGTTTGTTAGCCTTGTCATATCATGGTTTGACTGCTTTTAAACTTCAATTTGAAAGTATAAATTTGTCTTTTGGCATCTGGGGTGAATCATAATTTTTAACTCTATGTCCCATGTTCTTAGGGCACTGAAACTCATTCTCCGTTGCTTGAGCAAAATGCAGTTGCTGAAAATAACATCACTTTGTGGATTGACTTTGTGATAGAGAAGAAACTGTGGCACTCGAGTGCCTGTGAGATGCCATGTTCCTTGGTAGACTGCAATGACTGAGCACTGCTCTGTGCGTATATGTTTAATTCTAATGATGCATGGAACCAGATTTTCCCCCTATTACCAGACAAACTGTGTGCGTGCGTGTACTCAATGACTGTTACTTTCAATTGGCTGTTTTGTAGATTAGGCACAGCAGTGACTTCTAGAACATGTATGAATTATTGGTAGTTTTTTTTTCTCCCCAGTGTATTTTTTTTTTTTTTAAGAGATTATTACAGAAACCAACGGAAATTCACAGCTCAGCTACTTGAGAATAGTTACCATGTCCTTTTCCTTATATTGGGAAGGAAGTGAGCTTGTGGGGAAAGTGGAATCCCCTTCTCTTGACAGAAAGTAGGAGGAAGAGAAAACATACTAAAGATCAAATGATAGCAAGTAGTGACTGTCTTTGACTCTCTCTGCAGCTCTCAGTGGAAATAATAAGAAAATGAAATTTTCAGGATGAACCATTTCTTGTACCTTGAAAAGGAAAAGGCTGTGTTCTTAAAGGCTAACCTTAGAATTGGCAGAATTTTGCATATCGTCTGGAGGCCTAAGAAGATTTGTATTCCTTTCTGTAGAAAAAGTATTATCACCTCTTACTGTTTTCTGTTTTCTGGCAGTGCCAGGGAACTGCAATAAGACAAATATAAAGCCTATTGGAGAGCAATTTACATGGGGAAGGATATGGGCAGAGGAAAGAGCTGTGACATAGGAAGGCAAGGAGGAGATAAACTGCTAACAGAATTTTTCCCTCTTCTTGTTTTCTTCTTTCATAAATCTTCGTTTATTAATTTATTTTTGTGGGTTGGGGGTGGGGGGAGGGTGTGAGGGAGGATTAAAGGATTCTGAACCTCCTGTGCACGTGTCTAGCTGGGATGTTGCCCATCTCACTGTACTGTATTACTCAGTGCAAGGTGAGAACAAGCAGAACTGGGAACTTGAGACAAACTTGTGAACAATAGGCAATGGACATACTCGCTGTGCTTTAAGACACTGTTCTTTTCTTTTCTTTTGGGCAGTCTGTTTTGAAGAAGATACTTGATTCATTGTATCATTGTCACGAACTCTGTACTGAGGAACTTGCTTTAGTTTGTACTTGCAAGGGAAAAGGTGTGTGAGGCCCAGAGGTAACTTAGCAAATGGCCACGGGGTTCCAGAGGCAGAACGAGTAGAAATTTCAACTTGTCAAATAGTTTCATACCAAATTATAAATTATGACAGGCTTAAAACAGTTTGAAGGGTTTCGTATTATGAATTCTTACTTACTCCTCTTGAATGAGAACTTGAAGAATAAACTTATCTTACAGCTACGTATAGCTTTTTGTTTGTTTGTATTGCATTGTAAGGCACTGGAAAGAATCCTGTGCCTAAGAAAGGTGATGAAATCATGAGCAAAATAGAGAATTCAGCCTTTGCTATGGAGCCACACCTGTCACCTCTACAGTATTGTTTCTTAATTATTTTTAGTAGAAAACATTTTTTCTGTAAGCTTACAGATACATTTTAAATGATACAAAAGCTATTTCTTCCACAATGCATCTGACTATTAATTCTGTATATTGCTTAGATATCAAGAGATATTAATAATTGAATATTTCAAAGCTCTGATTGTTTTTAACTCAGTTCAACTTCTCTAGAGCACTAAAATATACATGCTCTGGTATTGCTGTGGTGAATACAAAAGGAGTTTTTACAGAGTGAGTTTATGAATTTTCCTTAATGCTATTTAAGTCTGTGGATTCTACTGTTTGCAGAATTGTTCTGAAAATAATTCTTAAGCTTTCCTAACTCTTGTCTGTATAAACCAGTATGTAAACACCTTCACCCAGAACTTAAATTGTTACTCTTTTGTTAATACTTAACCTATGTTATTACTTTAACACTGTATCAAGAGTTCCCACTTCAGTCACGGGCTGTGGTGTTTTTGTCTGTTTGTTTCGATTAAGTGGTATGCTGACTTCTGTTGATAGAGAAGGCCAAATTTCGTTCATATCTTGTTCTTGGTTATGATGTCAGGTTTAAAAAGGCGTGCACAGTCTTTAGACATCTCTTACTTGGATGTGGCGGTTTCAACTCTGGTATTTGATTATAGCAACTTTATTCATTAACATGTTACTTAACTTTTTTTTCCTATCTGTTATGTGGTGTGTACTGTTACTGCACGCTGAGCTTGCTAATCCTGAGATGTTTCTGGGCTGAATCTTGGTGACCTCATAGTGATTCATCGTACAGTAATGACAGACCTCATAGCAAAATCATTTCTGTAATAGCTACTGCTGATTAATGCAAATGGATTTTAACATAGAGTACTTTTTAGCTCAGACTACTGTGAGTTTGGGTCATTAATCTGTTATCGATGCATTTATTTTTATTTCAGCTTCTGATATACAAATGATGACTGTGGTAGGGCTCTACGGTTTCAATCTGTGCTAATAATTGCAGTGATGCTTTCCTGTTGTCTTTTTCACAGTATTTTGCGCTCCTGAATTTTCACATGCTGTATTACACTTAGCTGATACTTCATAAGATTTTTGTCATCTTTGGCTTCGCAAAGCTTTGGTTTCCAGGCCTACAAGATTATGATCAACAGCTTTCAAAACCTGAATATTTTTCAGCTCAGATGATCTGTCTTAAACACCTGATATTATAGAGCGTGAACAATTGTCACTGCAATTATCTTAGGTCTGATTCTAGAGTTCAGAGTAGCATGATTTGTAGCTTTACTACTTCTTCATTGTGAGTGTTGTTTTTTTGTTGTTTTTTTTGTTGTTGTTGGTTTTTTTTTTTTTTGTAGCCACCTCAAGATCTACTTGTATTTTTCATATTTTTCATATCCATTGAGAATTTGTTTTTATGTTTGTAAGATGGTTCCTTGTATGGGTTTGATGAAACTCTTGTTTGGTGGCCTGACAATCATTAGTTGATGATAGCCTTTCAGATTGAAAGGACTGTGGAATATTTTCCACTTGTCTTCACATCAGATCTCAATTGCTGAAATGAGTTACAGTCCAAGGTGTAATTTCATATATATACATATAACAGAAAGCTAGTACAGCATCCGAGATGTTTTCATCAGTGTCTAATGAACGACTGTTGTGTGTGGCTTTGGTTATGTGCTGTGGTGTTGTTTTTTTTTCTTCCCCTCCTCTGTCTGGCAATAGTGTGTGAGTTTTGCTAAATCTCAAAGACACCTCTGTTCACGCTGACTAAGAAAGTAGTCATTCTGCTCCATCTTGCACAGTTCTCAGTTCACACTGGGCCATCTCAAAGTTCATGTATAATGCAGGTGACAGTGTCAATTTCTTTGTCATCTGGGGGTACTCCAAGTAGAATTTTGTCCTGATTCACTGAATCAAATAGACTGCTCTACTTTCAGGGAGCTGAGAACAGCACTACATGCTGTTTCATGCTTTGGTGTCTCTGCATGTTGGAGGTTTGCTTTCACAGTGCAAGTCTTTCTAAACATTTTCTTTTATCAAAGGTGGAAATCTGGACCAATACCATTGTTTCCTGTTTGTTTTCACGGATGGCCTTGGTCTGGCCTTTCCTTTTATTGTTTCCTTGTTTCTGGGTTGATCTGTTGTATTTTGACATCACCCTCAGCTCTGTGTTCTCATTGCTGTGTTGATCCAATGCTAGATACCGTGGGTGATGTACCACAGAAAATATATAAATAGGAACTTTTCCTAATTGGGCACCTATGCAGTTAGCTTATTTTCTAGAGTATGTTGTGAGCTTACCATGCGTGTGTGGTTTTCTTTTGCTGATGTGCTCATGTTATTTGTAATGCCATGCCACGTGTAGCTTCATGTTGTTTGTTGAGAAACTATGGTTCTACTGACTTAGGTGGTACTTTCTTCACGTCCAAGTTTTGATTCCCTTCCTTTGTGCTGTTCTGCTAATGAAGAAAAAGGGCATGGAGAAATAATTCTGTTTTCAAAGCTGCTTTCCTTGTACTTTCCTCTTAAATTGAGCTGTGTTTGCAGCCGCTGTGTCTGAGTGGCGTCATTGCATATGCTGAGATGTTGTGATACTGCAGCTGGATGTACTGATGACTGTACATCCTGTTGCACTCCTGTCCTTGTATGAGTTGCACAGGTAGGTGTTGGGTCATGTTCTCTTAGTAATGCTAGCATGGCGATGACTTGGGGATGGGAGAGGTTCTGTTCTGTCAGTGATTGTGAAGGCCTTCTTGTTGCAGCCCTTTAAGGACTCTTGAACTCTTAGGAAGTTACCTTTTAATTGCTGAAAGCAGTGCTTTTGGAAAGTCTTCAGCAGTCGATGTTTGGGTTCCTTAGGAGTGACTGGTGAGCATAAGAACTGATCTTTGCGAGCAGTACTTCTCAAAGCAAATTCGAGGAGATGTTGTAGTTCTGGAGGAAGCCATGTCACATCTCAGTGTCAAAAGTGTCTTCCACTGTGTCTTCCACTTTCAGGAAATGGTGATGAAATGTTTTAGTGAGGTCATTGGAAAGGATGGTATGGGCACTACAAGCTTTTCAGCTTGTAGTTCTTAGGTAATGATTTTAGAGAGGGATTGAGGCTGTTGCCAGACATGGCTGTGTTGGGAGGAGCACTCTCTGGGAATTGTTGATCTTTTTTCTGAAGCTTTGAAGATTTGTTATTAACATTTTAGATTGAGGATAATTTTGCTACCTTTTTTGTGTGAAACCATAGAATTTGTATATCTCTAGTGTCTTCTCATGCCTCCACGTGTTATGCAGCACCTTTAGCTGCCTGGTTTTGAACAATGTCCTTTTTCCTCAGTATAATGCCAAAAGAATGAGGGAGTACTTCTTATAGTGGAAAATACGCTTATTTGTGAGATTCTTTTCTACTTCCATTATAAAAATAAGATTCCAATAACTTTCAAGACATATGATTACTTTTCTAAAGCCATTAAACTTCCAAAATAGAAGTAAAATGGGATTAAGTGGATAGTGCAAAACTACAGTTCACATTGCAACAAGTACATAAATGAGTTATCATTCATCTACTTACTGTCTAATCTCATGACAGTGGAAGACATTTCACTATTGTTATTTAATATGGAATGCAAATTAAAAGGAATTTAAGGTACAACTCGGATTAATGGGTGGAATTCAGGACATTATCCTTTTCTAGGACTATAGCCAGCATTACAAATCATCAGCATGTTATCGGAGATGTAGCGTTTCTCTGTGTTCCAGCTTCTGTCGTCTTATGCAGTTCCAAGAATATGGCATTGTTAAATGACTGTTGTGCTTTCTAGAAGAGTGTTTAATTCAAAAGCCTTCTGCTGACAGCTCTTCAAGTGTATGAGATGGTGAAAACCTTTTTGGAATACTGCATAATGGAATTTGAAATCAGAGGATTTTAAAGTGAAAAAAAATTCTAACCAGTCTGGGTTTAATATTTATTTAGCTGGAGTTTAGAGAAGTTCTGTCTTGAAGTTCTTTGACTTTCAGAGTGAACTATGTAGATATGTACTCACTCAGGGTCTGCCTTACTATTGGTAGATGGATACATTATCTGTACCTCTGACTTTAGCAGTTACTGTAATATAGCACTTGCCACTAATAGTACAGCAAGCTTCTGTTCAGTTCATGAGATGCATATTAATTCACTGATTTGTAAATGGTTCTGGCACTAAATCTTGCCTACCACTTGTATTACTGTGTTTTATTTTGTGATCAGTTCAAGAATAATTTCTCTATGACCTGTTTTTTATTACGTGTAATATTAGGACAGCTTGTAGAAGTGTCAGATCTGCAATTGTCATGTACTACTCATATGAGAAAAAATTACTGAGAGATTAAAAAGCCTAAAAACTTCCAAAATTTTCTAAACGTTCTTTGCATTTATTCCAGGCTTGATTAATTCCTCATAAAAATGGATGTTGGGAATTGAAAATGGTATTTCAGATGAGATTTCATCAGTTCTTTGCTTGAGAGCACTGTTAGCCTATCCCCAGTGGATGCATTACTGTGTTTACAGATTCCTAGGATTGCTGGAATAAGTGATGAGTCGTCTTTTTCATTTATTTAGTTTTTTTTATGCTTGCTCATTCTCTGCAGAGATGTCTTTCTGAAGTTTAGTTTTCTATTTACTCTGAGCTGTTGAAATTACTACAGTTCAGCAAATGGCAAATAACTGAATTTTGATAGTGAATTCAGAAAGCATGCGGTCTTCATGAAGTTTCTCAGGCATATCACATTCTAGTTTGTTTTGAATGGAGGAAGTTGACTTTGTCTTTTATTGGTTTTCCTTTTTATTTTTCCCCTAAAACCATCTTTTAGTCGCTTTGAGGCATTCTTTTAGCAACCATGACAGTGTATGCAACTTCTGATGCTTGATACTGCATCCCTAGTTGCACTCGTAAAACTGTTCAAGTAGCTGCTTGTTGAAGTGGATCACGAACTGAATTTACCCTGGAATAATCAAACTTATTTACTTTTTTGGTTTCCTACTTTTAATCTGGTTCATTTCACTGATCAGCTTTGCTGCATGTACTGCAGTCATGTTAATAGAAATGGATGGCTAGTATTATGGTAGGAATGAGAAGTGGAAAAAATTGGAGATACTTGAGGCTTTCTTTCATCAGCTTATTAAAAATAAAAATATAAATAGGGCTCTTTGTTTCCCTGCTTAGAAAAATATGTTAGATGAAAAATACTCAGTGGTATAGAATACAAACATGGAACTCTCTTCCCAGACTCCCCAGCCAATGAAAAAATATTGTTTCAGCTTAGGTTTTTCCAGATGTGTTGGCCTTGTAGGTTCAAGGTCTTTCCCTTACACTAATAGCAGAATGCCTTTGTAGGCTTAATAATTCTGTGTTAAATAAATGATGTAAACAAAGGTCCAATGACTATTCATTTTAAACACTGTGTAATCCAAGAACATGATAGTACGTAGGATGTTAGGATTAAGGGAAGATACCATTGTTTCTAGAAGTATAGGTTGGAGATTACACAGAAAGCAGTTCTAGACTTTTCTCAGTTGTGCATGGTGATAGGATGAAAGATAACAGGTACCATCTGAAACTTGAGAAATACCTATTATATATTAGTGAAAGAATATGTTATTACTGGAGTGGATGGGTGCCTGGAACAGTTTACCCAGGGAAGGTTGTGGTTCTTAGCCCCTGGAGCTGTTAACGACACGAGTACGTGAGCAGAAGTTTGGACTAGATGGGCTTCAGTGAGAATTCTATGAAGACGTAAAATATTACTCTCCCTTGCTTTTCAAGTTATAGTATGATATGCTGTTGGAATGTCCTTTTCATGCTGTTTATTTCATTGAGCTACTAACTTGTTTTTACTAAAGCTTATAGAAATATGATGTTTTGGTGTATTGCATATCTGATGTGTTTTTTTTTCTCCTTCAGCAAATTTGACAGGCCATGCAGAGAAAGTTGGCATTGAAAACTTTGAACTCTTGAAAGTTCTTGGAACTGGGGGTAAGATGCATTGCTTTTATAAATCAAATGTTGGAAGCATTACTCTTAAGTATAGTTTTGTTTTGTCATTGAGTTTTTGGTAATTGGAATATTCTTTATGATGATGCATTGACTTCCAGCAAATGTAGACCAAAATTAGAGGTTGGGTATTATAGCTTGAAGTATCAGCTGAAGATGTACATTCCAAAAGAAAAAAATGTACTTTCTGTTGTAGTCAAGCCCCGTTAATTTTTAAGATTGAAAATATTTACTGTTCTACTGTGGATTTTAACGTGATGTTGGAGATTGATAGGATGCTGTAGGATTTCCTTTCTGTAGCCAGCAACATGTCCTATGTTGAAAGCCTTAAAACTTTGTTTCCCCTTTGTTGAAAGGATGTTCACAGGCATGTGTGCAAAGAAGTTATGGCTTTCATTACTCCTGGCATATTTACGTATTTTTCAATATTGTCAGTTGTACCATAACAGAGTTTATCAGGATAACCACAGTGGTGGACTAACATGAAGGTCTGTACATACTGTAAGTTCTGATACTAAATTAGCAGCTAGCAGGGAGACTCTAGTTGCACAAATTACTCCATAAAAAGAGCTAAGATATTTGATGATCACATTTGTCATGCAGATTCTTTATAAATTTATTATGCCATTAGAACACCTGACATTGTATTTTTCTATTTCTGAAGTAAATTATTTTTTACTTTTAAACTCAACAGGCTTGACAACTGAACTCTTGCTGTTCACTTTCAGTAGCTGGTGATAAAAGGAGAAAGCTTTTATATTTGTGTATGTAAAGAACTCTAAGGGAGCACATGTGCCTGTTTTTGTCATACTCTAGTAGTTAAATTGCTCCAGAAATTGCTCCCTCTTGGTGAGCTTCAAAATGTGTTGAGAACTGACTGAAAGATCTAGGCGAACTTTAGGAAACCAAGGACGTTTGGTACTCTTTGGGGACGTTTTGTAGGGAATATTGTGTTATATTTAGGAAATCTGTGTTGCGTTGTTTTAATATGTAATTTCAATATTAGCTTGAGATATGTCCTTAAGGAATCTTAAGAGCACTGGGGTAAGGGGAGGAAGTTCTCTTTGCTCATCCAGGAAGTGACTATCTGGAATTTCAGTGTTTGCAGTGATGTGGAATCCCTGTGAACAGGACTGTAATGGCTTTGAAGAGGTCCTCACATTGTTTGTCCCAACGCACAGTCATACTTGCATCGTTCCTGACAGATTCTGCAACCTGGGTATTCTTGCTGAGGGATGTTTCAATTCCTATTGAGAAGCATTCTGGGGATTGCAATAAGCAAATATTGCTCCTCATTCTTGCAGGAGGCTTCTGAATGGATGGTACATTATTTCACAACAGGGTATAGCAGTGCTAGGCATTTCTTTTTTAAATGCTGTCAACAAAACTTTGCAGGTCTGAACACCATCTTAATTTTCGATGTATTTCTGATTGTTACAGCCAGAGAAGTTTGTGTCCTCTTTCTTGAATTAATAGAACAGAACAAGCTGAAATTGGCCAGTAGTCTAATAGGATCTTAAAGTGCTCTTCTGTGAGGGCTTTTTTCTTTTTTTGAGAGTATCAGGGCTACTATTACAGTACTACTAAGAACTTGTACAAGTCTACTCTGGTCCTGCTTTTTTAATAACATAAAAACTCCTCTGTAACCTCTTTTTTTTTTTTGTTTGTTTTTTTTAAGGCAGTTCTAGAATTTCTTTACCGTTAACAAGAATCATTGTGGCAAGTGCATGCTCCATCTTAAGCATGGAAAACCAAATGCGATAGATCTTGCTGAGTTATCTGCTGCATGTGAAATGTCTGGGGATATGCAGTCACTCAGTATATTTAGCTATCTTACTGACGGTATTTTTCTCCTGTGCTGCATGCATTACTTTTTTCCCCTGCAGCTTCTGTAGCAGAGAGATTATTTTATCAAAGCTGTTACTAATAAGGATCTAACCAAATGTTTACATGCAAACTTTGCTACAAGATCTTAACTGTGTAGTATTGGGAGTTGTGAGGGTCCTGTTTAGGCCTGTAATTTCTTGTTCTCATACTTGAATTGAGATTGGAGAAATGAATGTGACTACTCTCTTCAGTTTTTTGTACCAGAATATATGTTTACTTGAGGGAATGATGAAGAGCATGAAGAAAACTATGTATAATCACAGCATGTCAGAAGTATTCAGCGTGGCAGGCTGTCTTTGGAGACTAGCATTAAATTATACCCAAAAAAAGTCAGCCTCATTTAAAATGTGACCTCTGTTGTCCAGAACTACTTGTCTGCACTTCTGCTGTCATCCTTAGAATTGTTCTCCAAAAAAATAAAAAAGAGGAAAATGATCAGAGGGTGTTTGCATGCTTTTGTAATGATAAGTAAGTCAGAATTACTTTGTTCTGTGGTTTTTATTCCATGAGAATAAGAATGGAGGATGTTTTCTTCAATGTATATTCAAGTAAGTTTTATCTGTGTGTTGTTGGCAACCTAATTCTGATGAAGCTAAAATGCCATTTAAGATTAACTGCCTGTTGACTGTGGTGCAAGCTACAGGTGTTTATTAGGTGGCTTTTATCCTTTGGGGGAAAAGATAAGCGAGATGTTTCATTGTTTGAGAAATCTGAAGTACTTCAAATGTTTTTCAAGTGGTGTGGGGTGTTTGTGGTGGCAGGGTGACTCCTGAAACCTAAACGCTTGTTCAAGCAGCTTCTGTCTTTTTGTTAGTGACTTGCCACCATAAAAATATAGATGAGATTGGAGAAGTGTTTTTTGGGTTTTTTCTTTTTTTTTTTTTTTT
>VXAB01007349.1:212691-281169 GCA_013399175.1 Odontophorus gujanensis | reverse complement strand
TTTTTTTTTTTTTTTTTTTTGCTGTGGGGGGAAGTTTTGGGAACTGCTCTATTCTTTTAACTTGCAAGTTTTATGAAGTTGAAGATGTGTGTGGTTGTTGTCACTTTAGACAAATTGTTTCTTGGTGACAAGAGGGCTACTACTGTGTGTTTGGGAACAAATTGGAGTGAAAGGAAAAAGAGGGGCATCTCATGGCTTCTATTTACATGTTGCTCTATTTTTACGCAAGAGCTATCTTTATTATGGCAGCTGAAAAGCCTTATCCTGATGTGAGCTTTGAGGTATTACTGCAATACAGCTAATGCTAAATGAAAGCTGAGTTTCTGTTTTTAAAATCCTTCTCTGTGGCTTTAAGCAGTGTGCACTGTTTTCAAAGTAGCTGATGTACTCTGCTTTGCAGTTATGTTATATATTGAAGCCTCCCAGGCATATTAAGTGCTGTCTGTAGATATTATTTTTAACTAATTACAATATTTTAAAATACAGTTTGGTGTGAGGCCACTGTAGTAACTGAAGATGATACTCGAAATATGTTAAATTACACGATGCCTAAGTGTATATGATTGTGGTGGTTTATATATAGGTTTGGTGATGTTTTTTTTCAGATGATGATGGTGAGGGTTTATTTATCTTGATTGTTAAGGCTTATTTTTTTTATAAGGGTCATTTATTAAAAATATAATAAACTAAGCTATTTATTAAATAGTGTTGTATTTGTTCTATGTCTTAATATAATTTCATGCTTTCTCTTTAATTTGCATTTCTTTCTTTTTGCATTCCTGTATGCCTCATTTGTTCTTGTACACAGAATTGGCAGTGTGCTGGTTATTGTTTACTTTTTGGTGTTAAAAGAAAGTTATATGCATCTCTTTTCACCTCACAGGAAAATTCAAGGAAACCTGAGTTAGTAACCCTTTATCAAAGTTTGAGCCCTTTATATTGTGTTAAATAGCTATCGTTACAATAAACTTGTAATAGAAATCAGTGAACCTTTACATCAATAGAACAAAATACGCAGAAACATGCCTCTGTTAGTAAAACTATTAATAATGTGCTTGTTACTCTGGGAGCAAATTACTGTTTACTTATCTTCTCTGCCTTGTCTTTGTTCAATGTAGTATATCCTTTCTGATATTCCAGATTCTTTTTGTTCTCATTTAAATCCTGTTCTTCAGCTGTTTCTATACAGCCTTGCTGACAGGGAATTTTCACATTTCCTATCCATTGAATTAATGTTTCCAGTTGTTCTTCCTGTCTAGTTAAAGTTTTTTTTTCCTGAGACATGGAAAACTGCCCATTCTATAGAACTTAATGGTCAAGTAATCTAAACCCTTCAAAAAACCCTTAAGGGGGCAATAGTACAAGGTGGCTGCAGTGGTTTAAGCACTTGGCTTGACTTATTTACTTCATTCTAAGATGTTTCTTAGAAATAATAATAATTTAAAAATGTATTATTCTGGGTCGTACATTTTTCTTCATGTAATTATTCCTTCTTTTTCTGCTCAGCTATTTCTGCTTCTGATTTCAATAAATGCCACTTTCAATCAGGTCATCAGTTGTGCTTGAGGGAGAATGCACGTGGCTCCTGAGCATGAGCCCTGGTAATCTGGTGTGCTGGATGAACTACAGTTCCCCTAATGAAGATAAATGAGAGTAAAATTGTCATGCGTAGAAGAAAATATTTTCTATGTAATCTTCTGGAATTAAATACCTATATGGAAATCACTAACATATGAGAATTTTAATGTATTAGGGTTATGTGGCTAAATGGTACAAATTAACAACCATCTAATCATTAATACTTATCCAAATTGATTTCAAGAACTCAAGGAAATCAACTACCCCAGGGTGACTAAGCTGATTTTAAAGATGTGATGAAAATACCAAGGTTTTCATTTATAAGTCATGATTGATATTATAAAACAAATAAATGGATAAATAAGCAAAAAGCCTAGATGTAAAACCTGTCCAGGAAAACAAAAGAACTAGATAGAGAATTGCATCTCGGACTTGCATGTGGAGGATGTTTAGAATCTGATAGATACTTTCAAAGTAAAGGAGATAATTGGTAGGAACAATTTTAGATTTTGATGATCAGTTCAAAATCTTGTGAAAGGAAAAGGAATGCAGTATTTCCATCTGAGAGGTCCGTGTGTTCAGGGAAATCTATGGTTGTGAAATTATGTCTGATCTTTCAAAAAGTACTGGAGAGAATGTAGCAAATCCTTTTTCCCATAAAATTAAAAGGAAGAGAAAGAAAGATGTGCGTTTTCTGTGCACAGAAGAAAGCCCAAATCAGAGAGTGTCTTCAATTAATTCCAAACTAAAATTAATATTTCTCTTCAGCAGACAACTACAAGGTACATTGAATGGAAAGTGGGATGGCTGACTGGAGATGATGTTTAGGAATAGGAAGTAATTTTTCTGTACTGAAAGAACAGACAGAAAAAAAGGAACTGTGCTCACTTAAATAACCCAAAACTTGGACAACTTAATCCCATGCATCCATCAGAGAATTCTGAAAGAATTGGGACATGAAATTGGAGATTAGTAGCAAAGATTCTTACTGGATCTAATGAGTCAGAAGTTATTCAGCGTAATTGAAGAAGAAGAATAAATACAATCCTGCGTTTAAGAAGGAAGCATAAAAATGATCCAGGCAGATACCAGTTAACTGATCAGACTCCAGCAGACAGTGCCTTCAAAGAATTTTACAAAAAATTCAATTTTGCTAACAATGCAAAATCTTTGTCCACTGGTACATTCTGTCTCATTTAGTAACTTTCTGGAAGTGAATTAAAATTAAAAATAAAAAAATTAGACATTGCCTGCAATACCTGTTTACTAGAACAGCTTTTTTTTTTTTTTAAGCTAAGTAAAGTGAAACAAACAAAACAAAAGAGAGCATGCCACAGAAGCAACATGTTGGTAGAAAGTACTTTTCAAGATGCAGCGTACCCTCTTCACTGCTTTCTGCCTTTATTTATTGTCTGCTTGATGGAATGAGGAACTTGTTTTTTATGTTGTTGAGAAAAGTCTGTTACAAGCTCTTGTATGTCTGGCATTTAAGGAAAGATGGCAGAGAATGCATCGTCTCTGGTAATTTAGAGGTGGACAATGAAAATTAAATATACTTCTTCAGAGTGCTGTTGTTCAATCCTTGAGGTTTTTGCTTTGCTCTTTTTTTTTTTTACCTTTTTGTTTTATGTAGCTGCTAGAACTGTATGCCTTTCTGCCTTTGCTGTGTCCTGATTTTTAATGTATGTAGGCAAGTTCCCGCTCAGTAAGTGTTCTGTCTCAGAATTCTTTAATTATATTAAATCTATGTGCTGTCAACAAGAAGTTCAGAGGAAATCAGTCAGAAGACATAGAAGAATAGTGAAATGTATTCAGATATTAAGTGTCTTGTTCCGCTGAGCCCTTTACTGTTGCTGTATCATTATTGTTCTTACACTGACAGTAAAAAATGTAATTTAAGTGTATCTTGCGTTAACACTTAAATACTACTTCAAACATTTCTATATATATAAATGTCAAGTTTTAGTGGATTTAAAAGACTGCAAAAACAATTGTGTGCTATGAACGGTAGGAATTGCTTGTCTTTTTCTTTTTGTTATTAGAATTAGCTGGCATGATGTAACAGCTTTAACAGTCTTTCACATTTATATGGACAGAATTTTTTTTTCTAATTCCTTGGCTTTCAGTAAGTGAATATTCTAATTACATGCTGAATTGTTACATACAATAGTGTATTACTAAGTACTTATTCATGAAAAGGTATTTGTGGAAAAGCAAGTCTTAACCTCTTTTTGTATAAGAACTGATACTCTCATCAATCTGCAGTCACCTTCATTATTTGTCTTGCTCCTCTTAATAAACCACATGGATCAGTCCTATATAGTTCATATATGCATACTTCATGTAGTCTTGTAGTTCTTCCTTAGTTTAATACATTTCTAATTTATTTTGGGCTCGAATATTTGGTGACTGCATATATGTGATTTTTCTGTGGGAGTGTATTGTAGTCTAAACATTTCTGTCTTAAACTGGTATACGTATCAAGTATTTTTGTGAGAATGAACATCAAAATGTGGCCCTTTGAGAGAGGTAAAAAGCTTTTCTGAAATAAGATTATCAGGTAAGAGCATTCTCACAAGAGGCTTGTGTGCCACTCACATGACTGTTACAGTGCTGTCTTTTAAGTAGATTTCTCATGGTGGTACTGGAGATTCTGGTGTTGAATGTGTCATGAGTCATTTGATTAAAATAGTGCTACTTAAGGTTTATTCTCATGAAAACTATTGAGAGCCCTCATTGTGCTGTCAGTCATTTTCAGATTTCTGAAGAAACAATCTATACCACGGTAAAGTTCAGTATTGCAAATTCTTTTAAGTTAGCGCTGGTATAGTTTCTAGAGACTTCCATATAGCTCATACATCTACTAGACGATTTTCTTACATGTTATATTTAAAACTGGAGAAGCAAACAATTAATACACTACTAGCATGTTGTGGCTTGAGATGCATTAATGTATAACCAAAGGTAAAAGTAGCTAACAGTTAAAATGTGGACACTTTCGATTATTTTAATGTACTGTAACCTAACATTCTCCAACGTTTCTGATAGAGCTGTTGTGTCCTGGGAACCTAGGTAAGCTTCTGGCTCATGCTCTAGCCTGTGCTCTTTTTTAGAGTAACAGAAGAAAGTTAAATATCAAACTCCAGCTTGTAATCAGTGAAAATTTGGCCTGTTCCCTTAAGCAGTTGACTAACATAAGCTAAAGCCTTCCTTGACACTGGATTTTGTATGTTGAGGAAATACCTTGATTTTTTTGTTTGTTTGTTTTGTAGTGCTGCAAAAGGAGATGCCAGTAGCTATTGTAGCAGCAGTTGCAGTGGTTTGGGGTTCAGTTAGCCTTTTAAAAGCAGTGCTATCAACTGTAGTATCTGTTTTCCAGATGCTAAAAGTAATTCAGCATTTAATATTGGAAAGTAGGTGAATAAGATGTAAAGTGGTGTGTACAACCTTGATTCAGATCATTTGTCCCTGTACATCATGAGAAGATATATGGCACATGCCTGTTTTCCTACAGTAATCTTATGGATCTGTGGTTACCAGTTTCTTGATGATCTGCTTGGATGCTGAGCCCATCTTACAGGCACACTTGGGATCTCAGAACTACAACAGAAGTTGGAGAGTGCTGCGTAATACTGAACAACTTGGGGGGCGGAAGTCCTACCATCTCGTATCCGTCACCTACATCAGTTAAGGCTTTAAACTAACCTGTTCTGGTTATTTCTGCCATTCTTAGCAAGTAGAGATAAAAATAAGTACTTTATTTGGTAACTCATAAATTTTCTGTATCCCGGAAGAAACTGGATTTGTTCACAGTTGCTTTCTGGGAGCTGTATATGCTATGCTGTGTGCTCTGTGTACAGCATTTATAACTTTTATATGCTTGAGGGCTCTCTTTGGGAGTGTGATGTGAAGATAATGGCCCCACAAGGGTTATGCCAAACACCCTGCTGGCTCAGGCTTCTGTCTCTCATGACTCTAGAAGAACATGGAGAGGCATGCAGTGATGTTTTTTTTTTTTCATATGCCTGTAGCAGGCTGCAACTTGGGGCCTGCCTGAGCCAGAGATTCTGTGTTCTGCAATAATTTCTGTAAGTTCCTCCTTTGAGGATTCATATAATCTTTTTGAAGTCGTCTACACTTTTGACATCCACAATATAACATAACAGAGATTCCATATCTTAGTTGAATATGTGTTGTACAGTTCTCGGTTTTGATGCCTGATTTTTTTATTATTATTATTTGTAGTTATTTGTAGAAATAATGGGAAGTTGTTCTCTACTTACCCTCTTCAGCTTTTTGGTTCAACTTTTTATCATCTTCTTCAGTACTCTACTTTTGTCAGGCTGAATAAGAAGTCTTTGTTCAGTTCCCTTTGTACTTAGAATAATCTGTATAATTCTTCTCTGCAACTTGAAGTTCTGTACTTTCTGTTTCTGGGGGCAGAAGAAAGGAGGACTGAAATAGTGTGCAGTACTCAAGATGGGAGTGTGTAAAGATTTCATACCACAGCAGATTTCTGGTTTTCTATTGTGTGGTATATGTTTGCCTTTTTTTTTTCCTTCCCTTTTAGTTAATGTACTTGAATGTCTATTTGCCTTTAGGACTGTCACTAGCCTCTGGGGTCTGGTTTGTCATTGCAATTCCTATAGTAATGCCAGTTTTTATTTTTAATTGTTAGAGAAGTATGTACAACTGATGACTATCTTTACATGGATTACTAATTTTACTGGCTTGGAATTCTATCTGCCATATTATTATTCAACTACTTATTTTGATATTGTTTTTGCAGTTTTAGCATTCTGCTTTGATTTCTGCTGCAGTACTTAGTGCTGACTTCCTCACTCTACTTTAGATATGACTGAATCATGCCAGAGAAATTCTTGTGGTGTCCTCTTTTCATCTTTAAAAGCTGAATATTTACTTTTAACCTTTCGGTTTTTTTTGTCTACTAATCTGCTCTTAATTGACGAGAAGCCCTCCTCTTTGAACTGGAAATTATTTAATATTTTTAAGATTCTTTTGTGAGGAAATGTATGTACTTTAGGAAGTTAGATAAGTTGAGCACATTATGGTTCTTTCCTTGTGATTCCTTTAAGCAATTTATTAATAGAAGTAATAATTACATCTTTAAATGTAACTCTGATTCTTTCTCATGTCATCTTGCTCATGTATGCGCTAAAACAAATTTCTACTCTTCCTACAGCTTTGTCTTGTAGAGATGACAAATGTATTGGTCTGTAAGAGCCTTTTGATTTAAAAAAAAAAAAGTCACTGTTTGCTTCTTGATTACTTCGATGTGGAGTGTCTTTTTAACCAGTATGTAAACAGAACACTTAGGTTCAGAGCTTTACAAGTCTGGAATGACTATTTTTTGGTTCTGGTGACTTTTTTTTTTTTTTCCTGCTCATGTTCAGAAAACTTTACTTTTTGAGAGTGTTCCTCCAGCTTGCTCTCCTTTAAGTCTAGTATAGACTTAAACGTCATGTGTTATAAATGCTAATGGGAAGAATTCATTGGCTTTTTGAAAATGAGCTTTTGGAACTTTAGTGCTGGCATAACAAAGAATAATTGAAAGAAGGACCAAATGAGAAATACTGTGTAATGTTAATAATCAGCAGTAATATGGTATCTACCAGATTTGCAGTCTTAACTGTTTTTCTTTCCACTCTTTCTTTTTTAAGCGTATGGAAAAGTATTCCTAGTAAGGAAAGTAAGTGGCCATGATGCTGGAAAGCTGTATGCCATGAAAGTACTGAAGAAAGCAACAATAGTTCAAAAAGCCAAAACAACTGAGCACACAAGGACAGAACGACAAGTATTGGAACACATTAGGCAGTCTCCATTTTTGGTCACATTGCATTATGCCTTCCAGACAGATACAAAGCTCCATCTCATTTTGGGTGAGTAGTTTTCAGTATTGAACTATATTAATGAAAAATAAAATGTGGTAATTAAATGTATAACCTATCCTTGTATCTTCTGAATGTTTTTAGGGTTTTTTCATGTGGTCTTAAGTACTGTGTGTTTGGAGGTTGTAAGGGAGGACATAGGAAGTAAAATACTGTTCGACTTCAACAGTGCCTTTATTTGTGGTTTTCCTGTTTGAACTTCAGTTCCCTAATGTGACTTAAGTGGGAAAAAAATGCAAGTATTATGCGTCTTTTTTTGTATGTAAGGCACTGATATGGTCACTGCCTAAAGCGGAGATGGAAAATTACTAAAAATACTGTTTTACTGCACTTAGCTGCAGATGAAAACGTTGTCTTCTAGGTTTTTTGACCATTATAACACTGCATTAGTTTTCTGTGAAATCTCCAGTTGCTACTACGAATGAAAGTGTTTTTATGAACCTTAAAATGATTGTTTTTCTCTGTATCATGCTGTTGTGTATATGGCACAGAGATTATTGGTAAGGTGGAGTGACTGAATGTGACTCCATTTCTGGGGTCAACTGGTAGAAAAGGAAAAAAAAAAAAGTGTGCTCTCAGACATATGGATGGATTTTTTCTTTTTTGTTGATCCTTTGTGGAGCCAGGAGTCGGAATGGACCCACAAGCATCCTTGAGTCCAACTCAGAACATTCTGTGTTTCTATGAAAGTAAAGAAATAGTAAAGCAACTGTGAACCTCTCAGTTCACACTGCATGTTTCACTCTGAAGACAGTTTACAATGAATTTTTAACACTTGGAGTTTTTGAAATGTTTCCATCTGTTTGAGAGGGTGGAACTGCCTGGCACTGTGCTGACCAGTTGGTACTCCAGTACAACTGAACTGTTCCAAACGGACAGATTCCTTCAGTCAGGATTTCTTATCTGAGCAGATGCCCTTATAATGGGATAATTAACACCAATTAAAGATGATTGTGAATTGTGCTTTTATTTATTTATGGTCAAATTCCTTACAGTACTGAAATCTATAGGTTGCTAGTCAGATTTTCCTGCTTAAAAATGCTGGCAAAAATACTTTCACTGTGGATTCTTAGTTAATAAGCTCTTATGCCTTTAACTCTAATCTGTTACTTGCTTTTGTGCAATGTGATACTTTATTTTGGTAAATTCTTCGTGTAATTTTCATAAATACCCATTTACAAGAGGTGCTTGATAATGAACTACTGTATAACAAGATTTTATTAGCTTATTAGGACACTCTTCTGTCCTTGCCGCTTTGCTTTCCACATCTATTTCTCTAGCACTTGCATGTGTGTTGTATGAATCCTCTCCCTCTAGCCGTCGTGTTCTTAGGGAGGTGTTGTATATGCTTAACCTTAGTTTCATATATTACAGTGGGATAAAACTGTTGCCTGAGGACCCTGAGCTTAAATGAAGTATTCACTAGATTCTTGTTGAAAAGCATGAGAATGGTTTTCACAGATTCCTTTGAAAAGGCCACTAAGGCAAGTGTAAAATACTGTCAGAGGCTGGAAGATGCTAGAGATGAAGCAGAAATTGGAAATACACAAATAACTTTGTGATTCCTGATGTTAACCTTTAATATTGATGGTATCATCTTCAGTTATTGTGGTATTTATGATTTTTTTCCAAATATTTATCTATAAAGGTAAGAAGTTGTGAGAGAAAATATGAAAACATATTAAGGGAAAATTAGAAGGTTAGGATTGTGTCGTCGTTAGTGTTCTCATTAGAGCGGGAGTCCAGAACATCATGCAGTAGATAGCACAGATTGGGCACAATACATTTCCTTCTCACGATAACACAACATCAAGGTGAGAAGCTTAAAGCAAAAAACTCAAAGCTCATGTATAATTAAAGGCTTTGTTGTTTCTATTTTTCTATTCTATGAGGTCTATATGAATCCATTCCCAGAGTAACAGTTGCTCTGTAACTCTAGAAATGTCTTTTTCTTTCTTGTCTTTTTTTTATTTTAAGTAGGAAGTGAGAATAGTTGTGTAGTGTGTTGTTCAAAGTGTCTTTTTTTTAATCACCCACCCTTCATATCAGTAAAAACAAAACAAAAAACAACCTAAGAAACCTATCTAGTATGGCCTAGAACTACTTTAAAAGTCATCTGGTCTTTGACAAAATGATATAAGTTTCTTGAGAGTCATACATAAATGTTTATAATTAGAACTCTGTGATTCGGTGACCTCTGAATTTTCAGGGCAACCACTATCTGTGCTCTTCTACTCAAGTGCTCTTGGTGAATGAGCAACATTTTACTTTTGGATTTTAGAGGTTTTGGAATTGGATTCTAATTGCAATACTTACCATAAGTCTGCATGCTGCTGGATTCCACAGCAGTAATTAAATCTGAATCAATTGTAGACGTGCAGTTGCATTTCTAACAGTTTTCCAGAACGCAGAATTTGGAGATGATTCAAGTTTTTATATCAGCATATATGAGCATAAAATGGCTTGGGTTGAAGAGGACCTTAAAGCCCATCTAGTTCCCAGCCACTGCTGTGGCCAGGGCTGCCCCCCACCAGGTCAGGCTGCCCAGGGCCGCATCCAGCCTGGCCTTGAACCCCTCCAGGGATGGGGCATTCACAGCTTCTCCAGGCAGGTCGTTTCAGTGCCTCACTATCTTCTGAAAGTTTTCCAATCTAATTTAAATCTATCCTCTTTTAGTTTAAAACAGTTCTCCTTTTCCTGTCACTGTCAGGCCATGTGAAAAATCGATCTCCCTCCTGTTTATAAGCACCAGAAGTCTACAGTGAGATCTCCCTGAAACCTTCTATTCTCCAAGCTGAACAAACCCGTCTCCCTCAGCTTGTCTTTGCAGGAAAGGTGCTCCAGACTTCTGCTCATCTTCATGGCCCTCTTCTGGACCTGCTTTAACAGCTCTAGACTGATAAATTATGAATGGCTTTAATGTATTGTACTACAATTAGTGAGTTTATGTCTAAGGAGGGTTTGTGTTACGGTGGAACACTGTTTTTCCCTGAGTGGGAAAGCCACTGCACCTTGTCCTGTGAATAATGAAAGTGTGGTTTCCTGATGAGAATGTATGGAAATAATCTCCTTGAATGAGTTTTGCTATAAAAATTTCACTTGCGAAGTGTAAAATCTGTAGTTGCCTGTCGCTGATTATTTCACCCAGTGTCTGTTTTGTTTCTTTTTTTGAAATGCCTTTTTTAATTTCAGTCTGTTTTGTTGGACTTAAATATTTCAGAAGGATGTACAAATATTCACAGGTATCATTGATATTCTGTTCTTTTTTTCTCATTTTTCTGAATAACTAATAGTCTGATTTTTGACAAAAGAAAAAAAAGAATCTATAACTAATGGATAGTTGAGCTTCACTTTATTGCTGCTTATTTAAGTTGGCACTGTTCTATCACTCCTCTAAGAAGGAAATTGAGTATTGTACAGCTCGATGAAATACTACAGTTGAAATGATACAATAAAAGCATCTCATCCCAGAACATCATCTTCCAGTATTAATTGGTGCTTTAAGTTATTAAATAAGAAAATTAAATTGTCAGGAAGTGAATTTACGTGTTCTTTGCTCTACTTTTTAGACTACATAAATGGAGGAGAATTGTTTACTCATCTTTCACAAAGAGAGAGATTCTCAGAAAATGAGGTGCAAATTTACATTGGGGAAATTGTTTTGGCACTTGAACATCTACACAAGGTAAAGTAAGTTTATCCTTTTAGTGGATACTGCAAGCTGATTTTGTGCTAATAAGTGTATTCTTTTCACACCATATAAAGTTAGGATGATTTATTTAGTCTTAAATTCAAAGAAATTTTACAAATGGAACAAATTAGTTGAATCATTAAAAATGCTTTCCAATAAAATGTGTATTCATGTCCACCAGACTAAGGCTACAAATCCTTTTTTACTGTGTAAAAAGAATCATTATTGATAAATTACGCTTTATTTTTATTAATCTCTATCGAATGGTTTAATGTGTCAGTAGACCTAGTTTATAGTAAGCATAATCGGTGTTTAGGTTGCACTGTTCTTCAGTTCTTGTTTTGATCCAATTAAACGACTTTTTGAGAGAGTTTTGAAGCTGAAAAATGTTTTCAAAAGCAACTGGTTAATTATTTCTGGATGCAGAGGATATATTATGTACTTAAATCTTCAAAATGCTACCTGGTGCATTAATTTCTGGAAATTGATAAGTGTGTCAAATTTTTTTCTTCAAAGGCATTTTAAAGTTCTCTTTTTTGAGGGCAAACATTGAGATGTCAGATTAAATAATGGGAATTTCATTAGCTTAACCTTTAAATTCATTCAGTGTCTCTTTGATGTGGTTACGCTTAATTGGAAACACTTAAATTCTGTTTGCAGTTGGGAATTATATATCGGGATATAAAACTTGAGAATATTCTCCTGGATTCTGATGGCCACGTGGTGCTGACAGACTTTGGTCTGAGTAAGGAGTTTCTTACTGATGAGGTGAGTATTTGCATCTCTGGAAGTTGAAGGCAGAATCCAACATGGACACAAAATCAGATTCAGTCTTCCTGACATCGTAATAATATTGTCTTTTCCACACTGTCTTTAAAGAGCATCATTTAGTAATCTTTGTTTACAGGGTTTTAAGCTTTCAGTTCCTTGCTCTTTGACTTGCCAGTGTTTTTAGACACTTCTGTCTGTTCTAGTCTTCCCTGAAATGTCTTCATACTCCCTTGTGTTACCATTTATGTGCAAAAGGAGATGCACGGAAGTCAGAAAAAGCCACTCAGGTTGTCATTTGTAGATGCCTTCTTAAAATGTTTGTCTGTGTTAATACTTTCAGTGATTAGGTAAATGGTATGCTATGACTCTTACTTAGCCTAATGATAATTACTGTAGTATTATCTTGTATTTTTCTCACATACGTGTCACTTTTGATAAGCTTAATTGCAAGCTTTTAGGTTGAAAGCTTATCTTGTACTTAATACATGCATAGTACCTTACACAGGGATCGCTGACTGTTGACATTATTTGTAAGGTATGGTTTTATCTCCAAATATGCTCTTTAAATCTTAGGACAAAATTTTCTTTTGAGATAGACATTTTCTGGCTTTCACTTCAGGTATCAGAGATGTTGAAATATTGGACTGCAAATTTGAGTCTTTGTCAGGTGCAACAAAGGGGTTTTCTGAAAATAAGTAGCTGATAGTTTCCTCTAGAATATTTTAATTTCTAATTGAGCTTGATATGATTTGGAGGGCACCATTTTAAAAGACTTGAAATCTTAGTTCTGAAGTGGAGTGATAGTGTAGATGCTGTCAGTATATTCCCCTTAATTTATGGAGTGAAGCCAAGAGGATGGATCAAGTAGCACAACAAAGAATTAGCAGCAGTTTGTCAGGCCAGTGTGCTTCCAGCAAGGAAGTGCAAGAGATGCAATTTTAAGCAGAGACAAATGACAGCAAAAGGTGTGACTAAACAGTGTAGAGCCTGCTCAGAGTTGAGAAAAGCATGTAATAGGTGTAGGAGACCCAGTACACTGAGTTGTACTCTAGGCCTTGAATGAGGTGGAAATCTTCTGTTTGATTAACACATCATAATTAATCAAAACCTTCTAAACAAATCTGAGAATGGATGACTTTAAGTTTTCTTATTTCTCATCTCTGCTCACCTTTAGGATGTTCTTAAAACAATGCAAGAAAAAGCGAAGACTTGAATAAGTGTCAGAGATGCTTGCCATTTTTTCCTCACACTTTTAATCTGACTCCTCTTTCTCCATAATTTAAAATATAGTCTTTCTGCTTGGTCGTTTAATGTTCTCTGACTGTAATTTGTTTTTCTTTCAGCCTATACTGAAATGAATTCATTTACGCATGTTTTTTTTCTTTTTCTGCCTTACATATTTTCATCTTCCCTGTCAATAAAGTGAAACATTTCTAGTGTTAAAAGAAAGGAGAAATGTAACCACGATTTTATTGTTAGTTTTCAAAATCCAAGAAGTTACCTTTACTTGACTACAGTTTTCATGTTTGCTATTGTAATATAGATACCGAGCTCAAACATGATTAGAATGTCCCATTTACACATAGCAATTGATATTTCATGTTGTGCTCTGTACTCCTTGAACAGAGTTCACATTACTTAACAGTTCAGAAGTATAAATTAACAGATGAACTTAGAAGAGGTAATTTTTGCCTGTGTTAATTGCATAGCTTTGTACCTATTTTCATGCTAACTGGGTAACACACTTATTTAAAGGTCTGCAGCTTCCCGACTCAGATAACATGAGTATGCTCCTGCAAATGCATTGCAATGCTAGTATGTTTTCCTTTCTCTGTTTTCTTCACTCTTTTTGCAAGTTCTCTACCTCTGCAGAAGAAAACTTGTGCAAGTGGAATTCATTCTAGTGACTCCTCCCACTTTGGAGTATCGAGGTTAATAAGAATATGTGCAAGTTATCAGAAATCATACATACTAGATCTGTAGTTATCAAAGAGAATTGTGCTACCAGATATTTACGGATTTCAGATGGTTTGATAGTTGGAAATACTGCCTAGGAGGCATCCGTAGTTCAGTGTTTTCTTGATTCCTCTTTTAATCTGAGTATTGTTATATATTTCCAGTTATCTGGGCCAGTCTAGAATCTAAAAGAAGCTTTATTATAAAAAATGTACTGTGTCTGGGTTAAAATAACCATAGCAGATTAATTGCTGTTTGAGTGAAAGGAAGTAAATGCGTGTGGCTTCTAGGAAAGTCAGAAGCCTGTTGATTTCTGCCATACAGAAACTGACATCTGAGTATGCAGAGTACTGGACTGCACTGTCAAGTGTTCTCCATTTCTCATTCATTATGAGAAAGTACATGTAAAAACTACAAGTTATTTAGGTGTGAAATAATTTCTGATATCCAAACAATACTTCATGAACACCAACAATTTGACCAGTCTAACCACAAAATGGGCTTAGTTAAAAACTGGAGAAATTGGAATGAATAGTGACTTTGCATCATGTACAGTCTCAGCTGCAGTGGTGAATGGTTGATCTTCCCAATTTTAAGTCTCAACTAAATTTCAGAGAAAACTTTGGGGGGAGGGGGAAAGGCACTTCAGCCTCCTGCTTCAATGCTTCTCAGTTTAAGTCCATGTTTAAGTGGGATGCTGAATTTATTTTCAGACTGTGCTATTATAAGTTATTCATCTTGAGGAAAAGAAAATAAGAGTAACAGATTTTATATTGAAATGTCTTCAACACTATTTTGTCTTATTGCACAAGTGCAATCATGTTGGTGTTATGTATTGTTTTTAAAACTTAAATAATTAAAAAAAAAAGCCTAGATTTTTATTACTTGACATCCTGTTGTGCAGTATGTTACTCTTCAGGATTACTGACTTAGTCATTTTAATATACTTCTGTCTTATTTAATAGTTCTACTTGAATGGTGGCATTACTTTGGTTAGTATCAGTTTCGCCTACTAATCAAGTTTGGTCTTCATTTTATTGTTGAAGTGCTAATTCGTTTTTAATAAATTCAGTTTAGTGATTATCTTAAATATAATGCTTTAGAATGGTACGTATGTAGATGTTTAATTTGAATGTATTCACTGAACTACTCTAGTAACAATCTATTGCATCATGCATCACAATAAGCATTTTTCTAGTTGATTTAATCCTGTCTGTTTTCTTTCTGGAGAACAGTGGAATACTCAAGTTCTCTGTATTATCTTAGATTTGTTTTGAATTTTTTGTGTGTACTTAATAAAGATGAAAGGAATTGTGTAGCAAATACTGAAGGTTGTCAATCTTTAAACAATGTATCTGAGAGTACGCTGAACACAAATGCCTTAGTAATTACTAAGGTAGGTATTTTCTTTGAGGAAAGATTGAGTTGTCTGTTTCCTGTCAGTTGAATATCTGTGTAGTTATGTTTATAATACTTAGTGTGAATAGTGAATACAATTCTGTAAATACTTCAGATACACAGTTGCTTTCTCATCCGAAAATCTTTTGATCAAATGTAATTGCAACTGTTAGATGTTCTTCACTATTGAATTGGTGTTTTAGTTTATTGGCTGGTTGAGTGAACGCTTGTTCTGGAAGAAAAATTAGTACGTAGTCTTAAAAGGTTTCATTAAAGGAAAAAGAATGGAAAGGTTGTTAGCTTCCTATGGGTTTTGGTAGATGAGCAAGAAAGTTTCATATGCATTCCTAGAGCACTGTGGTTGTAGTCAAGAATGTTGGGGAAACTGACTACAGCTTGATTTGCGTTTGGTGCCATGTGTATTCACATGAAGGACCTGGTGGATCAGCTGTAAATTTCATCATAAAAATTTTTGTAATTGTCCCAGTTGAAGTGGTGATATTTGGTCACTGAAATAGTGAATGCTCTGAGCCTTGAGTATTCCCTTGCAAAAATGAGTTAAAATAATCTGTACTGCTAACAAGAAGTTGAGAACACAGTTTTATTCCAGTATATTTACCTAGGTTAGGGTTCTAGGCAGACAGTAATGTTTCTGTAGTACAAATATCAGCATCTGTTCGTACCTAGACATGCTCTATCACTTCAGGCATTTCAGGATATTCTAAGAAATTGATTATATGTTGCTCTTGAAGGGACAAAAGCGTGACTTCAGTTGATAGTTTGAACCTTCAGGTGGTTTCTTACCCTTAGTTACTTCTCTCTTACTTCTTAATACAGTGCCCTTATATCTTTTCTAGCCTTTCCTGTCTGAATTTGTGCGTTTCCCAACTAATCATGGAGCTCACTGAAGAAAAACAAAGTAATAGTGGAATGATTCTGCAGTCCCTTTCCAAATATACATTAATAAATTGAAAAGATTAAAATAGACTCACTTAATTTTTTTCTGGTTAACTGAAAAGTTGGTAAAACCTTAAAGTGAAAGGAAGAGTCATTGGCTGTACTGCTGATGTTGAAGCTGTTTTAAAATTGATACTGATAAATGCTCGCACAGATTGTAGAAATGTTACAGAAATCCATTACCATTATTCTTCAGGAGGATTTACTGCCTGCTTAACATGTTTCCAGTACCTCTTGCTACCATTTTTAGTTTGGAATTGGTGTCTCTTTCACTGTCTTATCTACATCAGTGAGATGTTTCGTTGGAAATGTGACATGCAAGCTTAATTTGGGTTTACCTATCCACCACTAGGTGAAGTGCTGTTGCTGAACTGAGTCCTAGCCAGATATCAGTTACAGGTATTTCCCCAAAGACTGCTGCATGTTCAGTTTTGATTAGTACCAGGAGCTCTTAAAGGCTCTAAAACTAAGGTAAGTACTTAGTATCTTTTAGGACAGGGTTCCTCTCTGTGAAAATTTTTTTTCACTAAAGCTTCCATGAAAACATCTGAAAGATGGTAGTTGCCATCATTCTACCTTGAAGACAGAGTAATTCAGTCTAGCATGTGTGTTGTGGTTGAGCAGACCGTGTTTACTTCAGTAGGCTTCTCTCGTAGCTTATGCAAAAGAAAGAGTAATCATTAAAACACGAAATGGGTGCATTGTGATTATTGAGTAAAAAAAAATTATTTTGCGGGTTTCCTGTTCAGAGCTTGTATGAGGCACTTTTTAGTAAGTAGGGGCAGGTAATGTACTGATAACCCTACCACAAAAGGTAATAGTTGTTTCAGAAACTGTAAAAAGCAGTTCTGAATTTGTCCAATATAAACTTGTAGTCTGACAATATCCAGGATGATTCACAGTAGCCTTTCTGCCAACATCAGAAATACCAAGTAGAGCCTGATCATGTGTGAAGAATCTGCTGTGTCAAGTCACCTTTTATTGTATTATTAAAAACAACTGATGAAGCCTTTTGCATGCATTAATTTTTGTATTTTTTTGTACATGAAGGAAACACTTCCTGGCATAGAAAGTGCAATATGCTATGCTCTAGTCTTACTGCAGGAGAGATAAACTGCCTCTAGTTTCCTTAATTAAAGAGACTGGAGGATTTTCCTAGGAAACTTGAATGTGACTGCAAGAATGAAAAATCTTTGACCTTATAGGAGTTTGTCACCATCAGGGAACCTTTGACTTGGAAACAATAATGATTTGTTGCAATCAAGATTACAAATCTGCATTTTCTAGAATACTTCACTAAATAAATGTCAAAACAAAGTCTTTGTTTTGATTATAAATTAAGCCATTCCAAAAGGTTGGTCTGAAAGTTTAAATCTTGTCATTATGTGTGTTGTATACAGACTACTACTGTTTTACTGTAGGTGAGAGACATTCATGGAACAGTGTTAGATTTTACTTACCTACTACCATGAGTATTTTACAAAATTTGAAGCTTGCATGAGCTCATACAACTGACATGGTGTACGCATTCACTTGAGGCAAGATCTGCTAGGTGCCTGCTTAGAGAGAACACTGAAGGTACGAAGAGTTTTAGCTAAACTTATGATTTTTCATTTATATACCTGGTTGGTATGAGAAATTTTGTTGCTCCTGTGATAGGGATTGACTTTCACATTTAGTAGAAAGACTATATTAGACTTAAAAAAACGAAAACAAAAAAACAAAACCAAAAAACAAAAAACAACCAAAACCTTTGTTTAAACTTGCTATGCAATTTCAGGGTTCTTCAAACAGCAACAACAATTAATCTTGTCTTGCTGGGTCAGAGCAGTTTGAAACCTTCATAATGGTGAAGTCAAATTAAATGAACAAAGCATTTCAGCTTGCCAGCTAACGAGTTTGGACAAGACAAAGAATTCCATTGGAATGTTGCTGAAATCTGTGGAAGAACCACAGCCAAAATATACATAATAATTCTCATATTTCTCCACTAAACAAATATGACGATTCAGTAAGTATTTCTTGTCTGGTTTGGGGAATTAAAAAATAGGAACCAAAGCTTGTGAAAAGTCAATATTTAGAGGAGCCTGCAACACCTTCAGCCGGCTCCTTTTAGATTATTTAGTTCCCTTCTGTCGCACCTTCCTGCTCTGTGCAACTCAGTGTTATTCAGAAGTAGATCTCACTCACAGAACTGGTACATAAAGCACTGCATTGTGCAGCAATACTTTTCTTTCTTGACAAGCAGCTTATTTTCTGAAATTTTGTTTAGTCTTCATGCTTTTTCATAAGATATTCTTTTTATCAGCTGTGAGAGATACCACAATTACTGTGCCCCTTCCTTTCAAATTTTTTTATTAGAGTTTTTCCTCCAAATTTAGTATTTTGTTTGTACATAATATCCTGGACAGTTGACATGAAATTTGTCAGTCTTGTCTTTAAGTTATTATCCTGTGGCAGCTAAGCTGTTTTGCCAAATATTGAGAGTACTGACGTCACTTTCACAATCAAGATATAACCCATGTTTTGTGCTTTAGCTGTGAATCTACCAGTGGGGGTCAAGTGCAGAGGGCTCTTTCACCTCTGTCCTTGTTTGGTGTTTATTAGCAAGGCATTCCTGTTAGAAAACAAGTATGAAATGCTGAAAGAACATTTGGAGAAGATTAACTTTCTTCAACAACAAACAACAACAGAACAAATATTTGGAGAATTCATTTAAGGTCTCAATTTTCATGTCTTATAGGAATGTGATATGACTTCAGAGTGCATCACAGCTGATGTTTGGGGTAGAAGTCCATGTTGGTTATAAACAAGGCACATGAAATAGCTGGAGAACAGAAGCAATCTATTTTTCTGGCTTTTTTTGTTTCTTTTCTCTCAAAGATGACCTTTCATGCAGCTGGAGAAGTGGGTCTTAACTGTGAATGCTAAAAAGAACGGCTTCACTGAATACTTGGCCAATCCTTCAGCTAAAATATGTTTGCACAAAGGCTGCTGTGAATAAAGCCACAGGGCTGTAGGAACCAAGTGTTCATTGGAACAGGGGGTGCATGTTGTAAAACAAATCTGCAACTGAGAATGACTGTTTTTAGACACCTGAGATTGCTTCCTCTACACCCTCATCTACCCTTCAGAAGCACTCAGGCTCTGGAGTATGTTTTGTCAGAAGTTGTGAGCGTGATTATTCTCTGCAGGGAAATAGCGTTTCTTCCTCCTGCTCCTTTGCCAGATTTGATGTGTGCCATTTCTTTTGATTGGAGAGCTTATCATAGAACTCCAAAGGCCACAAGCCCTCTTTCTGTAAGGTGGAAGGTTTATTCTTGTCTCTTCTGGATCTGGTATTTCTAGTGTCTACCTAGCATTTCTTGATTTTAAAGCAGGGCCAAATGGTGGTACTGTATGGTCAGCAAGAGCATCATGTTGCAAGATCTCTATTCTTCTGATGGCTCTTGAGGTTTTTTATTTTGTCGCAGTGACTTTTCTGGATTGAGTGATTACCAGTATTGCACCTCTCCATCTTGACAAGTCACAGAGTCCTCTATCTTTTAAGACAACAGCTTTAGCTACTTTGTGGTTTTGTGGTAAGAATGGGTCCTGGTTGGAAGACAAATATGCTATTTCATTTTTTGATCAGGGAAAATGGAAACAGGATGCGGAAATGTGTATTCCAGTGAAATATGCAGTACAAATGTTGCATACATCATGCAGATGTGGTGCTAATGGTGTCTCCTTTATTGCTTCACTAAGACACTCAGATTAGGTAGAATGATGGCAAGAATCTTATGGGGCTGCTGAACTTAGCAAAGAAAAACAAAAAAGAATTATGTAATGGTTTGGATTCAAAGGGACCTTTGAGATCATCTAGTTCCACTCCCCCCCTATAGGCAGGGACACCTCTTTCTAGGCCAGGTTGCTTGAACCCCTGTCCAACCTGTCCTTGAATGCTTCTGGAGAGGTGCCATCCATAACCAATCTGAGCAACCTGTTCCAGTGTCTCAGCACCCTCACAGAAAATAATTTCTTTCTAATATCTGGTCTAAACCTACCCTCTTCCAGTTTAAAATTATTTCCCCTTTTCCTGTTGCTACATACCCTTATAAAGACAAGTCCTCAGCTTCTCTGTAGCCCTTCTTCAGGCACTGGAAGGCTGATATAAGAACCCTCTGGAGCCTTCTCTTCTCCAGGCTGAAGAGCCCCAGCTCTCAGAGTCTGTCCCCATAGGAGAGATGTTTCAGCCCTCTGGTCATCTTCGTGGCCTCCTCTGGACCCGTTTCAACTACTCCATGTCCTTTTTGTGCTGGGGGCCTCAGAACTGAATGCAGTATTCCAGGTAGGGTCTCTGTGGACTTAATAGCACTGCTGTTTGGTAATGAGCATAATGACAAAGTCAGTATTTTTATTTCAGTTATTAGAGGTGGGTTAACCATACTTCTTACTTCCTTTAGTGCCTAATAGCTTGATGTTCTGCTACTCAGTGGAGGGAATCACAGTGCTTAAGACACATATGCTGTCTGAGGAAAGGAGGTGCACAGTCTGTCTTATGCAAAAAAATAAAAAAATTAAAAAAATCTAAGTATTTGTAGGATGTGCGTGTTCAATGAGAATTTGTATGTAGGCAATCTAAATTCAGTTCTTGTTCAAGAACTTCTTTTCTTGTGTTACAAATAGTTTAATGTTGTCAGATGTAATGTAGATTCTGGAGTTCTAGTTATGTCATAGTGTTGCATGACTGAAAATCTGTGGTGGGCTTAAATTACAGAATGGAGTTTGGGTGTACTTCAAAAAAAAATATTTTGAGACTACATATTTGATTTGCAAGTGAAATGTTTATTGTTTTTGTTTTTTTTCAAATGCGTTGTAAAATGCAACTTCAAGTGATGTTTTTGTCACAGTGGTTGAAGTTGGAAGGTATCTCTGGAAGTCATCTTACTCAGGCCCTGCTCTTGCAAGGCTTCCCAACCCAGGCCCACATACAGCTTCTGGGTATATCTCCAAGAGTGGTGACTTCACAACCTTTCTGGGCAGCCTGTATCAGTGCTCAGTGACTCTCACAGTAGAATCATTTTTTCCTGTGTTCAAACAGAACCTCTTGTGTTTTGAGTTTATCCCCATTGCTTCTTATCCTGGCACTGGGCACCACTGAAAAAAGTTGGGCTCCAGCTTTACACCCTCCTTTCAGGTACATATTGATGGGATCCCCCTGAGATGTCTGTTCTCCATGTGAATGAACAGTCCCAGATCTCTCAGCCCTTCCTTGTAAGAGAAAAGCTCAATCTCTTAACTATATTTGTGGCCCTTTACTGGATGCTGCCCAGTGTGCCTATCTCTCACTTGTGCCCAGTACTGAACAATAAGAAAGGAAACTTGTCGGACTTGACGTTCTTTAAAAATGTCTTTAAACTCACTTGTAACACGTACTAGTAAAGGTTGCTAGTGACTCTCAATGACGAATTCATGTAAGTAATCCTAGTGAAATGTAATAGTTGAAGAACAGTTTGTGTAGTAACAACTAGAGGTAGTTGTTACAGCTTGTAGTTTAACAAAACGCAACTTATCTGGAGAAGTATCTAACAAAAAGTATTCACACCCTGTGACTTCAGCTGTCTGAGGACAGTACTTTCTGTGATATCTTAGGAAGGCAAATAACTGTCCGTTTTCATTGGAGGTGGAATGTTTCACTTTTTGGAATCTGTTCTGGGGAGTGCTGGAGTCCTCAGTGTGGGATTTTTTGTTCTTTTTTTGAGTGTGTTTGTGGTTAATTAAGAAATGATGAATAGTTGGTATCAGCGTTTTGTTTTTCTTTTTTTAGTTATGGTCTCCCTGTAACAGTCAGAAGCTGTTTCCAACAGAGGTTCTGACATATGAAAGTGTATTTAATGACGAATTAGTACTGATTATGAAGAAAATGATCAGTGGTTTGTTGGTTTTTTTTTTTTTTTTCCCTTCCTAACATTGGCAATTTTCTATCTAATTTCTTAACTAGAGCTCTGCTTGTAATAAACATCTGCTTTCCTTTTCTTGGCTCTGTTCAGCCTTTGAATTTCAGGACTAGGCTGCTGTTAAACTGAAAAGGAGGCAAGATCTAAAGTATAAAAGTATTCACCTATGTGGAATGAGAAGTTGGGATTGTTATTAACCTTATTACAGATGTATCCCAGAGTGTTTTCAGTTTATAAAGAACTGTTTGTGACTACAGTATGACTTTTTTATATTGAAATTCAATTATAAGAAAAAATTATAAAGGGTACAGATATTTAAACTTTCGAAATTATTTTGGATGTTCAAAAGATTGAATTTTCCAAAGGACAGCAAAAAATAATTGAGACAAGAATTTAAGAAAGAAAACTAGTTTTCAAACATTGTTTTGGAAATTCAATATTTCATATTAAAATATAAACTTTATTAAAAAACTATTAATTCACCTTTTATTATTTTTGATATTCTAGACAAAAAGCTAAAAAGTAAATACAATTTGTAATTCTTATATGTTGTAACTGTTTCTCAAAAACGAGTAAAAATAATTCTGTATGTTCTGGAGTGTTTTCAGTGAGCCTTCTTACCAGCACAAGGTATATTCCAGTGCTGGATACTGGAGATCATAAGGGTTCTGCTGTACCGCTATACATTCATATATGCATCCCCAGTCTTTCTTTCATAGGACCTCGAAACCTAGCTTCACTGTGATTCAAAACCATGATTTTGAAGAACAAATTACTGAATTTGCAGCTAACTAAATGATAATCATCAGTTTATTTGAAGTGTAAACATTACAAATTGTTTTCACTAAGCTCAGCTTGGCTGTGTTGTCTTTACCCTTTGGACAGGTAGCCCATGAAGTAGGAAGGAGACTAAAAAAGAATGAAATGCTTTTTCTTCCTTCCCTTCCTCCCTCTTTCCCTTCTGCCACAACTGAAAGAACAGTAAACAGAGCTATATGTTAATAGCTTCATGTTGGCTACTGCTGGGGTGAGGGGCTTGGAGTTTCTAACTTTTTGGTTTGTTTTTGCTTCTGGATGTTCCGTCTTGATAACAGGTACTAAGGAAGATGATAGAAGAGAGATAGTACTCTTAAGAAAGAAAGTGGTATCATGAAAAGTTTATTATTTTTATGACTTTGTTTCAGAAGTTAGTATATCAATTTAATATTTGAGCCAAATGAGGCCCAGAACTACTTCAAGCTGAGAATGTTAGCAAAATATGCCCCCCCACCAGTCACAGTATATGTATTTTAATAAACACAGTTTAAAATATGCTGCTTGACTGTTTGATTTTTTTTAAATGCCTCACAATAGCACTGAGCACTATTTCTAATTTTAGAAACTTGCTCTCATTAGTGCAGTACATTCTTTTATAGCACCTGTTTTAAACTCCAAATCTGAATCTACAAGTGTAAAACCTGACTTTTGAAATATTTGCTTTTTTGAACACTCTTCTTTAAAGGACCTGTCAGGATCTCTCCCCAAAATGCTAGAAGCATGAAGGATAAGGGAGGAACAAAGTTGCATGGCTCAAACACATGTGCTTTCGTCATTAGCAAGGTACAGCATGACCTCATGTTGACCTCAAAGGTAAATCACTAACAGGGAACAATTATACATGCCTGTGAAAGCAGCTTAGTTTTGAACATAATCAGAACAATAATTTCAGTGTACAGAATAAAATTAAATTTACAGCTCTTTCTGCCTTTCGCTTTCTCTCTCTTGTCTCTCTCCAAGTCTCTTCTTGAGAGAATGTTGTGGGTTTTTATGAGTATTGCAAAAAGAAATTACTTTTCTAGGGGTCATAATATATTTCTAAATAAGAGAAACCCAAAGCATCTTTTAATCAATTTAGTCATGTTGTACATTTTGCAATGAATTGCTCCCCGTTACCTAAATGTTTCGTTTGTTGTTGAGTACTGATATTGTAGCCTTCAGAATGTCTATATTGTATAGCTTTGAAATGGAGAGATCATTTAGACTAAGGGGAATATTTTTAAAATATTGACCTCTAAATTTTTTGTGCTTATGTTAGACTACCACACAAACTTAAACTTTTTTTTTTTAGTAGAAGACTAAATATTCTGTAGTGTTGTGTGATATTGCTCTACTTATTGTTTAGCTAGCAGTTCTGAGCTATGTGGAGAATTGCTGCCAACATCTTGGAAGATTAGCCATATTTGTCCCATATGATTTGTACAATATAATTATTTGATACAAGTTTATTTATTTATTTTTTAATAGAATGAGAGAGCATACTCTTTCTGTGGAACGATAGAATACATGGCTCCAGATATTGTAAGAGGAGGAGATACAGGACATGATAAGGTATGTTCTATTTAAGTTCGTTAATATGAAGAAGTTAATTATTCAGACAATGCTGTTCATTCTGCGGTTATTTTTGATATAGAATGAGATGATGGCTTACTTAAGACTGTTATTTCAGATTGTCCTAAGATGGATCATTTATTACCTTTGTTTAAAAACATCAGCGTAGTTTGTTTTTATTCTAAAGTTAGTTCTTAATCTAAGTAAAAGGCATAATCTAAGTAAAAGGCATATTTCTAAATATATAAAGGATCTTTTTGTTCTATTCATATTTCATTCTAAATGTACAATGGGACAAAAAAATTAACTCATGCTCCCTTTTGCTTAAACTGTTTATTTAAGAGTGGAAAAAACAACTGTTTTGTGAGTAATTCTCATACATTTTTAAAACTGTACATCAAGTAAGACTATCTTTGAAGAGGTCTCAAGGGAGTTATTAATGTATGTTCAGGGAGTGATTTCAGATTATCAGAAAAAAAAATCAGTCTAGCTTGAGGCACCAATTTTAATAAGAATTTACCATTAATAACTGGCATTGTAAGCTTAAGATGACCGTTAGTCAGAGGTGGTATGTGAAACAAGAAAATCCTTGCCAACCCTACTCCACAAACAGAATTTTACAGTTTTTCTAGATAAATTATTCTGATTGCTTAGTATACTGAAAAACATTTGCAAATACCTAATCTCTGGTGTTTTGCTGTAGATTGAATTGATTTGTTTTTCTTTTGGTTGTCCTTGAATATAGTTGATCACAATTCTTCTTATAATAGACATTTTAAGCACTGGAAAATTTTACATCACCCTGCATTTCGTTTTCTTAAACTGCAGGACTGAGTTTGACTTTGCCTTAGAAGGTTCTTTCTTCTTTCTCTGTTCATTCTGCTTCTCTTTTTGTCTGAATTTGCACTACAGTGGGCACAGTACTTCAGCGAAGTGTTGGCAGTTTGAAGTACTGCAGATTGATTGTCTCCCTGATACTTTTATTAAACATGAAATAAATTGACTTGTCTTTTCATTTAGTCACTATCTCACACCTACTTTTGTTCCACTATAGCCTCTGCATCTTTTTCTGCAGTACTGCTTGCTTAATTGTTATTAAAAGTAGAATTTTTCAGATTTATGAATTCAAGTTCCATTTTCTGTACTCTGTATTTCCCCTTAGTTTCATCATGCCAATTTCAGAGCACCTCTGCAGTGTGTTAGTCACTTTTGAGTTGTGATTTATTTTTTCTCAAGCACTTACAAATTCAGTTCTGCTGCTGATTTTAAAAGCCATCTCTGTTCTGTTATTTTTGATCAGTTCTACTTAATACTTTCATGAGATATTGAGCTGAGCTTATAATATACTGTAAGAAACAGTTCAAGAGTTTGATGGCAAATTACTGATAACTGAAGGGTAATTATTTCAGTTGTGTATGTGCTGGTAATTGTTTACGTCACAGATTCTTGGTTCATCCTTGGTTTTATGTGGCATGGTGTAGAAGGTTTTTAGAGTATTTTGTATTTACTGCTTATTTAAAAACTCAATTTAAAAAGAGAAAATGAGATTGCTTTGATAAGCTCTGCTATTGATAAATCAGGTTTTGTGTATAATCTCTTCTAGATAGCTATCTTTTTTGTATTAAAAACTTGCCTCAGTATTTTCAAGTTTGATTCAAATTCTGCAGATCTTTTCTCACAAAAGAGAAAAAGGTAATTGGAAAATGAACAATTATTTTAAAATTATTTTTGAAGTGTTTTGGAAGCAACACTGGATATGGGAGTGCAGAGGCATTTAGAGCATTTTACCTCAAAACATTCTTTCCTTTTAGAAAACCTCTGCTTTCTACCTCCAGATAACTATCTATCCTTGAAACAATATAGTCTGCTCCAAGTATTGAAATAGACAAAATCAGATACAGTATAGCTATGGATGTCATTATCCAAATCCAAAAGACCTTTTTAACATGCAGCTACTTTTTTTTTAAAAAAAAGGAAAAACAAAATAAAAAACTTGCAGATCAATAATGTGAATAATACAATTACTATATATGAAGCCAAAAGATCACATTACCATGGAAAGTAAGGTGAAATTCTATAGCATTTTCAGGTGTCCTGATTCTGCTATCTGAGGCCCGTTGCTCTTTGAAAAGAGTGCTTTTTCAAAAGTTCCTGAAGCGCAGTTCTGCTAATTCTTACTGAGTCTTCAGTTCCTCTGTTACTTTCATTTCTCGTATTTCACAATTGTAAAAATGAAAACTAATTCTGGTGAAAACCAAAATGAAACTTTATTAGCCAATGTTAAGACTTACTTTGAGAAACTGGTTGATTTTTGAAAGCTCTTTGCTCACCTTCAAGTTATTTTAGCATAGGAAATTATTAGTCATTACTGCAATCCTTTAAGCTTTATTGTGCCCAGGTGTGTCTTCACAGAGTTAGGCAGGCTGTCCTTTTTGCTAGCTATTTATTAGCTACTTCTTTTGTATCTCATTTTATTAATGTTTTTACTTTGTTGCATCTTAACTTACATCATTGTTGTCGTTCTATAGGCTGTTGATTGGTGGAGTGTTGGTGTTCTTATGTATGAGTTGTTAACTGGAGCATCACCATTTACGGTTGATGGAGAGAAGAATTCTCAAGCAGAGATATCTAGGTAAGTTTCAAAACAGCACCTTCTATGTGCTTGCTCACCAAGTGATGCTTGTGCTGTAGTACATGTGAGAATTTTAATCTAAAATTGAGACAGAAAGAGCTTCCAAGGTTAATAATTCATGTGATTTTGCTAAATAGAACCAGAACACATCTGAAAGCAGATTGTGTTAGTTCAGTGATCTACTGAGGTAAAAAAAAAAAAAAAATTACCATTATGAAAACTGTTTAAGCTACAGTGGAACCCACAGTTTTGTCTGTCCAACCCTGTTGCATATTTACAGTTAAAAGGGAAATAAAATGAAACATTCAACTATACATAAATAGAATTATTACACTCAACATCTTGATACATAATGAAAAATATTTAGCTAGAGGGATTTATCAGGTCTTGCTAGACTGTCCCCTTGCATTTATAACTTTAAATTAAAATGAGGATGAACCTTACTCTCGTCTTTTTCTCACGGGTAGTATTTATTTTGTGAGTGTGTAACATGAAACAAAGAATGTGAACCCTCTCTAACCATACTTAAATTTCCAAGAAGAAATGAGAATGACACATGGAAATGAAATAACCTATACCATTAATATATTTTACATGGCAAATTTTCCTGACTGTCAGCTTCCTTATGTTTGGTAATCTGTACTCTTCATATGGTTACTGAAACCAAATCTTTAAAAACACTGGAGTATTTTAAAAAGACAGTACAATAAGATTGCCCCAAATACCTTACTGAATTTTCTCCCAGAAGGGTTTCCTATGACTAGATTGCTCTTGGAGAAGAGGGAGGTGAGGGCTAAAATTGTACAAATGAATAACAACCGTTAAGATCAATTTGGAAGTCTAGATCAACAAAGGTCTTGCTCTTATTTGAATATGATTACTGTGATTCTGACTCTCTGCTGAGAAATCTAAGTTTATAATCGGGTAGGAGAAGTTACATCAGTCATGTAGGTGATTTAGCAACTTCTGTTATAAACTCATAGCACTTATTGGAAGGTTAAGATTTGCATTTTTTTTTTCCATATCTCTATCAGAACAGAAAACTCATAGGACCACCTGCAAAAGTGGGGAGAAGAATCTGTTAACAAAACAAATTTCTAGGTTTCACTCTATCGATCACTATGGAGTTATACTCAAATTAACTCTAACTTATTTGAATTTGGAAGTTTTGTTGATTGCTCACTTCTGTTATGTCTGAATAAAACTCTGAAGAAGTCTTGTTTGAATTATTTTTTAAGTAAAGCCTTGACTAGAACTTGACTGATATAGTTTGTCCACAAAACAAGGAAACTTCTTAGGTGCTTGTGCAACTGTCTTGGTAGGTCCTTATGAGTTCTTGAGTTCCTTATTTTTCTGATCATTTATGATTAAATTCAAAGTTGCAAGGCTGCTGTCATCCATAGCTAATATACTGATTTCTGACCTAAAGTTAATTGTGGCAAGTTTACTGCCTTTTTTTGCCCACATATTAATGTTGTTCTTTGGTGTGCATTTTTTTCTGGTTGATATATATACTACACATTTGTTTGTACTACGCAATTTCTCTCCATGGATATTTTTGATCTTTCTAGTTTCATTTCCTCTCTAAATTTACAAAAAACTGAATTACAGATAATGTCATCAGTTATTTCTAGTTGCCAGTAGTGATGAAATGACTGGAATTGACACAGACATACAAGGTGTTAGCAGTTTCTTTATCAATACAGTTTTCTAAACAGAAATTGTATTCCCTAAGAGTAGAAGTAGAGAATTATCTTATTCTCTTCTTATGCTTATATCCTTTGGTTTTTCTGGGTTTAAGGAAAAAAGTCTTGCTCTAAATGAATCTAGATCTATCTCTTATTTTACCAGGGTGGGAAAAAATCGAAGATATTTTTATATTGAAATGTTATTCCTGTGTGTGGTACAAAGACTCTCTGCTGTTAAATTTGAGCTTCAAATTTTGCTATTAAATATATCTGTTATGAACTGTTCAGTTGTTCTGCCAGAAATACTCACTGTCTTCTATGTTTTTTACTTCTTCTGATGAGAGATAGTGTTCAGTTCTTTTATCGTAGCCTTTTTAACAGCACTGTGGACTTTCTTTTCATGGCATGTGCAATTCGAGTGCATACTTAATTTCCCTTGTATTAAAGCCTCTGTCTGTGAAAGCTCGTTGTTCACATTCTTGGCATCATGGATCACTAAACTTGTTAGAATTTTTTTTCCACAAAACTATTCAATTACATGTCTTTTCCTTCCCTTCTCCCTTCTTCCCACATCTTTCTTTCCTTTTGGAGGATTTCAGTGCTGCAGAGCCATGAAGGGGCCCCATCTTGCAAAATGATGGTCAGGGGCTGTGTTTCATTTTGACTGTGAGTGATTTGTAGTTGGGGCTTCAAAGACGGAAGCATTTCAGAATGTTGATTTTTTTTCTTTTTCTTTTTTTTTTTTTTCAGTACCTTGCCATATATGCAGGTGCTTAAATGACCATGAAGCTTTTGGAGCACTGTTTTGCTACTGTGAAACAGCTTAGAAAACCATACCAGCTTTGGGGTTATGTATGGCTGTATAAATCTGTATAATCTGTAGAAGCATGTGACACTGTTCTAACACAGTAGTACTAATGATGGCATATGCTCTTTGTCTGTCATAATTTGTTAGAATTTATTTATGCTTCAGAGAGGATGGCTGAGATTTGACTGGGTTTCATAAAGATATTTTGTCCACGGTTCTGTGAAAAATCTCTTCGTTGTGAAACTGGAAAAGGTTCAGCAGGTGTATACTGGGATGGCATTCTTTGCTCTCTACCTGTAAAGACTTCAGTAATTACTAGATCTTCTCAAGGAAAGAGCAGTTACTAAATTGAACTTCTGATTTGCATAGCATTTCCTGGAATTTTGTCCTCGTGTTTACAAGCAGGTAGAGTTTATATCTATTTACCTGCAATGTACAGGATTGCTATGCTTTGTTGGGAGCTTGGGATCCAAGAAAATGATAGGACATAATGCGCTGATGCTTTTCTAACAGGTAGGAATGTGTTAGATTTCTTCTGCAAGAAGAAAAGACACCGTACTCGGTGTGAATCACATCAGTGACGTTGCCTACATATCAGTTCAGCCTTTTAATAAAGCAGACTGTTTCAAGAGAGTTCTAAGTATTATATCTAGGCCTCTGACTTGTGTAACTTTTATTAGAACTAGGGATGTACTGTTCTGTCATCTGAAAGATGGTACAAAAGAGTCTGGCATTAATAGTTCTGAGGTGTCAGGACATTCAGTAGAGTTCTTCTTAAACGTGAAGATGAAAGCTCTTCTTTGGAAGCTTGTTCCCATATCCTTTAATAAACTTGCAGCTTGGGGTTACTTTCTGTTATTCTCAGAGTATGAGAATGAGTATGTATCTTTTGGTGATGCATGTGATACAGTTGTAAGCTCACTGATGTGGTAACAGTCCTAGCATGAACCTAGTGTTCTTTTGGTCAGCTATGGTGATCCTTTCAGTTTTCCATAACCTGATTGTTTATTTTCACCAGATAAAATAGACAAACTTTAGGTTCTGAGCTTTGAATCTTTAATTATCATGAATTCCACAGTCAGGTGCAGATATCTACTTTCAGGCTGATCCCAGAGGAGGGTGAAAGATAACTTTGATCTCATAATTATATATTTTATGTTTGTATCTTGACCAAAAGAATTTTTTTTCTTTCTCTGGCTTGTACTTAAGTTCCTAAGTGTTTTCTTCCTTCTTCCTTGTAAGTAACTTTATTTCTCACTATCGGCTATGCAATTCTTTAAAAATTCTATGATTTCAGATAATGAATTAGCATTAGTTTGTTCAAGAGTCCCATCTTCACTTAGTTTTTCAGAACTTATGCTTTACTTTTCAAAGTGCTACCCAGTGGATAACATATAATCTCAAATTTTGCAATATAATTTACAGATTGGTGAACGTAATGCTAGGAGATAAATAGATCACCTTGGCTAAGAGGTCAAATTTCCAAAGTCATCCTATTGCCAATTGATGTTTTTATACTCATTGTCATAAATTGGATTTTTTTTTTTTTTTTAGCTATTTAATGCATAAAATTGTGACTAGCTTAGCTGTTTGCTAAGTTAACTAAAATGAACAATTGAGGAAGTCTCTTTCAGTTTCTGGCTAATGACATGTTTTTCCCTCTCCCCTCTGCTAGTAGAAGCAATCTGTTCTCCGTGTTGTACACCTCCCTCTGACATTATTTGTTTTCCTGAGGCCTTTATTGAGCATAACAAGGGCATTCCTGCTTTGCTTAAGTCCTTAAGATTGTAACTCCGTGCCAGTGGTTTACGGGCTGGTTCGGCCTGGTTCTGTGATGACTGGGGTGGGGGACCCACACCCTGGGTAAGGGGGGAAGGGACAAAAGGAAAAAGGAGATGGGGCTAAAAACAGAACAGCGGCAATGATCTGAGGAGGAAAACTAGTTTACTAAATAAGATATCAGAATGCAAAATAATACAATAGAATGCAATATAATTGGAATTGAAGCTAATAAATCAAATAAAATGAGTGAGTGTCCGATAACCCGAAGGCCTGACACTGAAGGTGAGACAGCAGCGAGCCCCTGCTGCTGGGTCGGTCTGAAAGGGAAGAGCCTGTGTCTTGTGACATATCCAGAGCAATCAATGATCCACGGAGCTGGAGCATTAACTCTTTAACTCCCACTGCACAACATGATGTTATGATGTGGAATATCAATAACAAAAATCATAAAACCAAGACACTCTGGTACAAATGTGGTCAGAATCCTCTTCAAATTATATTCACACTGACGTAGTTTAAGTCTTGTACATGCAACTTTCACATTTGTGGTTGGTTTTTAGTACTGCACCTTCTCTAGAAGAATGTTTTCTTCAGTCACCAGACACATCCTGTCATTCTTGCTTTAGTGAAGAGCATGTGAGAAACCTGTGCTTCTGTTGATGTAGTTTTTAAACTGAGAACAAGGAAAGATCAATGCTTGTAACTCTTATTAATTTTTTGTAGCAAAATCACAGAGTTCCTTGGCTGATGTTTCAGGCTCATCAGTGTTCAACTCATACATAAGAATGATTCTGAAGATAAGTAGCATTTAGAGGTTAAGGAATTATTCCCCCACTACATCCTCCACTCACTAAACATCTCACCAGCATTTTTTAATGTCTCCTCCTCATCTTGTATGTTCCTTGTCTGTAGTTCTGATGGAAGAGACTCATCAGAGTTCAAGTTCCTGGAAAACAATGCTAGTAGTGTTAACTCTGAGTTCTGCACAGTCTGCCCTAGAGAAGGATAAGACCAAGTAGTGATCATCTTTCAGTGCTTGGAAGTGATCCAGGACCGTGAAGTGATAAACTCCTTGAACTCTGCAAGACATATTTCTAGATATTGCTCTTTGAGTGTTTTGAGTACAGACAGAACAGGGACAATCTCGGTTCAGTCCAGTTTAAAGGGAATGTAGTATTCTAGGAAGAGCAGAAAGTACAGTAGTTGTTTAGTAGCTTTGACCACAGTTGCCACTTGAAATGTTTAATTCTTCCTGCTTTCTCTACCACTATTAGTGGATCGCATAAATATGTAATGAAAAAGAGGATGAAGATGATGTAGAAAAGAAAATGAAATTGATGCTAAGGACCATATCTCTTTGTTAGAAGTACACATATCCCAGGAATGATGTACTCAGCTTCCTTGTATGAACACATTATGGGATATTGTTACAACCTTGAATTGCTTACCTGGACAGACTTGAGAAGTGGGGCTGTGTAAACCTAATGAGACTCAACAGAGGTGAGTGCAAGGTGTTGCACTTGGGTTGGGGCAATCCCAGATATGTGCACAGACTGGGAGAAGACCTCCTTCAGAGCAACCCTTCAAAGAAGGACTTTGGGGTCCTGGTGAATGAAAAGCTAAACATGAGTTAGCGGTATGCACCTACAACTCAGAAGACCAACAGTATCCTGGGTTGCATCAAAAGAGGGGTAGCCAGCAGGGAGGACTTGATTGTTTCCCCTCTACTCTGCCTTAATGATGCCTAATTTGGAGTGCTGTGTACAGGCCGAGGACAAGAATGATGTGGAGCTGTTGGAGCGGGTCCAAGGAAGGGCTACAAAGATGATCAGAGGACTTCTCTATTGAGAAAATAGGCTGAGGAAACTGGATTGTTTAGCTTGGAGAAGAAAAGGCTCTTGGGAGGCCTCACCACAGCTTTGCAGTACTTTAGAGAAGGATTATAAGCAGGAGAACTGACTTTTCACATGACCTGAAAGATAAGGGAGGTTGGCTTTAAACTAAGAGGAGGCTTAGGTTAGATGTTAAGAAGAAATTCTTTACTCAGAAGGTGGTGAGGCACTGGAGCAGGTTGCCCAGGAAAGTTGTGGATCACCCATCCCTAGAGATGTTCAAGGCCAGGTTGGATGGGGCTATAGGTAGCAACCGCTCCCATGGCGGGAATTTGGAACTAGTAGATGATCCTTATGGTCACTTCCAACCTAAGCCATTCACGTCCTTCCAGTACAGCACTTCACTAAGGCTAGACTAATTGGTCTCTCTTTACTTAAGCTGCATAATTAGTCTTCACTATTTTCTGCTTTCTCACATATTGATTCTATATGTTTTTTTTCTGATATCTTGCTTTCTGTACTAATTAATGTGAATATAGTTTCACTTAGATTTCATAATTGTAAATTCTTCCTGAAACTTTTAAAGAAATTAGCATTCTTTTCCACTACTTTATTGTATTGATACAAACCATTTCAGAGCATTGTGAGAATTGTGTAGTGTTTGTCAACCTCAAGGCAGTTTCTGGAGGCATGTTAGCGGCATGTATTCAGGCACTGGAATAGTTTGTCTAGGGATACTGTCACAGCACTGAACCTGCTTGAGTTCAAGAAGTGTTTGAACAACGCTCTCAGACATTTTGGAGGATCGCTGTGTGAAGCCAGGAGTTGGAATTAGTGATCCTTGTGGGTGTCTTCCAATTCTGAATATTCTATGATTCTGTGAAATGCAGTTTACGTGAATTTTTCTTGTCCAGCATAGCAAAATGCTGCCTTCCTTGTTCTAGGATAATCAAGAGATGGAAGATATTGTTGTACATAACCACAGCTTTCTTTTCACATAGCTAAATATGGCTGTGCTGTTAATACTGCCAACAAAAAACATTAATCTTAGAAAAAGGCAGGAATTACTGATACTATTGCTTCAGAAGTTTTTTATTAGGTGAAATAGTGTTACATCAAGCTATGTCTGGCAAAAGTTATGTGCTAGTTGTTTTGACAGTTATCGTCTTTTGAGGAAATTTCTTCCCCCAAGAATTTCAGGAGTGGTTTCTGCCTGAAGAGCAGAATGTTAAGCAGTGTGAAAAATTGCTTCACAAACCTGTCTCAGCTCCAGCTGGGCTGTTCTGCTCACACACTACATCAATGGTACAACTGATCGCCCTTTATAGGCTCTTTGAAAATGTGTAATCTGCTGTTGGAAATTTGCAATTAAAATATTAAACTTGCTGGCATTGTTACTGAGGAAGTACTTTTTTGGGCTAATAATTTTCTGGTAACTTTGTGATACAGGGTGATACACTTTGCACTACATGTGTTTCCATTTCTTTTTCTTGCATGTAAGTTTGCGTTGCATGTTTCTGGTGCAAATACAAGGAGTAACCTTAGTTAGCATTGTTACAATAGTCCTCATTAAAAATTGCAATTGTAGTTATTGGTTCTCTTTGTTAACCACGTTATCAACCATCTCAATTCAGTATCTTTTTTTCAGAGATGTTTTCAAATTTTTGTCTGATTTGGCCATCTATAATCTTAGACATTTTTTTCATAGAGAAGAATGCTATAGAATTTATCTTTTGGAGACAGAGAACAGCCCAATCTAAAGCCCATTGCTTTAGAAATCAGTTTGAAAAATACTGACTTAAGATGTTTTGTTCTGTATAGTTCTGAAAGTCTTGTCTCTTTCTGGGAGCTTTGTCATATACTTTTTTGATTCTCTCATCAGAAAAACTGATAAATACATTTCATTGGATTCTTCTAGCTGAGATGATTTTCAAGCTAAGAAGATATTATAGGTTCTCGTGACCTTTTTGTAAATTAAGTAATTTTGCTGTCAAGATGTCTTATCTTACAATAAGAAAGTTTTCTTCCCTTCATATTCAATCCTTTTGGAAACTGGATGATTTCTGAAGAGGTTGAATCTTTCCTTCTTCTCCAGGCTTAGTTTAAGATTCTTGTTTAGAGATAGAAGTAGAGATAGAAGCAACCAGCAGTGATGAATTTAAGTTGATGTCTGTTTAAAATGCAACAGTGAGATTTTTAATGCTGCTACAACTTTATGTTGTTTCAATCTCACAGTCTCTCTTAACTTTGAAATCTTTCACTGTGTGCTTGCTGGAAGCACATTAAGTCCTCTACATATTGTACTGCCTGAAGTTACCACAGGGAGAGTGTGCATATAGGCAATGTGCTTCTCTGTCTTTTTAGAACTTAATATAACCTTGAGATATGTTGTTTCCGTATGCATTCTTAATTTTCCTTCATAGTCCTTACCTTTTGATATGTACTTTTCAAGTAACACTTTTAGTGTTGAAGTGTGAGTCTACTTAGGTTTCCAAGATGTTGAACTCCCACTAACTTTATTTGATGACTTCTAGTCCTTGTGTTGAAAGAGAGAAAGTAGGTACGGACCTCACTCCTTTTGCCATTCACCATTTTCAGGGGAATACTATGCCCATTCACCTAAAGTCATCTTTTCACTAAGTTGAAAAGCCATAGCCTCTGTTGTTCTTTGTAGGAAACATATTCTGTATCTTTGATTAATTCTGTTACTCTTCTCTAAAACTTTTCCAGTCGTAGTGCTCCTTTTGAGAGGAGGGCCCAGGCAACGTACACAATGTTCAGTGTGCTAGCAAACCTCATGTGGTATAAGTGTGTTTTCTTCTTTCTCTTCACATTGGAGTTGTGGTTTTTGACTGCTATCAAACATGAAGCTGATATTTTTGTGAAGCTATATTGTAGCTTTGTGATTTATTTTGGGCAGGAGCAATAAGCTCATTATGTACGAAACTAGGATTGTTTTTCTCTTGTGGGTTAAGGTTCTTTCTTACAATGAAAATTTGTTGCCATTTTTATTGCCATGCTTCATGAGAACCTTCTATAACTCTTCATCATCTGTCCTTGCCCTTTAGCAATTTATGAGACAATGTTTGTTCATATTACCTATTGCTCAGCGTTTTTTCCTAGGATAGCTATGAGCCTGTTCAACAGCACAGGCCCCAGCATAACACCCCTGAAGTGACATCTACCCATAACTCTGTGTTGCAAGAGTTGACCATTTACTCTGACCCTCTGTTTTGTGTCTTAACTGAATATTGTCTATGCCAGGACTGTTCTCCTTATCACATAGGAAATTAACTTCCTTAAACATCTGAGTGTTTGTTTTTTGTTTTTTTTTTACCACTAAAAGCCTTTCATAAATCCAAATGGTGATTGGAATCATCAGTCAAATCACTTGGACCTACTTCTTGTCTCATAAGGACTCCTAAGGCACAGTTCTTCCACAGGCTCCTTACAAAAGCTAGGCTGACTTTCTGCTAGTGCTCATCTGTGTGTCAGTGATTTGACCTAATTTTTTGCTTAATTTACCTCCTGAAGATGTTCTGTTTACATGTCCTCTTTTCCTCAAAAATTATTACAAAAAATTAAAAAAGTTGTAAAGTTGGTTCAGATTTACCATTCTTCTGTTCCTAGGTACATGGTGGAATGTAAAGAACTACCATCAGTATGGTAACTTCAATGCATTAAGTAATTATCCGATGTCATTTTGTTTCTTTTGTAGGAGAATATTAAAAAGCGAGCCACCTTATCCACAAGAAATGAGTGCAATGTCTAAGGATATAATTCAACGCCTTTTGATGAAAGACCCCAAGAAGAGACTAGGTTGTGGTCCAACTGATGCTGATGAGATCAAACAACATCCCTTTTTCCAGGTAAAGAGAAAAAGAAATTTCCCCACATTACTCCTTTGAAATCTAAGTTAAAAAAAAAAATAAAAATCCATTGTTTTGGTAACAGAGCAGCTTGTGCATTAATTGCATCAATAATTGTATTGAAGTTAATAAGGATATCCACGTGCTTCTATGCATGATATTTGTACTCACTTTAGCAAAGACATAGTAGCTTTTCTAATTTCTTCTTTATTCATTTCTAACAGTTGTTTGAAGCAGCCAAGAGCCACATTACTCAAAGCAGAAGATTTAATGAAAAACTCTTAAATTATTCATTGTGTATTGTTTTGTAAAAGGAAGTTTCCACTAACGCTACTGGAGAATTTGAATATTGGTAGAATACAGCATTAGTGATGAACTCCACTTTTGTGTTTTCCTTTGCCTAATTAAAACTTTAGTCTTGTTTAGTAGATTTCAATTCAGTTTAGATTTCAGTGTGTTGACATATCAAGCAGTGATGTAGGAAAGTGCTTATGTGCAAGAGCTGTACTGTTCCATACATTGCTGCTAAAATTGTTTTCTTTGAAAAATACATGTTTTTCTGGTTCTTCTGAAGTTAAATATATTTCTAACTAGTATAAATTTTGTAGTATTTAAAGTTGATAGTATAAACCAGATATTTCAAGTAAATATATTCAGTGTAATTATAACATTCAGTATGAGCATACTGGCTTTTTGACATTTGAGTTTCTTCTCATGTCTTCTGTGTTTCCATCCCTTTATGGAAAATCTGACAAATATCTGTGTAGCATTAACTTTTTATTCAGCATTCATTTTAGAAGATGCATTTTTTTTTTCTTATAGCACTTCCTGATTTTAATTTCATTTCAATTCTGTTCATTTAAAGTGATAGGATCATTTTTTCCATAACTACCATATCTATGCTCTGTTTGTAGCTGTTTATTTAACTAGGCCCTTCACCTCAGGGGTTCGGAGGTTGAAATTAGTAAATAAGTATAGGAATTAGCAATGAAAAGCTCAAGATACCATATACTTGCAGTATGGCTTACAAAAATAAAAGTGATGTTTCCTGTGAAATAGAGTAAGAAATTTAAAGGTTGTCACACTAGTTGTTTGGCTTATCTTCATGACTGTTGAATATATATATTGATAAATGTTAAAATTTGCCTCTGACATCTTATGGTAGGATTTCTTTGTGACTCAAAGAATATACCCTAGGAATTTAGCCACGTATAATTTGAATGCTTTTTCTTGTGGAAAGTAGCGGGCTAAAGTAGGACTGTTTGGTTCTGGATATCTCTTTCCTCAATATTGCCTTCTGTTAAATTTTCATTTGATTCAAACTTATTTTCCTTTTTTATTTTTGTTTAGAATATAAATTGGGATGACTTAGCTGCTAAAAAAGTACCAGCTCCATTTAAACCAGTAATCAGAGATGAGTTGGATGTCAGTAACTTTGCAGAAGAGTTTACAGAAATGGATCCAACTTATTCTCCTGCAGCAACCCCTCAGACTTCAGAAAGAATATTTCAGGTATTTTAAGAAATTGCACTCATTTAGAAAAAAAAGAAATATATATTTGAAACTGCTCAATACATGATAGCTGGATTTGCTTTTCCCACCTTCTAAGTTATTGAGAATTTTCTGTGCCAGTTCCCAGGTCTGTTTGTCCAGTGATCCCAAAATTACTGGAAGCTAACTGCAGAAAGTAGGTCTTTCAATTACTTTGAGTGCTCTAATTAATAGACTTCCACATGCAGATCAATAACATAGCTTTCTTTACCATCTCCTCCATTCTACTCAAGAATGATCCGTATTTGGACTTACAGAGTCTGAATGTCAAACAGGCAAACAGCTCAAGTGCAGCCTCAAATTTGGAACAAAAACTGCAGAGGTCACCAGCAGTTCACTGTTTTCTCCACCCCCTATTTTGAGCAGCTTAATGCTTAGTGTGAAGGAATACAGGGTCATATTTTGGAAGTGATTTGTACTGACTATTGAAAAGCCTTGAGGTATGTCATAGTAATGACTGACTCATCCTGCAGTGGAAGTCACAACTGTTTTTGTTATGCCTAAACTGGGCATATCACTAATAGGGAGCTTGTTTTGTCTTGCCATTTAAGGCTGCTTGTTACTCATATCACAAAGTAAAAACTGTTTCATACCTTAACTTCTGGATGTTCTGGAAAGCCAGCTAGTTCTAATTATGAACCTTTATTGCTACTGCAAAATAATTTAAATAGACAGATTTTTAGTATTATGTCCCTGAATTTTTGTATTGTTGCTGTTTTATCTACATCTTTGGAGAATCATATAACTGCTTTCAGAAGGACATCTGTTCATGTTGAATGTAGTAACAACTACTCATCAATTAGCAAATTACAGTTTCTGTATCGTATTACAAACATTTTATTTTTTTTAATTCTGTAGAAACTTCTGATGTTTAATACACAATATTATGGTACGTGTGCAACAGTTTCAAGATTTGTCCTTTTCTGATGTCTCTAATTTAATAGGGATATTCTTTCGTTGCACCTTCTATTTTGTTTAAACGCAATGCAGCTACAGTAGATCCTGTTCAGTTTTATGTGGGGGATGAGCGGCCTGGAACTACAACTATTGCCAGAAGTGCTATGATGAAGGTAATAACAATATCAAGAGCTAAATTAATTTGGTTAACTTGGAACTGCATATAACTTTCAAAGCAGCAATCACAAGCTGTGCTATGGATTACAAAATAGTCATTATGTGTGTATCTTTTCTCTGTAATGGCTCCTCAGATGATCCAAGCATATAATTTGCATGTGGCACTATAAAGAAGTGGTTAAAGTTTAGTCTGAAAAATGAGATGATTGTCTAGCTTTACAGAAGACCAAGTATAGTAATAATAGTAAATTGAGTCCTGATAGTTCTAATCCAACCAACCATTGTAGATATTTTTGAAGCTACTTTAATTATACCAGAATTCCTCCTATGATGTATTTGCCCGAAAAGTGTATATAGTTGTGTGAAGCCTTAGATGAACACACACTATTGTAATGTCTTCAAACTAGCACAGTTTTGTGAATAAGTGTATGTACAAGCTTCTTTGATCCTGTTTGTCTCGCCCTTTTGTACCTTAAGCTGTTGTTGTAGTAGTGATGCTTTATTTAGTGACTGTTTTTTAATAACATAGGAATTACTCTTTGATTGTTAAAATAAAGTTGATGCATTTTATTAAATAGAAATTAAGATTTATATTTTATCAAAAAGAGAGCTCTTTTCATCTACATTTAAAATTGTAAAAATTCTCACAAAACGTTACTCTTTGTCTTTGACTGTGTATACTAAAAGTATTCTGCAGAACTAAATACAGACAGTTTCCTAACAGGACTCTCCATTTTTTCAACATTATGAACTGGATCTGAAAGAGAAACCATTGGGAGAAGGAAGTTTTTCCATTTGTCGAAAGTGCTTACACAAGAAAACTAGCCAGGAGTATGCAGTAAAAATAATTAGCAAAAGGTATAAATATTCTATAAGACAATAAAAATATTTTCTTTGCTTACTGTCACCCATGGATTAGAGTAATGCTCGCTACGTTTTTGAAGGTGAAAAATTAGCTTTAAAATAATTTCCTCTTTGACATACCTCTGCAGTGTCTACAGAAAAACATGTAGTAACTTTATGACCTTTAAAAGATTGTGAGAGTTTTTTGAAACAAAATGTTGTTGTTGTTGGGGAGAACACAAGGAGAAGGGATTTTTTCTGGTTCATGCTTATACTCTACCACTAATTTTGCTCCAAACCAGAGTAAGGTATAAGGTCCTCCAGTCTTCAGACCTAAGTGAACTAAATGTAGGTTTATGGTAGCTCCCTGTTTAATTTTTTTTGACAACTCAACTGATTTGCCTAGGCTGTTGTTTTTATAAAGTATGTGTAGTTTGATTTGTCTCAGGTCTAATTAATTTGTGTATGAATTGGTGTGAAAAATGTAATTAAATTGTGGAGTTTTGCTTTGCATCTGTTTCTTGGGTGTTCTGAAGGCAGCACTTCAGTGGAGATAGCTGATTCACTTTGCTCATGGGTACTGTATGATCTTCTTCCAGAACAGATGCCTCTGGCAGTTTCTGGCTAGAGGGAAATAAGGGATTCTTTGGGGTTTGACTATACTTTTAGCTCCATTTTTCTCAGTATTCATTATTAAATATATCCCCACCATGTTTTACAGTGCTGGCAGAAAATGTATCCACTAGTTCATGGTAGTCTCTTCCTCCAACACATTTGACTGTGCCTCTGTTTTTCCAGAGAATAGAAACAGCTGTCCACTAGATTTAAGTGTTTGATCACATGCTTTTTGAATGGGATAAGGGTATGGGGACCAGTTTTAAGGTCTGCTATGATTATTGGGAACATCATCAGAACTATTAATGGAACCTACAGAGAGAGATTAAAATGACCAGGCAGCAGCTGTGGATTCAGTTACCTAAACACAGGCATCATTCTAGTACCATTTTAACATCTAATGGTGTCTTGCGAATCCTCAGTCTTGTGACTGCTACGTTTATATGAATGTTTTCCAGGCTCTCCTATGCTCAGGCAACTGAATCCTGTTTGAAGTACATATTTTGGAGTGGGATAGTTCGTCCTGTAAGCTTCACTAACCAGAATTTCTCTTGTCGTATTGGCACTTTGTGTGTGCGGTAGGCACCTTGATTGGATCTTTTAATCTATGTTTCTGGCATTCATGTACATTCAAAATTTTTCCTGTGGTGCATGCAGAGCTGCTGATCAGTACTTGCATTTCATCTTAAGGAAAATCCATCTTAAGTGATAGAATTAGTATTTTTGGATAATGGTGATCAAATTAGTACTGACTTTCCATATAGGCCTAATCTTTTAGGAATGACATCCCTAAATGATATTACTCACAGGTTCTTTTGCTCTTTTTCCTCCATCTTGGTGGACCAGGCTAATTGAAGGTAAGAAGTGGTCTGTGTACGAACATTTTTCAAGATTGCAGGCTGTAAGCAGACTCAGAGCATGTTTATGTAGTTTTTAGAGGTGGCAGTAAATCTGTACCCCAAATGACTAGACACAAACCAACCTTGACTAAGAAACTGTTAAACTATAGACAATCTTGCTACTAAAAACACACTAATAACACTTGCTGATAGGTGAAGTATACTAGGTTTCTAGTGACTCCTTTGTCTCAAAGTCAGACATTCTTTTACTCCTATCCATCAAAGATATACAACCTGAATCCTACACCTAGGTAAACCATTTCAAGGTACTTGGGATGAAAGCTAAAATGAAGAATTCCTCAGTGACCATGCTTTGTTAGTACAGCTGGATCCATCCATTTTTTTTGTTTGTCTGAAGCCCAGTGGAACAATGGGCTGTAAACTTACTTGAGTTACTGTTTCAGAGCTTCCATTTGTTTTTTGTAGTACTGTTTACAAATCTGAGATGCTAACCATTTATAGAAGGGAAATGCTCAGAAAAGTGCAGGCACCAATTTCAAAGGTTTGTTCGTGTTACTGAGTCTCTTTAGCCTGTTTCCTAGGTCCACCTTCTCTTTGTAGTTTCTAGAAGTAAAAGATCATCTAAGACAGTTTTTGAATTTGCTAAGGACCTGAAATCACTTCCAGTTTAAACAAGAAAATCAACAGAGGTATAAATGAAACAGCCTAGTTCACTTTTTGATTATATGAAGTCTGCAGAAAGGCAGAATTCTTCTGAACAAAATTCTCATCATGGTTTGCAACAACAAAAAACCATTTATGCAACCAGAAATGCAGAATATGCAGTGAGAGAGATTCTACCTGTGTTATCTGTAAGGCCATTCCCTTAGTACAGGACTAGTCTTTCTTACTCAAAAAGAGAATGTTTTGGCAAAAATATTCATGCATTTTTTGCCCCAAATATATCAATGTATATATTAAGAGGAAAACAGAACGTTCTCCTCAGTTGCTATTCACATAGATTTTTATGATGTTCAGCACATTGAATTTTTTTTGCTATAAATATTAAGTACTTGAAAGAGAATTATGACATCATATATCTTCCATTTCATATTTTTATGGTCATCTGTTTAGGGTTTCCTATGAATCATGTAGTTCCTATATAGATTGTTACAGGTTTTATCTTTATTAGTAGGAGCTCATTGTTTCCACACTGGAGTGGCAGTATTTGTCTCTGATAAGAGTGGAAAGAGTTTTGGGGTCTTTCAGTCTTCAGGATAAAGCTGAGCTAAAAGATATTTGTAGGAGCAGAGATGAAATCAAACTGCCCTGGTCTAAGGGAAAGGTTTGATTTAGATAGAAACTGTTTTGTAATACCTTTTCAGCTTTCACTATAGTAATCTATAGTTGCATCAAAAACCATCATCTGATTTGGGTGTGGTATTTCTTAAATGTCCTAACTTGCAGGGTTATGTGGATAATTTTGCTCAGCTTATTTTGAATGTGTTTTTAATTAAGTTTAAGCAGTTGTAATGTTCAAAAACCTGGATCACAAACGATTAAAAAAAAGTAGGTGTTACACTTTGAATGTGCAATTTGTTCAGTAAAATCGGTACAAAAGTTTTTCTCAATTTTTTCAGGATGGAAGCAAACACCCAGAGAGAAATAACAGCACTAAAACTCTGTGAAGGACACCCCAACGTAGTGAAGTTGCATGAAGTTTATCATGACCAGGTATTTTGAAGAAGCTATAATCAGCATTTGCCAAACACATTACTTTGTGTTTTCCCAAGTATATCTGGAAGTTAAGCATACTTACATAGATTCTATGAATCTATACTATTATTGCATAGGGAACTTTTTTTCCAGGGCTTTTGTCCAACTTCAGAGATGGAGTGGAAGTTCTGCATACAAGGAAACTAGCACTTACTGCAGATCAAAAATGTATTTGGAGGGTATATGGTATATGCGGCATTTTTTTCTTGCATGTAATTTTTAATGCAAATAACCTAATAGCCTGCTAAATTACTGAAAGTGAAATTAGAGCTTCTATTTGAATATAGACTGAGATCAGTTTTATTTAGTCGAGCTCCACAGTGTGCAGTGGAGATTGGCCCTGGTTTCAGCTAGGGGTTTGTGATAGATATTCTACAGAGGTCCCTTCCAACCCAAACTATTCCATAATTTTAGTCTGCAGTCTCATTGTGACCTTCCAGTACTTAAAGGGAGCTTGTAAACATGAGGGAAATCAACTTTTGACACTGGTAGATAGTGAAGGGACAAGGGACAATAGTTTTAAAGTAAAGGAAGATTTAGATTAGATATCGGGGGTTCTTTTACTGAGAAAGTGGTGAGGTGCTGAAACAGGTTGCTCAGAGAGATTGTGGATGCCTCATCCCTGGAGGTGTTTAAGGCTGGATTGGATGAGGGCTGTTGGTGATCTGATCTAGCACTTGATCTAGTGGCTGGTAGCCCTACTTGTCCATGAAGGGTTGGAATTTGGTGGTCCTTGAGGTCCCTTCCAACCCAAACCATTCTGTGATATGATTCTATGATTCAGATTGGATATCAGGAAAAGATTCTTCACCAAGAAGGTGGTCAGGCACTGGAACAGGCTCCCTAGGGAAGTGGTTGTGGTCATGAACTTGCCAGAATTCAAGAAGTATCTGGACAATGGTCTCAGACACATGGCCTGAATTTTGGGTGGTTCCGTGTGGTGCCAGAGGCTGGATTCTGATTCTTATCTGTCCTTTCCAACTTGGGAACACAGTATTGAAGTCCAGAACTGATTGAAATTGTCTAGTCTTGACATATCTGCAATTCATTTAAAGAAACTTCAACTTTAACTTACTCTAATATCAGTTTGATCAAATTCTGTATTAGTGATCCAGACTATTACTTAGTTATGTTTATTGAACCACAGGAAGTTTGCTATCCTTATTCTTTCCAACTTTCAGCTGTTCTCATGACACAAAGGGAAGTTTCAAGAAAGGATACCTGAGAAACACTACTAGCAGTAGAACTAATAGACACATTGTTTGTTCTTCTGAGAAGTCTTGCTGTTTTCTGTACACAACTATCCTTCTGTTCCTTAATAAGTAAATACTGTGCTTCTTCTTTTCCTGTATATTTCTGTGAAATTGTTTCTTTGACCTCTTCCCTTGAATGTGTTTTTCTTGGCTTTCAAATGTTACATTGTTATAGTATTACAGGGGAAGGAAGTGCAGGTAGCCATCACAGGCCTACACCCATTGACTTGACAAAGCACTTCTCATTTTCTAGTCCCAGTAAAGCTTTCTGAGAAGCCTACTATTTGTTCAATGGCAAGGACATTTGAATTGCAGTAATTGTGTGCTAATGTGTACTTTTCTAATATCCTATTGTTTTCTTTATGGTTTTAGCTTCACACTTTTCTAGTAATGGAATTACTGAAAGGAGGAGAATTGCTTGAACGTATTCAGAAGAAGCAGCATTTCAGTGAGACAGAAGCCAGTCATATTATGCGCAGACTTGTTTCAGCAGTGAGCCATATGCATGATGTAGGAGTAGTCCATAGAGATCTGAAACCTGAGGTATAGTGATTTCCTTATGCATGTTTCAACATTAAGTTAATAAATTTTCCTAATGTTGTTTCTTAATTTTTTTTAAAATAAAATAATATCCTTTCTACTGGGCAAATTCTATAGGTATTTTTCTGTTCTTAAGTAAAAAGTAACTGTTGGGAAGCGTTTTAAGCTTTGTTAAAAAAAAAATTGACACTATAATGTGATTGAAAATATTCTTTGCCTATTTGGGGAAACCATATTTACTAATGGTAAGTATACTTATTATATGAAGGAATTCATAAGCAGAACTAGGCTTCTTGATTACTTTGTACATTTTCAGCAGTTTGTTCCTTCTAGGGTTTTGTGTTGTTTGTTTGTTATTTTTCCCCAGCAATGGGATCATATAGGTGCTAGGCTTGTTAGTTTTATTTAGCCTAGGAAAGGTGTAATTTCATATTAGTTTGTCCAGTAAGGTCAATATATTATACTGATGATTACAGTCAGCATATATCATTAAATAATTATGCTGTTTGTATCTGAAGCTCAAAATGACCTACGATTCCTACTGTTGTTTCATCCTTTTGTGACATACCTTCTGATGTTTTACAGATCTATCTCTTTTCTAGTAGTTAGAATTCTACATGTAAAGACGACTTCTAGTTGTTAGTATTTTAGTGCTAAACCTATGTTTGAAGGTGTCTGTTCTAAATCAGCAATGAAATAAAGAAGAGCTGTTGTGAAATTCTAATGTGTCAGTTGAGAATATGACTCTTTGAGAAAGTTTTTGCTTACACCATCAAGGAAACAAAACAGCTTTTGAAACAAGTCCTTCTTGAAAGAACAAAAAATAGAAATCCATTCTGTCTTCCTTTTCTCCCAGTTTTACTCTTATTGCCAATTTGAATACAAAGGTCAGATTCTGTAAAACAGGGCTTCTTTCAACTGTGTCGTAAATTAAGCGGTCTTTGCTTCTGTATCGTATTCAAGAAGAGAAGCCTGAGAAGTCCAAGTAATGAAGGGTTAGCAAACAATTTATAGAATGCATTTACTCTACAGAGTTGGACTTAACCAACCTGTCTCCTTCCTGCTTTTTGTTTTGAAAGTTACTGTTTTAGGTTCAGGCATGAACTCTGTATGGTATATGCAGGTTTCCCAATATAGATGTGGTTAGTGCACCTTTCTGTAAAAAGATATATAGAAAACTCTGTTGCACTTCTAACATCTCCAGTCAGATTTGTTTGATGTTCAGCTTTGGCATCTGAACTGTTACTGGTAAGTCTATTTTAAAAATGTAACTGGTTATGTGTCAGTAAGGATGGGGCTTCTTTTTACTAGTGTGGGCTGAAAAGCTTTTCTGTTTACACAGTAGTAATTAGATCACATATATTGCTTTACAAAATGGAGAAGTATGGAATAGGAAAAAAAATCAGAATTCACAGAAGAAAAGAATTGGTGTAGAACATGTGACTGTTAGGAACCTCCCATGTAGAGGATTTGGGGATATTTTTTCTGAGAAGTAATCATTAATGTGTGAATTGGGCTCTAAGGATATATACCAAGACATAACTAATCACAAGACTGTAGGAATTGGAATGGCCCTCTAGAACTCATTGAGTGCACACCCCAGCCTAAAGCAGGTTCCTTAAAGTAGGTGGCAAGTGATGTGAACTGTAGCTTTGGGGTCTTGGCAAGGTGCAATTTATTTAGCTAATCCATAAAGGAATATCAAATCAACTTAGAACATTTGGACTATATCTTTCTGTACTTAATCAATTTCATTTTCAGATCAAGAGAGATATTTTTAAACCAATGCTGTTAAAATCGAAATTGCCACATTGAATGTAGTATACATCATCTTTTATCGATAACGAATGCTCTCAGGTTCTCCTTGATGTGCTTGCAGTCAAGGAAATGATTTTTTTTTCTCTTTCTAATGAATTTGAAAGTAATTATTTTATGTTCAGTGATTCACCTTTTGTATTAAAAAATTGCATAGGGCTGTAGGCTTTCCTAGCATTGAAGAGATAAAACAGTGAATGTAACCAGCAGATTTTTCTTCTCCTCTCCTCTCTCAAAAGTTCAAGGGAAAGTAGAAATCAGTAGTAATTAATCTCTGCCTCAGGTATTTTTCCAAACCTTTGCTCGTGTATCACTTGAGAAATACACACAGAGAAAAGAATAGATTATCTTAAAACTTCTGAACTGACAACTTGCATAGCATCTCAGAATTGAAGAAAGATTTTGTATGGAAAGCTGAAATTCTTGGGGACAGCTGAAATCAAGTTTTATTACTTTTGTTTGATGTTCTGTTCTGTGACCTTCCATGCCTAAACACCACACATCACAAGTCTCACTGAAGGCATATCTCTGTTGCTTTTGAGATCCATGCCAGACATCTACTGGTGCATTTTCTAATCCTCTGTCTTTTACTTTCAAAGTATTATTTTGTGTTATTGTGCTGTCATAGCAATATGGCTTCAACAAGTTACCGTATGAGGACCAAAGTCTGTTCAGTTGCAAGACAAGGCATGCAAGAATAGTTCCACACACCAGAAAGTGATCATTCACAATATGCCAGAAGAAAGTGGAAGCTTAAAAAAAAAAATATTTTACTTTTCTCAGTGGAAAAGGCGATTCTTCATTTCAAGCTTTTATCTTTGATACTTTATGATGGCTTATGTTGTTGCCTTTACTTTTCTTTTTCTCTGTGTTTACCTAATTATTTTTCTCACTGGTCTTTGCTGAATACGTTTTCATTAGTACTCCCACATGGCCAGCCAGTCTATACCTTGCATTTTCTTATATCTCAGAGTACTGCTATTTGCACTTTTCAGTTTTTGCCTTTGTTTCCCAATACCCCCCTACATAATGAGAACTTTTCTGTAGTAATAAATGTTGAACAGTACCTAGTAAGGTGTTCTGAACAAATTTCTAACTAATGCTATTTCTGATATTGCTTGCTTTTCAGAATTTGTTGTTTACAGATGAAACTGATAACTCAGAAATAAAAATAATTGATTTTGGCTTTGCTCGTTTAAAACCACCTGACAATCAACCTCTTAAGACTCCATGTTTTACTCTGCATTATGCTGCCCCAGAGCTCTTTAATCACAATGGTTATGATGAATCCTGTGATCTCTGGAGTTTGGGAGTCATTCTGGTAAGTGAATGAGTTTTTAAATTGGAACTTTATTATACGTGTTTACTTTTTACTAAAATGCAAATAATTTGGTGCTATTTCAGGCTTGTATTGGGTAGACGGTGCATTCAGGAGAGAAGATACTGCACTCAAATAATAGATTCCAATGACAGATATTTTATAGGAGTTAAGATTTTTTTTCCCTAAGCAGTAGATTTAATTCAGTACTTCTGGGAGTTGGAAAAAATAGTCTCATTCTTAAAAAGAAATGTTCTTCTCAGGAGATTTTACATGGATCCATATAGTCTTCTGAGAGTTTTAGTTCAGAGAAGCAATCAGCCTGTATTCTGATATACAGAAAACTATTTTCAAGAAAAGTAAACTTGGTATAAATACCATCATGTTTTGACTGTGACTTCCTGTAACTTTTTCTAACTAATACTAATATACTTTTTCTAACAGGGGCTTCATTTGAAGTCTTATGTGTTTAATGTTTTCTATAGCGTTGAAAATGTGCTAGTCAAAGTTCTATTATGCTGGTGCTGCCATATAAACAACAGTAACTACCTATGTAAGGATTTCAATGAATACATTGTTTGTTAATATTATTTTGTTCTCCCGACAGTATACGATGTTATCAGGACAGGTACCATTTCAGTCTCAAGACAAAAGTTTAACATGTACTAGTGCATTGGAAATTATGAAAAAAATAAAAAAGGGAGAATTTTCCTTTGAAGGAGAAGCTTGGAAAAATGTTTCTGAAGAGGCCAAAGAATTAATTCAAGGTGAGAATTCACAAATACTTTAGAAATTAAGGTAACATTTATGGCACTATCTAGTACCTGACAGAGTAACCTGACAGAGTGGTGTCCACAGCTTGAGCTACAAGTTTTGGCTATGGTTAGACATATCAAAATGGGATTCAGAACTGTACTTATGCCAGGCAGAGAGCTTTCTAATGTAGTAAGATGTTGATAGAAGGTTGTGTTTGCATTTTTTGGGGTGGAATATAACTGAAGAGCTTTAGAAAAGGTGAAATCCTTTTAAAATGTGTTTAAAAGCAGAAAAAAATTATTTTAGTTTTGTGAAAACACCGGGTTAGTTGGTGAGAGACGTGTTTTAAAAGTAGAGCTTTTTCAGAAAATCTAGGAAAATACAGTAACTCATTTAACTGTCTTTGAATGAGTGTGTCAAGACTATTGTGTCTCTGAGCTGCTTTGTTTGTGTTTGCTATGTTATGTTATGTTCTCTTTAATTGTTTTAGCCATCTAATTAAGGCATTCTAAGATGAAGTTCTGAATCTGTGTAGAAGCAGGCTTAGGAGTCTGTGCCAAAGATGTTGGCATGTCCAGCTTCAGACTTCAGTGGATTGTGCTGTAATTCTGGGGATTGCTTTCTTAGATTTCACTTTAGACAGGTTTAAAGTGACTAAATCCTCTTGTAGTTTAGGTTTATGCAAAAAGAGATGAGTTATTAAACACGTAACTATTTCTTGATTTTAATGATTCTGCTTGAGTGAATGATGACATAAGGTTGTGTGAACTTTATCTAGAATAAGCATTGGCCTATCTAGGATAAATATTGTCATTACTTAGTTATCAAAGCAATGCATTATCTCTTAAAAGAGGACAAACAGTTCACAAATGAAGAGAATGTAATGTATTTCTATTAGGACTTCTAACAGTGGATCCGAACAAAAGAATCAAGATGTCCAGTCTGAGATACAATGAATGGCTTCAGGACGGCAGCCAGCTGTCATCTAACCCTCTAATGACTCCTGATAACCTGGGTTCTTCAGGTGCTGCAGTGCATACGTATGTCAAAGCCACTTTTCATGTAAGTTCCAAAAAATCCTCTGTTACATGATAAATTTTGTAATCTACCCAACTAGATCTTTGCATGCTTTTTTTCTTAAATAAAAATATGTATTTTTCCTTGTAATTCACTGATTGCTTATGACTGCTGTTTTCTTCTCTGTACCTAAAATATATGAGTAAATATGGAAAAATGTGAATGACGAGACAAAACTAAATTTCTTGAAGATGTTCATACTAATATGGTTTTTGGAGTTGAGAGACAGCTGTTCATGAAATATCTGTAAAAATATTGCGTTTCTTAGAGAAATGTATTGAGACCTAAGAGCTTTTGTAGAAAGAAGCAGCTTTTCTACTTAAGAGATTGGAATTTTTATCCTTTTCATGGCTACAAAAAGGTTATGTTTCTTATATATATGTATTTTATATTTTAAGTAATATTTAAGTAGTATTTTAAGACTTGCTCATCTACCAATATATGTTTACTAAATAAGTTCAAATTTCAACTGTTGTACAAACAGTGTTGATTCTCATTATTCCTTCCACGGAAGATGAACTGAAATTGGGTGTTTTTGTGCTGAAGTACTCATATACACTTATTGAGCAGAGTAAAAGTTACTTTGAGAGTCTTGATAATGCAAAATAATTTGATCTGAAGGAAAAAAGTTTTAGTTAACTAAGTGTAGTTCCTGAAAATGTGGTCTTGATGTAGCTTAAGTCCCAGAAAAACCTTTTAAACTTAAAAGAACAGGGAAGGAAAATTGCCAGTTAATAATGTTGTGTCATTCAAATACTGATAATTGACTCTTAAATGTACATAAAGGCTATTAAAATTACTGATATAGCTAAAATATAATTGTTAAGAATCTGTAAAGAAATTACAGATTATCTTATGACTTACCATTGAGCACTCATTACACCATATTAGCCATAAAATGTCTTAAACCTCTCAAAAAGCTTAGAATTACCTTTTATTTTTAAACAGGCCTTTAATAAGTACAAAAGGGAAGGATTTTGTCTCCAGAACGTTGACAAGGCACCTCTTGCAAAAAGAAGGAAAATGAAAAAAACAAGTACAAGCACAGAGACACGTAGCAGCTCCAGTGAAAGTTCACATTCTTCTTCCTCTCATTCTCATGGTAAAACTACACCTACAAAGACACTGCAGCCTACAAACCCTACAGACAGCAATAACCCAGAAACCATCTTCCAGTTCTCTGACTGAAAAGCAGAGAATATTTTGTCTTGAAGATTTGCGTGGTTGTAAACTGGGCAGTACCTTTGTCTTCTCCCACCCTTCCTCCCTGTGGCTTACAGGCTACAGAAATATGTCCGTCGCTTTAATAATATATTTCAGTCATACCTTTTTTGCTTCGTATTTCAATACATTTCTGTTTAGCATTAAGTTTGGTATCACTGAATATGGTATAATACTATAATGCAACCAATATTATGTTCACTTAGGGATAAATTACTAGTCTGCAGTCAAGCTCCTCGTGGTAAGGAGCTATTCTGCCCTTGGTACAACTTGGAGGAAAGCTGTTTCTCAGCATCAGAATCTTCCTTCCAGTTTCTTCTCCACTGTTAAAATAAGGGAAAGCTCTGTAAAACATAGAACTCTTGAATCTTCTGCTTATGGCCAGCTATGTGAAGAATCTCATAGCATTGGATTCTTTCTGTACATAAGGAATGATTGGTACAATCCACCAAAGAAGTAAAGTATTCAAAAGCCTCTTAAATTTGTTGATACATTCTATCCCATTTATTTGAATTTTAAGGACAAAATGAAGTGTTATGCAACTCTTAAGTTGCTTTAAAAAGTTGCTCCATATATCTTGTTTCAAACAATTGAGAATGTCTTAGATTTTTTTAATTTATTTTATTTTTTAGAAAACATCTAGAGTGAAAGATATCTGATAAGGTGACGTGTCTAGTACTGTGATACAGTAACTTTTATTTCTGCTTTTTGAAGTTGATAACTTTGAAAATGTTTTACAGATTCTAAAACAATGATATTACAGAAAGTGAAATTTCATATTGAATGTTCAAAAAATGGTCACAAGTTAAAATATCTATTTCAAGATTATCTATTATTTATATTTTCTTTTTATATTTACACAAGAACTTTAAAATACTGAGATTTTTTTAGAGATGCAAAAACTCCAGATGAAGCATTTGTTATTATAGGGTCCATACAGATATATACCGAGTTATTTGAACTTTGCATTGTGCAAATACATCAGTATGATAGTGACTGTAAAATATTAGAATATATGTTTTTTCTTCGCACTTTATAACATCAAAATGAGATGTTTTATAATAAAGTGCACTCAGATTTTCCTTCCTACGAGGTGCTGAGCACTGTTTTATTGGGTTGAGTGACCTGAAATCCACATTCTGTGGTGGCTGTGGTCATTGTGAAGGAGAATTCTGTACTTTACAGGAGTGAATCCCTGTATATTATTTGCTGTTTTCATTCCTTACTTAAAACTGCGAAACTCTTTCTATCCTGCTTTTACATTGTATATAACAAATACTAGACCTGGGCACCTTGTGTGTAGTGTAGATGTTAACAACTTATGCACTGGGAATACTAAAGGGAAATTCTATTGAACACTGTGCTTCACAACTTGTTCACTGTGGTGTTCTACAGTGAAGTATTTCCTACTGTGATAGTATAGTATGTACATAACTGTTTGGAATCATAAATGTGACTTACAGAAACATCAGCATAAACTTTTAAATCAGCATATTTTATAAATTTATGGAGAGCTCTTTTATTGCTCGTATTCTCCATGCCTAGAGACAACTCCAGTTTTGCAAATGCTTAGCTGTGTAAGTTTCCACTGAAGTCAGAGAGATTCCTTGTGTAAAGTCAGTTAAATGCCTAAATTTCTGTGATGGAGGAATAATTGACATGAGGAATTTGTTAACAGCTTGTTCTACTTTAAAGTAAACTCAATCCAAACCCTATGCAAAAAAAAAATATATATATAGGAATTGTTTATATCAGTGGTTTTATTTATAGAATTACATCAGATATCAGTATTGACAAATACAATACATCCATGTTTACAGGGATTACATGTATCAAAACAAGGCTTTGAAGCCCAACATGTTTGTTCTGTGTTTCTTTAATATTAACAATGGCATTCTGAGGTTTTGGAATTGCTCATGTGAAATAGTTTACTACTTTCTTGATGTGAATGTCAACAGTGATTGCAGCATTAATTTCAGGTTGATGTGAATATTGAGATTTGCACTGTTTATGTAGAGGTAGTGTATTTAAAGATCAGTATATGTGCTAATAACGCAACCGATTTTAAGTGGCTGATGTTAAAATATTGAAAAATAATTGTCAATGTAATATATTCAGGTTTGCTTTCTGAATGCTCTCTTTGGAAGTGATCTCAGTAGTGAAAATGGCTCATTTGTAAGAGAATACTTTCCCTCTCCCCAATAAACTTGCTGTAAATACAAAAACAACAATCCACAATTAATACTTATTACGTAGACTGTACAGGTAAATTGAGGGAGGGAGAGAAGGTTGTTCTTAAATTTTATACTTTAAGGAGTTCTTGGAATTTATTGTCTTCATAGTGAGAAAAACAAAAATACAATTTTGGGTTTGATTTCTTTCAGGAGTAACAAAAAACTTATGGATATTGAATATTTCTGGAATATTGTGACCCTTGTGAAATAGTTTTTTTAAAGTTAGAAGCATCATACATTTGTTTCTTTCTTGGGAAATTCGATCTTATGCCTGACAAACTGATGAAACAAGAAAAGAAGATTCATACAAGAAACTACGTGCTTCAGGTGATGGCTGTATTGTCAGGTGTTGGGTTGGTTTTTTTTCCCACACAGGTTTTGAGAGATTGTTGTGAATTGCGAATGATCTATTCTAATAATTTTAATCGAAGACAACTTTTACTCAACAAGATTTCTATTTCTTCTAACAGTAGTTATTTAATAAAAATAAAATGGGATGGTTTTTTGGTCTGGTAAGTACGCTTAACTGTTGACTTGCATTTGCTTTGAACCAGTTAACTGGGGTAGCTGAAATATTATCGACTGACTTTTTACTGCCTCCAGGTAATGGACCTCTTGTATTGGACATTAAGCTGCTTGGATTTATTGATAGGCATCTTTATATAAATGACTTCTGTTTACACTGATGAAACTGGATTTCCAATCTAGGCAGCTTAAGAGTGAGTTCACTTTTTGTTAGGATGCAGGAGGCTATTTAATTGTGTCAGAAAGATGTTCTGTCTCTGTTCCCAGCCTGGCACTCAAGGTATATGATAAACATGGACCAAATTTTTAATACTCAAACCACTGTTTCAGATCTGAAATGTACAAGCTAATCTTTATTATTACTTAGAATACTTTATATTGTCATCTTAAAGAGGTATTAGGCTGTAAATTGTTTATACTCAAATTTCATTTACAGTGCTGCTATGAGTCAAGCAACCTTAATGTCTAGTAATGACCTTTCTTTACTATTATCATATGTGGCGCAGTCAGCAATGTTGTAGGCAGATTTCTTTGAAAGATTGAATTTCTTATCAGTAGAGATGTTTATGTTAATCTTAAATGTACTAAATACTACATTGATAAAGCTATTTCTTTGTAATATTTCTTGAAATGCAAATAATAATCTTAATGGTGTTAGAGAAATACAAAGAAGGTAATATTTTTGCTGTTCCTTTGAGGTTTCTACCCTTTTATGTAAGGAAAAACAGGTGAAATATTTGTTTCTTAATAGAATGATCTGTGCATTTGGCATTTGTGTTGTTTACTGCTACAGAAAATATCGTGATTAAAATACTTTTAATTAACAATTTTGAAAGGTAGCATAAAAATACAGTACTGCATCAGAATGATTTGAAACTTGTGAGTTGACGTTGCTGATGTAGGTATCTTTTCTGCCCTGTTCCATGGCTACATTTTGGAACAAAATACCAATACCTTCACAGCCACGTTACCTAGTGCTCATCCAGGAGTAGAATGCTGTCTTGCTTAAAAAAAAATAATGATCATGTGAGGGTTTTATTATTATTATCTTACATGTTTTATCAGTTCTGATGAAGTGGTAGAAGTCTCTTACATTTTCAATATGCCCGTGTGTTATGTGCGTGAGTGTAGATTCACGCTGTATTGCCCACGTCTAGGCCTCAATTAAAAGTAATAAGCCTTTATTAAGAGAACTTTTACTTAAGTTTACTTACTGTGTGAGTTCTTGACTTGAACAGATTCAGAGAAGCAGACAAGGGGAGTGCTGCAGAGGAGGAAGAAGGTTAAGGCTAATCAATAATGAGTGGCTTCAGGTGGAATTATTTTGTTTTTCATCAGGTATAATTCCAGGTATTTTAATAACAAAACTTGCTTCTGTCATTCTTTTTCCCCATATACAACAGTCTTTCACTGCTCTGAATTTTTCATTGCAGAACACTGCATTCCCTTACTTCAGGAATAGCATGCTTCTGCTATAGATGTGTTTTGATCTTTGTTTACCTGTCAGAAACGCTTCTGAGTTAGCTGCTTTGACCCACAGGGCACTGGAGTCTGTAAAAACAGTAATGCAGAGCTGTTGGCTACTTCTTGCCTGCTGTCATTTTTATTTGTCACTTTTTCAATATATACTGGGAGTTCAGAGAACCTACATAGGAAAGAAGATCCAGGAATCAGGAGGATTCCAGAACTGTGTACTAGGACAGAAGTAGTGATGCCCTTAATTACACAGACCAGTGGGAGCAGTCTTGTTTGTCATGTCTGGATGCAACAAGAACACAGAAATGTAAAACACCTTGAATAATGTTTGAATAAAACGTCGTCTTTTTTTTTTTTTTTTTGTAGTGGCCTTCATGTTCTTTTTGGTGGAAAGGGAAATTTCAAACTTCTTGGGAGTGAATGGTAAGTGAGATGAAACGGTACAGGCTGGTGTGACAGCCTCCTGTCACTCCCCCCCAGACTGTTTCTGATCCTTCTGGGCCCCAGCTCTGCTCTTTTACTGGTTCAGGTGTTAACACCTCTCAGCCAGCCTGTGTTCTATCAGCTTAACTGAGACATCTTGTCTAGCACTGAGAATAAAAGAGATTAATTGATTTCAAAGTAGCAGTGAAACACTGCAAAACTTTATGCATTACTATGAAAAGTACTTTTGAAAGCTAATATTCTATTCAAATGTAGAAAGGAGTCCTTGCTATTCACACTTGTTGGCACATTATCTGACTCTACAAAAAAAAAAAAGACAAAAAAAAAAAAAAAAAAAAACAACCATGCTAACTTCTTTTGAAATGCCAATAATAAAGCCAAGAAAAGCAGAGCTCTTTAATTGCTATGAAGCTGTTCCAAAACCTGCCACAGATGGAACGGCAAACTGATTACAAGCTTGCTGCATTTGTCTCAATACAAACATAATTTTACTCTTGTCAACAAATCAAACTTCATCAAATCTTAAAATTGGGATCTCATTTGTGTTTGTTTGACTTTCTTTGTTGTTGTTCTCTGAAAACACATAATTCTCCTGGCAAAATTGTGACAGAAGGCTTATTTTCATAAGTAAGAGAAAAATCTGAGGTTTTAGGATAAGGCCTTGTGAGCAACCAAAATAATTCTACTGGGAAAGGTAATCACTGTTCTTAGCTTGTTTAGTTTTACATATAAATACACTATTACTATTTGCTGACCATAACAAAATCTACCTTAGCATATTTTGTATCAGTTACGAGTGTGATCCTGTTTGACACTTGCAGTTATGCTAAAGTATCTTTCAAATATAAACTAGTTTTTGTAATTACAGCAAAGTGAAGAGAAAGGAAGAAAAAAGAGTTTGCATACTGTGACACGGAGAAAGGACAGTGCTGAAGGTTTGCTCTGAGTGATGTTTACAAGGGAATCAGAGTACCATTGTATGGTCTGAAGAAATGTACTTATAATTAAGTCTTTATTCTATTTTCTTTTAAAATAAATGTATCATGAGGAAGATAATCTAAAGTAGTTAGTGTGTCAAAGCTTCTCTCAGATGGCTCCTTAGTGATTTCTCCTCCTTTCAATACGTAGCTCAGCCATACATAATTAGTTACTCTCTTGAAGCTGTGTATACCTGAGGAAACAGGATTCCATTGTCTAGTAGTAAGTTTATTGTACAGTGATCATGTGAATCAGAACTCAAGGTGCTATATCCCTGCTGCTTTAAAGGTCAAGTGTTAATACTGCTCTGTATAATATATATTGCCACATCACGCTTCTTGGTTTGATCTAAAGACTGTCAGTCTTGAAGGAAAACTTGATTTGCTTCATAAGAAGACCAAAGTGAGACAAAACATGCCATTAATCTTAACTTACGTCTGTATTGCAGATGTGAGTATAAGTTTGGCATTGGCTTTCAGCCTTGGCAGTCTTACCATCGAGGTGCTAGTGTGGCAAATTTTGTTGCTTCCTAATGTCATGGAATCACCATGGTTGGGAAAGGCCTCCAATATCATCCAGTCCTCACTGTACTTATCTCTTTCGCCTGTAGAGAAGAAAACCTGCAATCTTGTTTTTTACTTTGTAAGGAAAAAAAAAATGGTCTTTTACCAGAGACCCAGTAGATGAGATCCTCCGTAGTTTCTACCTTAACCTTTGAAGCTTTAAATGCAGGAATACATTAGTGAGGAATTCTGACAGGTAGCTATGAAGTAGCAGGCTGTGTTAGTTTGTACTAAGTGAAATAGGATGTGCTATTTCCTGTTTCAGTGTGGGCAGGGAGGGAGAAGAGGCTAAGAAATGGGAGAAAGGAGTACTGAGCTCATAATTTACAGGATGTTCTGATTTCAAAGAATTGTTCTTGAAGAGTGTACCAAATACACTTTTTCCAAACTGAAGTTCTTTGAGGAAAAAAAATACTTACCAGTGTTTTTCTTGCAGGGGAATGTGCCATTTTCAAACTTCTAAAGCAGCAATACATACATGTCCAGTCTTGATTTCCTTAACTCATTTAATGCCATTTTTTAAGTTATGTTATGCAGTTTTGGGACCCAACTGGAGTGCTGAGAAGTTGAAAACTGTTCCTTAGAAACTTCATTCATTAATTGTCTTTGTGATCTGAAGATAGAATGTTAAAGCCCACGGAATGCATAGTTCTTATCTTTCACTAATGAACTGTAGTCACAGTAACGCTCTTGCTTTTTATGCTTGCTTTTATCAATCTAAAATATTCTGTTCCCGTGTGTGTGCAATAGGTAGGATGATGTCCAGAGCAGTGAAGCAGACTCAAAATTACTCAGACAAACATTAGGCCTTTCAGAGACTTCTTTTGATTGTGTTATCATCTATTGGTGTATATTAAATAAGCTATGCATAAGTTCCCTGATTCAGTGGAACTTCTTGTAGAAAGGAACTACTACATAATGCAGTACATGAAGAGAGAAAATTTTGGTATCTGGAGAATCTCAAAAGGTACCAGCAAAATTTGTCTTTCTGTTAAGAATTTTAAGTTTTAAGCAATAGAAACATGAAAGGTTGAGTAGGCTGATATATGTTGCTATATTCCGTTGTTTCACACTGCAAACACATAGGAAAATACCCCACTGAGTCAAACTACTGAGGCCAGAAATGCATGCAGCACCTAAGCTATGGACATGCCATGGTGTGCGGAGCAGCAAGATGTTGTGGGAGCCTTTCTGACGATGGCAGCCATTTTGTAGGCTGCCAGTGCACAACGCACCAATGACTTTAGGAAACTGCTTGTGATTTTTTCTGATACCTTGTATAGAAAAGGCTGTCAAATATATATTGTGTAAGCAAATAACTTGAATTTCACCAGTTCATGTTACTTAAAAAGCATACGGTCTTGTTTTGGAGTTGAAGAATCCGCCACCTCTTTGATATTTAACCAAATAGTTCCATCTCCTGATAGCTTTTTTTAAAGGTATCTGTTCTATCTACAGCCATCTGCAGATCTATATTTTTTACAACCATTTCTTCATCACAGGACCCCAAATCTGAGTTCTTATTCTCTTTATTAATCTGTTCGTAAATGCCATGTCATTTACATGAAGATTTATTTCCAAAACCTAATACCAGTATTTTGGTGGTTCTGCCAGTTATTACAGTCAGAGGCAGACTGATTGGCCAGGTGTCCTAACTGCAGTGCAGAAACAGCAGCCAGCACTTATTGGGTCCACGTGCTGCCAGCACCTAGTGTTCTGACCCATCTGAAGTACAGGTCTCTTGGAATTTGCCCAGCTGATTCTGGGAAGCCTCCTCCTCTCGCTGAAAAGAACCTTGCTTTTGGAAAATCATGATGTAAGTAAGCATGGATGTGATTTTCCAGGGTTTTCCCCTAGGGTCATGTCAGGCCATGTCTTACTGTGGTTCTGTTTTCCTTTTGTGTGACTCCAGCCTTCTCACGGTGTGTCTGTGTCACTGGCATTCCCCAAGCTCATCAGACAGTCCTTTGTTTTAGGGCCACTACATACAAGACTTTAAGACTTCTCTCCAATTATTGGCATTACTGGGAACAAAAGACAAAGCAATCTGCTCTAATTTTATGCTTTTCAAACACAGAAAAACAATATTTGCTGAGAACAAGCCACGTTTTTCCTTCCTTTTTGTAACAACGAACAAGCGAGGTTGCTGGCATTTTGTCACTGTTTCATCCCCAGCAGCTGCTCATCTCCGGGGATTCCTCTGATTTATTTAGTTTTCCTTACTCATTTGCTGTAATACAGCGCAGGGCGTTCTCCATGGACGTTTTAAACTGTGAGCAATGGCTTGAGAAACTCGGAAGTTATATGTAGTTTTTCACTCCCCCTAGTGGTCTAACGCTGCAGTTTGCAACTTGTTTAACTGCTAATACAGTAACGAAGACCGAGTTGCAGACACTAGATCCTTAAAATGTAACTACCATTGCTTTTCCAGGTGTATTTAAATATCAGTGTGGAAAATATTGATGCTTATTAATAATATACATATTTTTATTACTAATAAGTAGCTAGGATGCATTTGAAAACAAATTAGCAGAAATTCAAAGCTTTTCTTCTGTATAACAAATGCATATATTTAAAACGTTAGAAATTAGGAGCTGAAGAAAAACTGTAAGCCAACTGCTGCACTATGCTTGCTGCATCAGTAATGCTAATGCCAAAAGCACATGATCTTCATCTTCCCTTAAAGTGGGTGCAGAAGTGCCATTTGAAACACCAATTATCTGAAGGCAGTCATTCCTGTAGCAGTGGAAATCGATCTTGGAACAAAACCTAAATATGGTTTGAGCCAGTAACGTAATGAAATCGAGCAATTTCATGATAATACAAAAGAGCTGCTTCTGTTGTTTTCCTAGCTGAAGAGATCCTGTTCAAATTCACCTGGAGCTTCATATCTACTGAAATACTGTCTCCTAGTTTCCTAAAATGTAATGCGTATCTTATTTTTACTTTAATAAATAGCTTAAAATAGTACAAGATGTATATTCTGTGCTGGATAGAAAAAAAAAAACAACTGAAAAACAGTGGGATAACTGAGGTTTAACGAGGTTTAACAAGTTTAGCATTTTTCCAAAACCACATTTATTTATTTAACTCGGTGTCCTTCCATTCTGACCAGCTTTTGCATAAGAGAGTTGAAAGAATAGGAAAACATCTTTATGTTCACCTATGTTTAGAGCTTAACCGGCCCTTCCCTGAGGTAGGAAGTAGCTAAAGCATGCCTTTGATGTCCTTAGACCTTTCCAGAAGGTGGAAAGTTTTACATTTTGCTCACGTTTATTGTGCTAAGCTAACTTTGTTCCCATTTTGCTTCGTGTTAGTAACTAAGTGTTTGAAATATCAACTTTTACTGGTGGTGTAACAATCTAACTCTAAAAACACATTTGTGGATCAAGTAATTAAACTTCAGATAAAAATACATCTATTAAGTCTGCCAATAGTCAAGGTTTTTTTTTTAAAGCCACGTTTCTCATGTTTCTTTGGATGTGTGTGTGATGCAGAGGATATTTTATAACAAATGTTATGACAAGTTTAAAATACACTACAAAACATTTGTCTAAACAGTGTGATTGTGAAAATACACTGCTTATTAAATTATATTGTTTGTTGTCCTTTCATTGCAAGTGCTGATTCCCATTTTTGGTATGAGTGACCGTGGAAAGGAGATGTTCTGGAGCCTGACTTCTTATCTCTTGCAGCACTATTAGTTACTAAGCTTCAGATTCAGGCTGCCAGTGCTGATGACTGTACGCACTGTTTTTCATTAGGTACTAAAAGTAAAAAATCAACTGATTTCTTAAAATTGTGAAAAATAAATATATTTGATTGTTAAGGCATGCTTTCCTTCTCAGGCATCGATTATACAACATATCAAATATATATATTTGAAAAATGCATTAAGGTTTGATACAGAAAGCAGCGAGTTATGAAATCAAAAGTTATTGTGGAGTGGGAAAAAAAGTGTTCTATATTTCTAGGTTTTCTGAAATCTGTGTATGAATTTAATTTTCAAACAGCAGTAAGGGCTTTATGGTTTACAACATTATGTACATTCACAGATGTAATTATTTTATCTTTAAGAAAATAAACTCATAAAAATCCTTGAACTATTTTGTTATGGTATATGTCATTGTGCATTGTGATTGCATTCCTTGCTCTGAGGCGTGGCAGAAGGTGAGTTGCATGTAGTCATGGATGTAGTTAAAATGTTGGTTTTGAGGATGCTGTTAATTCTTACTTTAGTTACCTTTATACTGTGTTTTGATACTCCTAAAAAGTAACCAGGTGTCCCTATGAAAACTCAGAGAAAGTAATTTTGTGTGGACTGTACTAAATCTCCTAGAGATGACAAGCTGCAGTAGGTGAGGAGAACTGCAGTTAGCGTAACACTGAGTGAAACTGGGTAGCTGGAGAAAAAAATGGCACTTTACACTTGAGGAAGTGGTAGCTAAATAGCAGTTGAATGTTTTCTTTAAAATACAAGTAATATTTGAATTGCATCTCTGATAACTTGCAATCAAACGTGTTCATTATCTTATCAAATTAAAATGTTAATCTGGAGTGAAAAATAAGATATTGGTGAAATAAACATATGTGTTGAGGAAAAACTTCTCTTTTTAATATTGACTTTTTAATTTCATTTATACCTTGTAGAGATAAAAGAGGAACTGTCTTTTGTTACGTTACATTCTCCAGGGGTCAGTGCTGGGTCTGGTTTTCATCAACTTCATGAACAACCTGGATGAGCGGATAGAGTCCACCCTCAGCAAGTTTGCTGATACAAAGCTGGGAGGAGAGACTGACACCCTGGAAAGCTGCGCTGCCATTCTGGACAGTTGGGACAGGAGGAATATGATGAGGTTTAACGAGAGCAAGCGTAGAGTCTTTCACCTAGGGAGGAATAACCACAGACCCCAGTACAGGTTGGGGGATGACCTGCTGGAGGTTGAGCTCTGTGCAGAGGGACCTGTTTGTTCTGATGGGCAATAGGTTGGCCATGAGCCAGCAGTGTGCCCTGGCGGCCACGAAGGGCAAAGATATCCTGGGGTGCATTAAAAAGAGCATGGCCAGCAGACCGAGGGAGGTGATCCTCCCCCCCTACTCTGCCCTGGTGAGGCCACATTTAGAGTATTGTGCCCAGTTCTGGTCTCCCCAGTATTAAAAAGTCAGGGATCTTCTAGGAGTCCAGTGGAGGACCACAAAGATGTTTATGACCTGGAGCTCTCCTGTATAAAGAAGGACTTGAATAACCTGGGTCTGTTCAGCTTAGGGAAAAGAAGACTTGGGGGGGAGGGAAGGGCAATTTGATTAATGATTATAAATATCTAAAGAGAGCTGGGAGGCAAATGGATGTGGCCAGGTTCTTCTCAGAGGTGCATAGCAATAGAACTTGAACATAGGAAGTTCCATACAAGCGTGGATGAACTTCCATGCAGTAAGGTTGATGGAGCACTGGAGCAGGCTGCCTGGAGAGGTTGAGGAGTCTCCTTCTGTGGAGATAATCAAGACAATGGATATATATTCAAGGCCCACCTGAGTGCCTACCTGTGTGACCTATTGTGGGGAACCTGCTGGACTTGATCTCTTGAGATCCTTTCCAACCCCTGCAATTCTGTGATTCTGTCTGCCTGAGAATATCACTTCTGTGATGTACGTTATAGAAACTCTGGTGAAGAAAACTGTTTCAATTAGCAGCTTCAAACACACTCTTTAAAAGAAAAACTGTAGTCAGTAGTGAAAGACTTAAGCTGGAATAATATGTATTAATATTATTTGTGTATGATGTATTAAACACTTGTGTATTAAACACTTCTGGTAATAGTGAAGCAACGTTTGACATTATGCACTGATAGCCTTTGATACAAAATGGATTTTAAATTTCAGCTAGCCTGTTCTCTCAAGGGCCTGCATACCAGTGAGTTGTATTCAGCACAGCTGTCATGGAAGTGTTTTTTATATATTTTTTAATTATTTGAAATGTTTTTTCATTAGAGCAAAGGTGACATTTATTCCTCTTCTGCCATTTCAGCAGTGAATCTTTTTTGCGTGAGGCACCAGAAGCTCAATCTAGGATAAATTCAGCAATTTTGTAAGTTTGTTTGTTGTGATCATAAGAAAAAAAAAAACATTTAGTAGCATTCTGTTTGTATACATTACCTTTAAAACTATAGGTAGTGCTTTTTGATCCCGTTGTAGAATAATATCACAGTAGAGATTGAAATTTGAGTCATTCTCTGTAACTGTCAGATTTTTTTACCAGTTTCAACACCCATTGCTTTTGTTTCTCACAGTGCTGTATAGAGTACAGAAAACCTTTGTATCAGGTTTATTTTTGGATTATCTGAAGTATCGGAGTGAATATCAAGGTGTTCCTGTAGACTGAAAGTTTCTGTTTCTCCTTAGCCAACTCATGCAATTGCACTGAATGCAGTCAAGCATTATTTCTCTTACTGCCCTGTAATGGAGGAGATTTAAGGCTGAGTGGGAAGGGGGTAGCATGAGGCAAAGAGGTTGACTGACATAATGCATGGAAATAAACAAGGTTATGGTTTGCATTATTTTCAGAAATCAGACCTCTATTCATCTTTTCTGGCTAGCCAGCTCACTCACTGTACCTGCAGTCTATTTCGAGGGAAGTGAACATTTGTCAGTCTGTACTGGCAGTTTAATAATTTACTTTCAGAAATCAACACAGTTTTGGTTGGAAAAAGCGATTATAGTTGATGACATAGAAGATCAGACTTGTTTTTTATATCACTTTTATACTATTCATTCCAGGTTCATTAATGCATGTGGTTATGGGCCATCTACAATGGAATCTTCGAGCATCATGGGTATGTGGAAGTTTTGGTAATGCTAAGGCACATTTCCTAATTTTTCCAATACATCTCAAAATACACTTATTTCTTTTGCATAGATGTCACACTTCAAAAATAGTCACTACTGAGGTAATAAGTATGAACTGTTATGTAAATATTTTCATACTATTCCTTTACTGGTAGCTTTTACTGAAGTGATGTTATCAGTGCAAACAAAATGTGTTAAAATTGTTATGAATAAACATAAATAATCTTGGTAAGCAAATTAGCTATTTGGGAAAATTAAACTGTTGGTTTTCCTCCTCTTCCTAAAACAACCAGTAGCCATGACATCAGGGATTTCCTGTCATTCATTTGCTGCCTCATTTTTCATTTAATCCTTTTATTTGGCTGTTAAAACTCAATTCTCTGATCAGTTTAATGTCCTCCAGATCTTCTCAAACCTCACTTAAAACAAGAAATGTTCTATCACATCCTTCTCCTTTCACTTTTGTTGCAGTACTAAATCTTCTTTCTGCTCCTGTAGTACTCCACTGTACTTCTTAAATGCTGTTATGTTCTTTGTTTCTGTTTTGCTTCTTTAAATTTGAAGTATTTGCTGCTTGAATTTGAACTGAAGCCTGCATGTACTGTAACAGTAACTTGGGGAAAAGACAGATAAAAGCTGAATTCTTTATTATTACATTTTCAATAGCACTGAGAGTTAAAACTAAATTAGTTGGAACACTGAGAAGGGCGTTTGTTGTTACAGCACAGAGCTGTGAGAGCTGTGGTCTTTCAGCTGATGATAAAAATAATAATAATAAAAAAAATCAGCAAACAATTGTTCCTAGTGTTTGTGATACACACATGAATTAGGGAATATTGCTGAAATTTTGCTTTGTGGATAGCTGCTCTACCGGTGCCCACAGATGTGTTCGCACTTAGCTGAGATATTTAAGCTGAGATGGCTGGTGATGGTATTATTCCCTGAGAGTTTGAAGATCACAATTCACGAGGTTTGGGAAACAACAAGTACTAAGATAAGGACAGTGGTTGACCTGTTCTAACACTAGTAATGTTAAGTTTGCTCAACTTTGAATTCCACATGTGGTGTTGGTGTTTCTGATGTCTAAAATGCATTAGATCCAGAGCAATGCAATGTGTACAGCAGCACTGCACCCAACCTGTGCTTTGAATGTCTGAGCCAGTAAGCAGGCAGCATTCCTCACAGACTGAGGTGAATGCATATTGGCCTTAGTGCCTTCTTTCTGTGCATAAAGAGAATGAATTGTGCAAGTCTGCACTTGGATGTGGAGATGTCTAAATCATTTAAATTTGTTGTCTAGTGTTGATTGTCCTGCACCCTGTGTAACCACTTCTTCTGCAAGTGGGGGCTCTATCCTTATTTTGGGATTGTAAATAGCAATGGGCAAGAATAATCTTCAGTGCCGTCTGCGTGNGGGGCCCGGCCGCGTTACCGCCGCTGCCGCCAGGTGGCGCTGTTGGCGGGGAGCGCCGCTCGGGCCGCAGCCCTCGGGTTCCGCCGCTCCCGGCGCACAGGCGCCCGGTGCCGCCGCCGCCGTCCTTTCCCCGCCTCCGCCGCCGCGGCCCCTTCCCCCCCTCCGTCGCCCATCGGTGCGGCCATGGCCACCAAGAAGGCGGGCTCGCGGCTGGAGACGGAGATCGAGCGGTGCCGCTCGGAGTGCCAGTGGGAGCGGATCCCGGAGCTCGTCAAGCAGCTCTCGGCCAAGCTCATNAATAATCTTGGTAAGCAAATCAGCTATTTGGGAAAATTAAACTGTTGGTTTTCCTCCTCTTCCTAAAACAACCAGTAGCCATGACATCAGGGATTTCCTGTCATTCATTTGCTGCCTCATTTTTCATTTAATCCTTTTATTTGGCTGTTAAAACTCAATTCTCTGATCAGTTTAATGTCCTCCAGATCTTCTCAAACCTCACTTAAAACAAGAAATGTTCTATCACATCCTTCTCCTTTCACTTTTGTTGCAGTACTAAATCTTCTTTCTGCTCCTGTAGTACTCCACTGTACTTCTTAAATGCTGTTATGTTCTTTGTTTCTGTTTTGCTTCTTTAAATTTGAAGTATTTGCTGCTTGAATTTGAACTGAAGCCTGCATGTACTGTAACAGTAACTTGGGGAAAAGACAGATAAAAGCTGAATTCTTTATTATTACATTTTCAATAGCACTGAGAGTTAAAACTAAATTAGTTGGAACACTGAGAAGGGCGTTTGTTGTTACAGCACAGAGCTGTGAGAGCTGTGGTCTTTCAGCTGATGATAAAAATAATAATAATAAAAAAAATCAGCAAACAATTGTTCCTAGTGTTTGTGATACACACATGAATTAGGGAATATTGCTGAAATTTTGCTTTGTGGATAGCTGCTCTACCGGTGCCCACAGATGTGTTTGCACTTAGCTGAGATATTTAAGCTGAGATGGCTGGTGATGGTATTATTCCCTGAGAGTTTGAAGATCACAATTCACGAGGTTTGGGAAACAACAAGTACTAAGATAAGGACAGTGGTTGACCTGTTCTAACACTAGTAATGTTAAGTTTGCTCAACTTTGAATTCCACATGTGGTGTTGGTGTTTCTGATGTCTAAAATGCATTAGATCCAGAGCAATGCAATGTGTACAGCAGCACTGCACCCAACCTGTGCTTTGAATGTCTGAGCCAGTAAGCAGGCAGCATTCCTCACAGACTGAGGTGAATGCATATTGGCCTTAGTGCCTTCTTTCTGTGCATAAAGAGAATGAATTGTGCAAGTCTGCACTTGGATGTGGAGATGTCTAAATCATTTAAATTTGTTGTCTAGTGTTGATTGTCCAGCACCCTGTGTAACCACTTCTTCTGCAAGTGGGGGCTCTATCCTTATTTTGGGATTGTAAATAGCAATGGGCAAGAATAATCTTCAGTGCCGTCTGCGTGGTTTTGTGTGTGCTTTCAATACAAATCAGTTGAGACAGCGTTCTCCTGAGGTCCATGTAGGGTTACGGAGCCGGTGTGTCCTGTAGGTGTGGTAACATTTGACACAGATACATGGCATTTATTCAAATTTGTTTTCGGCTAGTGTTTGCCTTCCACTCAGCTGCCGAAAGGCATTCCTCCTGCTCGGGGGAGGTAGTGGACTGCATGCACACGGCCCGGACTTGCGTTACACGTGCGCCGCTGTACCCTCTGCTTTTTGTGTACCAAGAGGTTGAGCACCCAGCGTGAGAAGGCCGGACTGGCGTCCGACCCCGCGCAGCCGGGCGCGGAGGCGCGGCTCGGCCCCCCGGCCGCCTGCTGAGGCCGCGGCTCCGCGCGGGTGTTGCGAGGCGGGGCCCGGCCGCGTTACCGCCGCTGCCGCCAGGTGGCGCTGTTGGCGGGGAGCGCCGCTCGGGCCGCAGCCCTCGGGTTCCGCCGCTCCCGGCGCACAGGCGCCCGGTGCCGCCGCCGCCGTCCTTTCCCCGCCTCCGCCGCCGCGGCCCCTTCCCCCCCTCCGTCGCCCATCGGTGCGGCCATGGCCACCAAGAAGGCGGGCTCGCGGCTGGAGACGGAGATCGAGCGGTGCCGCTCGGAGTGCCAGTGGGAGCGGATCCC
>VXAB01007349.1:199797-211213 GCA_013399175.1 Odontophorus gujanensis | reverse complement strand
AGGGGGGGTGACCGGCAGGGCCACCCGCGCCGGGCTCGGCAGGTGCAGCCGGTGTGCGGGGCCTGCGGGTACCCGGGGCCGGCAGCGAGAGCCGCCCTCCGCCATGGGTCGCGGTGGCGGCGCGGCCCTCCGGTCCGTGTCCGCGCTGTCCGTGCGGGCGGGCAGGAGCACATGCTGCTGCTGTGCGCGGCGCCTCGCGCGCCCTTCTGCCTGGGGTTCGTGCGCTGCTGGACGTCGCCCTAAAGAGCGCGGCTCGCGAAGGCGCCCACCCCTGCGCTTAAAAGCGAGCGTGATGCCGCTTCGTTTTGTTTGGCGTTAAAAGCTGCGAGTGATTTGTTTGGTTCTTTGTTCAGTGCGTTCCTCGCTTTTAAACGTTCGGAAAAAGCAGGTGAAAGCGGTGCTTTCTTCTGGGGTGTGGGAATGGAGATGCTCCTCTCTTTAGCTGCAGTTCCCGAGCTCGTTTCATGCTGTGTTTTGGAGAAGACGTGGGGGTGGGGTCTGAGCTCCCTCGTCTGTGTGTGTTGGGCCTGGGGGTGTTCTTAGGGAGACATCAGGTCTGGGGAGACGCAGCCTGGGGTGTCTGCAGGGCTGCTAATGGGAGAGGGGGTCGGGAGAGAGCTGGTGGGACGGGGTGCGGCTGGAGGGGTGTGTGTGTGTAAGGAAAACAGTGTGGTTCTGGTCTGTGGAAGCACAGATAGAAGAGCAAAAGCATGAGTCAAAATAAAAGAGAGGAGAGAGAATTTAAGGTTAATGGACTTATGTGTCTTGGCCTTTAAAACAACTGGGTGATGATCCTGAAACACGCTGGTATTATACTGCTCAAAAACAGACATGAATGAAAGGTACTACGTTTAGTTTAAAGACGTGTTACTGAGTTGTATCCTATGGGCTAGTTACAGATCTATTCAAGTAAAGATGTGCTTTCTGTCAGTCTGGCTGGCAAGAGCGATCTCTGGTTTAAGATGTGTGAAGGTATCTCAGGCAGGTAGGGACAGCTGGCCAGAAGGTATCATTGGCAATTTTCAATTTATCTGACCTGGGTGCTTCTTTTCAGCTGAAGTATATCAGAGAAGATGAAATAACTTAACACTTCAGTGAGTATCCTGTTATGGTACCTTCCAAATTCTGTACCAGCTAAAGTACATAGTATTAGAACATCATCTGATCTTTTAAAACATGCAAAGGTATCATGTGTATTTCCTCTCTTTTTGCTAGTGTAGAAATTGTTACATCTGTATCCAAAGCGTCTGAGTTCTAGCTAAATGAGAGGAACATCCATGGTCAGTTAAGTGATAACAATCCTCCTCTTTAATGGAGAGAGGCTGAAAGAATGTTTAATGAAACATATTTAATGAAATATGTGCCTTGCTGTTGAGGGTATGTAAAGCTCCAGGTCTGTGGTCTAGGTCCAGGTGCAGCTAATAGGCTGAAGGCCAAGGTTAGCGGCTGGAGATGCTGCTGAGAGGGAGGCCTCTGTTCCACCTGTGGAGGTACAGGAACTGAAAGATGTTTTGATGCACATCCCTGTTAGTGGATCTGAAGCAATTCATTTAAGAAAAAGTACTGAGAACTTCACTTACTCCTTCTGCAGCAATGCTCAGTCTTGCACATCAGCTGGGGAGTGATAGTAGACGTTTTTGGATAAGAAACAGTTTGCTGTAGGAGAGATGTGAACGGGAAAGAGAGGAACAGAAGGGAAAGGGTCTTCGTTCTGTCCTTATGTTGTATGTGTTTGGCTCTGTCCTGGGGATGCTGGAACGTTTTAATGGGCCGTGAATATTCCAGGGAACAGTGCTTGCTGCTGTTGAACACAGGGAGGGGGGATCTTTTGGGGGAAGCCCTCGCATAATCCCTTCATTCCTACACTGTTTCCCTAGAACAGTCTGTTACATTAGCAGTTACTGTTCCTCCTGTTACTGTAGTAGGACTTGTTTACTTTCCTGTTTGGAAACCGACCATTTGTGGGTGAGAGAACTTGACAGAAATGTGACGAGACCACTTTATTATTTGGGCTGTCTCGCATGGGCTCAGTATTTCCCATATCAAGTCCTCCTGAAGCCTGCAACCTATTAAGGAAGAAATAACAGTGGCAGCTCCCAGGGTGAAGCTTGTGTGTATGCATTTGGCAGTGTTGTGGAGAAGTGTGTCACTTGAGAGGTGCAGTATTTCGAGTGGGCTTAATTATTGCTATGGTGGCTCTGCTCTGGGCTACCAATGGCTCCTATCTATCTCCCCTTAAAACTGGGCATCTGTTTGAAGCCAGTGGTTCAAATGTGAATGACAGCTAATGTAGCATTTGAGTTGCACAAAAAGGGCACTTACTGGAACTAATTTTTGTATAAAATTAGAGAGCTTTCAGATGAACAGGGAATAGAAACATTAATGGGAGTGGTCACTGCCTGTGGTATTTTGTAAGTAATAGTGGTAGCTTGGATCATAGAAAGTTCTCTGTGACTTGAACTGGTTTTGCACAAGGATAAATAGATGAAAAAAAGGTCTTTAACCTCACTCAGAATTGTTGGGCATGGGGCCAATTTGTACTACATTTCTTTCCATCAGGACCGGGACTCAGCAGCAGTAATGCTCATGCTGTGTAACACAAATCTCTGTCTGAGCTCTTGCTTCATCAGCACGCTCAAGAAAGGTCAGGCAGAACTGCAAGTCGAGGTGGGTTCTCCCTGGCTGACAGCAAGCACCCACCCAGCATCTCCACAGTTCCCTTCCTTAGGGGGCTGGGGCAGAACATAGGATAAATGGAAAAAGATGAGCATGTTGCTTTTTTGAGTTTCTGCTGCGGGCAAAACAGACTCAATTTGGGGACGACTAATTTATTGTTGGTAAAAATAGATTCAGACAGTGAGAAACAAAAACTCAGACACTAAAAAAACAGTTTTCTTCCCCCCTTTTCCCAGGCTCAGCACAGTTGGTGGGGGCAGTTCCTCTCTGCTCTTCCTTCCCACACTTTGCCTTTGCCCTGGTGCAGGCAGAGCCCTTCAGGGAAAACATCTGCTTCAGCTGGGGCTTTCCACAGGCTGCAGCCCTTCAGGGCACATCTTCCTGCTCTGCATTCTGCCTGGGCTGCAGTGACATCTGCTCTGGCACCTGGAACACCTCCTCCTACTGTGACCTTGGTGTTCCCTCTGCTGATTCTTGCTCTTTCTGTTCCCTTGTCTTTGTTATTTATTTATTTTGAGCTTCCTTGAGTACATTTTCCCAGAGGTGCTGCCTGCTTGTCCTGCAGTTGGTCCATTGAGTCCCACTGTGTTTGGCCTATACCCACAGGGCGTACTCCCTGTGCTGCCATTGCCTTGCCACACATGCCCTGTGTAGAGGGATTTATAAATCTCTGCTGCTCTGAGGCTGGTGGAGGTGGGGCAGTGGGTTGGCTGTGAGCTGCCTGATTGTATCAAGGGTGCCTGTCCTCGCAGTCCACATCCTGAGTGTGACATATTGAATGGAATGGAGACAAACCCCAAGTTGCTAGAAATAAGATTGAGAAGTAATTTTCACTAAGGAAGCTTTCTGTGTGTTTCCTGGTACTTTAAGTGGAAAAAAAATAACAACAACAACAAAACCAAAGTTATTTTTAAGAAAATGACCTAAACTTTGATGAATTTTGCCTGAAATAGGGAGTAAGCAGCGTGGTAGTGAAGTGCTATCCTGAGAGTTAGCAAAAGCTTCAAGCACGGAATTGCTGGTTCTCAGCTTATTGGAGGAAATAAAATAGTACATGTTGAATACCTAATATTAATCAGGATGTATTTTAAAATGTGCCCACAATTGGAAGGCATCAGCTATGCTATTTTTTCTATTTGAGACTGATCTGAATGGGCTATGTATTAAATAAAGGCCTTGATATATAGGAGAATATATAACTTTGTCTCACGAAATTTGATTGGCATCAGAAGCTCAGCTGAGTGCATGAAATGCAACATACTGTAAGGGATTCTGTTCTTAAATGAAAAGCTTATTTTTTAAAAGATTTTTAAAGTTGCTGTTCTCAAATATTGGAAAATGAGACTTATGAAATACTAGTGATGATTCTTTTTCATTAAATTCAGTGCAGTGTGTTGATCTTATAGGCAGTCTGTATTTTAGTGCAGAATTCATGTTGATGAGGATTTTAATTTTTTCTTTTTTAATAATTTCTGCAGTATTTTTAATGAGATCACTGTGATCCTCATGGTTTTGAGAATTGGGACTTTCAGAGTGTATGGAATTCTGTGGTTCCAATGTTAATTTTGGAAGTCAGTTATCACATTTCAAAGCGACTTGTAAGTCAGCCACAAATTTGTGATGAAACAGTCTCATCTGAAAGGAAGTGACTGTGATGGACTTCTGCATGAAGGCTGCAGCTGCTCAGGGTGTTCTCAGGACATCAGTGCTCAAATATTTGCTTTCACTCCTTTGAAAACACAGTGAGAAAAACTTGGGTCAGTTCAGAGGCAAGCTGAATGGATGAAATAAATAATCTGTGAATTAGCAGGGTTGCTTCTGGCCATGTGTTGTTGCTACAGTTGGAACATGACCTTGCCCATGTTCAGTGAGATCTGTGTCTGCAAAGGCACTTTGGAGGTGAATTTATGTAGTTCAAGTGAGGGAGATCAACGTGGTTCTGCAGAAACCTTTGCATGTGAAATACTGCATTACTGTAGGGGGAGAATGCACGCCCCAGACCCAGAAGCTCACTGATCTATCTGCTACCAAGAGCATTGTGAAGTTGCCATGAAAATAGAGCATTACCCACGGCTATCAAGTTTGCTGATGGAAATACACCATCCTTTTAATGCGCTTCTTGCTTGCTTCTCATTGGATTTCTTGCTATCTTACTCCCCCATTTTCTTCAGTTTGTTTTATCTTTTCTCTACCTTTTGTTCTCAGCAGCTTGTTTCTGTAGTTTGTCTTTCCTCACTTTCAGCCTTGCAGAGTAAGGGAGCAGAGAGTAGTTAGGAGCAGAGCGACCAAAACTGAAGGGTCAGGAAGTATTTTCCGTGTTTATTTTTTGCTTGCCACTTTCTGTGCTTTTTCTTTGTAGTTCTAAGGTCTAAGTAGGAAGTAAAAGTAGAAACATTGTACCAGTTTTCATTTGTTTTGCTCTCAGATGTATGTTTAAAGCTTATCCTCACAATAACCCGGGGTTTTCTAAACCTCTTAGGACTCTTGCCCTACTTATGTGTTTATCAAATTTGTTTGTTTGTTCTGTGCATGCAGTTTGAAAGCAATTTATACATGCAAAGCTTTCTGAAGAGCTCCGCATCTCTCACAAAGCAGTTTGCAGAGCACGGTGTGACATGCCTCTTCCATTCCCACAAAATGCAGTCCTTTCTTTGTGTTCTTTCTTGTCTTCCTTCTTGTATTCAGTGAGGTATTTACAGAACAAACATTCTAAGGACACACATTTTTCTGAACGAAGAGTGAATGTGGTGTCAGTACTTAGATGTGTTGCCTTCCTTTTGACTGACAGCTTTGTTTCTGCAGATAGCCAGGGGTGTTACAACAGTGCGAGTGATGATGTAGACCTGCTGCTTGTATTCCAAATGGCTTATCATCTGGAAGAGAAAGTGATGGCCTAGGCAGCCCGATTTCACAAGTAGCCAAGCTGGTCTAGCACCTTGCTGCTGCTGCTGGAGGAGTTCTTCCTGCTTTTGCACCTTCCCTGTGCAGTTTTTCCTCTTACGTATTTGTCTCTCCCTTGTGCTGAAGAACAGCAGAGGTGGTGCTTACTTTGCTGGGCCAGCAGAATGCGGGTGCCCTATCTGGTTTAGCTCCGGGTTGCTGAGCTGAGCTGCATCCCAGGGGCTTGCTGTGGGTAGCAGCAGGTGGAAGAGAATCACAGCTGCTGCCAGTGATGGGCAGAGCAGAGGGAGAGGTTTTCCTCTCATCACTGCACTGTCAGCAGTCCTTCTGTTGTGTGGAAGCATGAAATTAGTCCCAGTGGAATGAACTCAATGCTGCTGGGTGTTTGGAGCTCATTGCCATTTGTGTTAATTTATAAGGGATTACATGTACTGTAGACGTAACTGAGAAATGTCATTCACAACTACTAATGTTGGTCTGGGTATACTACTTCTTCAAAAGTTAGAGGAAGAAATAGTAGCTTGACTCATTCATTTGTTAAAGCTGCTATGGATTCCTTTCAGTTAACTTCAAGGGTTAAAGTTTAGCTCAACTTATCAATGAGAAAATAAGTATATTAGCAGAAACCCTTGGTAATCAACACCACTTTTGTTTGTGCATGGTGGTAGAGAATAACTGTGCTAAATCTGTCTAGTGAGTAAGCAGATTTTAAAATTTGATGGTTACATTCTTTGCAGTTTTGTCTGCACTGAACACTATTTAATTGGTGATCTAATAAGGGGTAACTGGAGACAACAACCCTGTAAAAAGCAGAGAAGCAGAATGTCTATAAATTGGAGGATGTTTGTTCAGTGCTGCAGCGGTTGGTGGTGGCAGAACCTGTAATTGTACTAATAATTTTGGTTTCTGCTGTAGACTCTGGAGAAAGAGCTGAATCTTTCTTTGTCAGCACACCTGTGGCAGTAAGCTACTCTGATTAGAGATGTTATCAGTTACTCTGTTGCTTCAGGAGATGCTGCAAGAGTTTCTGCAGCCTGCTGATAATATGATATGGATTATGAAATCCATAAAATCTGTTGTATCGTAGTAGGAAGAAAGCTTTTACTTTAAGCACTCAGTTGTTACTAAGTTTGTCACCCATAGCAGTATTCTGAAGATATGGCATATTAACAGTCATTAAACAAAAAGTCTACTTTTGATGCAGCTCTCTTCTCACAGCTCATGTTTCTGCTACGTAACACATAGGTGATGAAGCAAAGGAAGGATTTTGAAGTGTGTGCTTGTATCTATGGAGAAGAGAGGATCAGGACTTGATTATAACAGATATTTGGGGGTTGTTTTTGATAGTGAAGTAGGTCCTGGATGCTGCATCTGCACTGAAAGAAAGAAGGAAATAAGAGAAGGCTTTCATGGGACAGTATTTGCAAAATTGCCTGTTTAAGTAACTAAAGAGTTGTGTTTTTACCTGTAATCTGAAATTGTACTTTGTTGTTCTGTTTTTCTAGCTGCCTCAGCTTACCTGGGTTAGAGCTCCAGCTTGATCAAGGGGAAGTCTCTTTACTATAATGGGGAGAAATATTTTGCATTGAGCAAGGCTTCAAGGGGTTTGTTTTACAGCTAGATTGAGAGAGAGGTAAAAACAGGAGACATGTAGCTTTTGAAACAGCAGACAGAATTTTTAAAAGTTGCTAAAAGATGCTTTCGGCCTTAAAAGTTGTGATTATTTATTTGAGACAGTCATCTCAGACAGTGACGTGCATAGGTTATAAGCTTTCAAGTACTGAAGCTTCCCTAATGGACCCTGTGGGGTTGAAAGAGTACAAGATGAAGCTGCTTTCTGTTTCTGTCTGGCACTGGTGCATAGTGAAGAACTGCTGTATCTGTTGTAGTGGGTAGCAGAGGCTCGTCTGCATGCTTTCTTCCAAGCTTTGGGCATAGGAACATCCCCTGGAAGAAAAATGTCCCTTTTCTGGCCTGGCAACTAATCCATGATTAACACAAAGAGATGGCCTGGCAGAGAAGAAACAAAATCCCTAACAGATGAGGTTTAGGAGTAAGAAAGTGTGCATGGTGGATGCGATGCTGGGTGGAGTCAGGGTCTCCTCCATCCCTTCATTCTTCTTTTGTATCAACCTACTTTTTTTTCCTTGACTTGAGAGAACAGAAGTTGGATTCTGTTGTTGCCATCTCAGATTTGCTGCCTTGTAGCTGTTTTATAGAGCATGGATGAAGGGACTCTGCTGCTGTGACGTGGTCTGGTTTTGCCTTCCATTAAATATTCCCTAGAGTCTTTTCTTGCTTAGTAGCAACAGGAAAAGTGGCTTCCCCTTTCAGACAAAACATGACAAGAAGCAAGATTAAAAGGAATTTCTATCTGGCATGGCATGTGCTTTTCTCTGTTTTCCAAGTCATTCTTTGATTGTCTTTGTAAGCTAAGCAAAATATAGATAGAAATAAGCTATTTTTCTAATCATTCTCCTCTGGTATGATCTGTAGAAGAAAATTCACAATCGAATAAGGACACGTGCTTTCTGTTCCCAAAGATAATAACCATGACGGTGAAGGTCCTGCTTGCCACACTTCTTGCTTCCCTATCTAAGTTTTCATTTCTTCTTCTCTGGAGTATGTTCAGAGAAGGGCAATGAAGCTGGTGCCAGGCCTGGAGCACAAGTCTTATGAGGAGTGGCTGAGGCAACTGGAATTGTTCAGTCTGGAGAAAAGGAGGCTCGGGGGAGACCTTATCACTCTCCACAACTCCCTGAAAGAAGGTTGTGGTGAGGTGAGGGTCGGCCTCTTCTTGCAGGTAACAGCAATAGGAGCAGCAATAGCTGCCCAGGGAGGTGACTGAGTCATCCCTGGAGGTGTTTGAGGAAATAGTGGATGGTTGTACTGAGGGATATGGGTTAATGGGGGAATATTGTTGGTAGGTAGGACTGGGTGATCTTAGAGGTCTTTTCCAAACTTTATGATTCTATGGGTCTTGGCTTTGTATTGCATTTGACTGAATGGCCCAAGTTTAATTTAAACATTCCATACTTTTCAATAATCTAGATGATGAAATGTGGCTGCCTGGTTTGATATTTACTGTTCTGGTGATCTTAATACTTCACAAACCTGGGAGCCAGACTTTTTTTAAAAAGCAGAGAAATAATGTAATTCAAAATCATTGTTGAGGTTTCCTTTTCTTCATATATGCTCTCAATGAATGTAGTAGTGTTACTGTAGAAGTAAACTTGCTTAATCTGTAAGTGTACATACTTAGAGGTCTTGATTCTGTAACATTTTTCTTCAAGTTTTGGATGTCAAACAGGATAATTGCATAGATGCTACAGAACTGCACAGTAAAAGGGTGCTGTTCTCTGTGTGCTTTAGAGTCAGAGGAATGAGTGACTGTGTATAAGTAAAGGTGTTAATGTGTAGAATTAAATTTCTTTGAACAGCTGACAGTGTATATTGTGCTTCTAGCTTCCATATATGTAAAAATGACCAGATGAGATCCTCTTTGGATCAACTGAAGTTGGAGCAGATGACCTCCAGAGGCCCCTTCCCACATCAGTTCTGAGAATCTTTACCACTTAAGATTCAGTGATAAAATTATAAGCAGCGTGTTTATATTTACATATTATTTTTACTTTCTTTAGTGTAGACCTTCACATAAATGTCCAATTTAGCACTCAGTGTAATTATTGGAGACTTCTGCTAGCATTCCTTGTCAGGTACAACCATTGCTCTTAACAGGCTACATACATCACAAACAAAACACATCTCTTTAAGTGTACTGTTACCATGTTAGAAACATGAGTTTTATGCCACTTCTGCTAGGTGAATATGAAATCATTTCTGGATCCAGGGCTTCCAGATTCTCCTCTTTACAAGAAAGCTCCATTTCAGAGTGATCTTAGTAAACGTACTCTTGAATGTCGTGAGATTTTTCTTCATCTGTTTTTATAGAAACTTTGCTCATAAACTTTTGTCCAATTAACATCTGGAGAGCTGACCTCTTTAGGAGCAGTACCTTTAGAGAGAACAAGAGGAGCTTCCCTTACGGTCCCATTTGGAGTACTGAAAACTGGAAATCTCACACACTTTCTCTTTGCCCCTCTGGCCCCTTTCTCACCTGCTGTTTTGTTTTTTTTTCCTTCCTTCTTTCACCTCTTCGGCAGTTTGGAGTTGAGAACTGCGGCAACCTTCTCTCCTTTCTTTCTCCATCTGTAATCCAGTGCAGCACTAGTGAAGCAGCAGTGTCTTCTGTTCTCACAACTCCACACTAGATCTAATTGATCTCCCCTCTTTCAGTGTCTTTATTTTCAACTCTCGATAACGGTGATCTTTCAGTTTCAACACATTCAGGTAGTTATGCATTTTAACAGAAATATGTTACCTGAAACACTGAAGACTTTGATGGGAAGAAGGTGAAATGTTGCAATATGCTTTTAGCTTTGTTATCTGCTTACTTGTAAAGAAAGATGAATTCTTGCTTGGCTGGTCACCTCAGATTCTGTAGCTATTTTGCTTGTATTTTCTATTCCTAAACGTTTTCTATTCAAATTCATATCTTCAGGGTTTGAGTTTGAGCCTCTTTGCTTAAATCTTTGTAGGAGATTTTCATTCTGTGCATTTTTCTTGCAGCTGCATAATTCAGAAGAGGGTGAAATGGTACTAAAAATACTTCTTTTAATCTGTGATCATTTGAATCTAAAAAAGAAAACACTAATTTTAGGTTGTTTCCTGCCCAGCACTCTTCCTGGCTTTAGACGTTGAGCTGTTGAGCTTTGTAAGATGTAACTATTTTTGCTAGCATGGGATCATAAATATTCTTGCTGATGTTCCACAGTGGTACACCACAGATGTTGAGTTGTAGAGGAGTACTGAGTGCATAGAGACTTGATACTGGGAGCTAGACTACTGATCACTGCTGCCAGAGAGGTGTTAGCTATTGCAGGAGTTACTTTCCTTGTGCTGTTAAAAATACAATTGAAGTAAATAATTACTGTGTCCTTCTAGATTTTTTTTTTTTTTTTTTTTTTTATGAAAGCAGGAGCATTTTACAATACACAAAAACAGTGGTTGTGTGGCCCTAGATAACATTCATTTTTTTTTCTTTTTTTTCTTTTTAATCCAAGGCCATTGAACCACCACAGGAGAAGTAATACTTCAACAAAGCAGTTATTTGCTGCTCAGTAGACCAACAGGTAGCAGATGGATTCATTACATTGGAAGCGCTTAATCATACACTATAGTTTTGTCTTGATGTACTGTGGAATTAAATAAAATGTTAAAGTCACCTCTTGGAAAAGCAGTTCTGCAAGTGGGATAAACAGCAGTTTATCATGTTCTGTATTCAGTTTTTGTTCAGATGGTTATTGTTTGAGCTGTGGTCAGCGTTGCCATTCTTTGCCTTTTCTCCTGAACTAACTCTTAGAAAGGAATGTAGCAAGAGGTGTTCCTGCCACGTAGCCTGCTAACCAGCACCTCTGCTCTTCAGCAAACATTTGGAGGTTAGGGTAACATTCTAAAGAAAACTGATTGTTTTACATTTTATAATGTAATTCAGTGGAATGCTGAAGATAGACCATAGTAAGTCTTTAACTAACAGCAGTAAGGATACTTCTTCATCTGTGATCCAGGACAAATGAAGAATAGCCCCTTATAATTCAATTTGTTTGTTTGTTTTTCCTGTAAATGCTTTGGATCTCTTGTGATAAGAATTTTGCTTCATAAAGTATATGTTTAAAAACTCAAATTACAAAGCAGCTGCCTTGATATTTTTAGCTACTGCCTTCCAAAGATATGTTAGTGTTGTTTTGTTCTCCTGTCTTTATGCCAGCCTTTTTTCATA
>VXAB01007349.1:86850-199006 GCA_013399175.1 Odontophorus gujanensis | reverse complement strand
TTTTTTTTTTTTTTTTTTTATGAAAGCAGGAGCATTTTACAATACACAAAAACAGTGGTTGTGTGGCCCTAGATAACATTCATATTTTTTTCTTTTTTTTCTTTTTAATCCAAGGCCATTGAACCACCACAGGAGAAGTAATACTTCAACAAAGCAGTTATTTGCTGCTCAGTAGACCAACAGGTAGCAGATGGATTCATTACATTGGAAGCGCTTAATCATACACTATAGTTTTGTCTTGATGTACTGTGGAATTAAATAAAATGTTAAAGTCACCTCTTGGAAAAGCAGTTCTGCAAGTGGGATAAACAGCAGTTTATCATGTTCTGTATTCAGTTTTTGTTCAGATGGTTATTGTTTGAGCTGTGGTCAGCGTTGCCATTCTTTGCCTTTTCTCCTGAACTAACTCTTAGAAAGGAATGTAGCAAGAGGTGTTCCTGCCACGTAGCCTGCTAACCAGCACCTCTGCTCTTCAGCAAACATTTGGAGGTTAGGGTAACATTCTAAAGAAAACTGATTGTTTTACATTTTATAATGTAATTCAGTGGAATGCTGAAGATAGACCATAGTAAGTCTTTAACTAACAGCAGTAAGGATACTTCTTCATCTGTGATCCAGGACAAATGAAGAATAGCCCCTTATAATTCAATTTGTTTGTTTGTTTTTCCTGTAAATGCTTTGGATCTCTTGTGATAAGAATTTTGCTTCATAAAGTATATGTTTAAAAACTCAAATTACAAAGCAGCTGCCTTGATATTTTTAGCTACTGCCTTCCAAAGATATGTTAGTGTTGTTTTGTTCTCCTGTCTTTATGCCAGCCTTTTTTCATAAGATGGTCAAGGTTAATGTGTTGCAGAAAGGGATAACTGTGCTCATGCAAGGTTCTTCTCCAGATGCTTTGTATGAGTGTATCTAAGCTGAAAGAAAACAGCTGGTCTGTCTAGAAGCGGATTTTTTGCTTTTTTTTCTGTGCTAACAAACATGGGTTATTTTACCTAAAGCATCCTTTAGTGTGACTTGGCTTTCTGAGGTGTTCAGACTTGTCTCTGATCTTAATAGATTTGTCTTTGGACAGGTTCCCTAGGGCAGTGGGCACAGTCCCAAGCTGCCAGAGTTCCAGCAGAGTCTGGACAATGCTCTCAGACATAGGGTTTGAATTTTGGGTGGTGCTGTGTGGAGCCAGGGTTAGACTCAGTGATCCTTGCTGGTCCCGTCCATCCCAACTCAGTGTACTCTATGGTTCTACAGTTACAGGCAGAGGATTTCATATTAGAGAAGTGGAGATTATCAGTGATTCTGTGATGGGCAATCTGTGTTGTCTTTCTCCACTCAGGAAATTGTGCTTTGCAACTGTGATGCATAGTGTAGTTGTTGTTGATGGACTTTTTAGCAGAAAAAAATGTCTAAATATCCTCCTTTGATTTTATATTGATCTAAAAGTATCTCAGTCTTCTGAAAGTTACAAACCAGTTTCGGTTCATGAAAACCCTTTACTAACAGGTTTTCCTTCTGAAATATCTATTTAGGTGGAACAAAACTGGGCTTTAAGGTGTGTAAAATCTTTTTGCAGTTTAATTCTTAATAACGTGTTTCATAAAAGAATGTAATCTAGATGACTCATTGTGCTGAAAGAAGTAAGTTTTTCCTCAAACTTCCTTTGCATTATTTCAGGATTATTTAAGGAATATGCAAAATTGATTAAAATCACTCTGCTAGAGCTATGGTATGCAGTAAATGGTTTGTTTTAAAAATGTACATCTTGCTGGAACTTTGAACCTCCATGGTGCTTTTAACAATCTTATTTGCACAGAACAGTTGACAGATTTCAAGCTAATGCTTTGTCAATAGAGCATTCTTTCAGTCAGAATTTAATTTAAAAATTTACTGCCAGTTTGTCACCCTGACTCACTGACTTAACAAATGAGTGACTCAGTAAGAACCAAATCCAGCTTTGCAGTATTTTTTATAATTAGCATTCTGTGATGAGTGGTCTTCTCATGTTAGTCATCAGCAACTGTGCACGTGGAGCAGTTCTGAGATGAAAACCAGTCTGGTAGCCACTGCTCCTCTCACAGAACTGTCTCGTGTTATATAGCAATGGTACAGGGAAAGGGGGGTGTTGTGCCATATGTGGGCGACCTGGAATAACAATTTCTGTTTGGATGCTTAATCAGATCTATGTATAAGTTGCAGCTGTTGTTTTCTCCTCTCCCATCTTCCCTCTGAAAGAAAGCATGTGTAGTTTGTGTTGCTGCACTGTGACTATCTCTAGCTAGTGTATGTGTTATTAGCTTTCTTAAGTTGCAACAGTGATGGGAACAAAATATCTGGGTGCTGTAGACAATTTTGATTCTCATGTTAAGGTGTCTGGATGGTTTCTGTGTTATACACCAGCATGAGTTTAAGGCTTTTTGCTTTTCTCTTGCTCGAGACGACACTATTTTTTTTCGAGTCATTTTCAGAGAGATGAAACTGAGGGTAGAAGGCACTAGAGTGGGAAAAGGAGAAGGGATAGAGAGGGCTGCTAAATTAAATTTTCCAGAAGCAATGTAGAATTACAGAATGATTTGGCTTGGAAGGCACCTTCAAGATCATCTAGTTCCAACCTGCCTGTCATGGTCAGAGATTAGATCAATCACACAGGGTCCCATCCAGCCTGATCTTAAACACCTCCAGGAGTGGGGCATCCACAGCTTCTCTGGGCAGCCTGTGCCGGTACCTCACTGCCCTGAGTAAAGAATATTTTTTTCTTTAGGTACTGGAAGGCTGCTATAAGGTATCCCTGGAGTTTTTTCTTCTCCAGGCTCAACAACCCCATCTTCCTCAGCCTGTTTTTGTAGAAGAGGTGATTCAGGCCTCTGATCATCTTTGTGACCTACTCTAAACCCCAACAGGTCCATGTCCTTCATGTGCTTGAGGCCCTAGGGCTGAATGCAGTACTGCAGGTGGGATCTCACAAAGGTGGAGTAGAGGGGTACAGTCACCTCCCTTACCCTGCTGATCATGCTGCTTTTGTTGTGGCACAGGATACATTTGGCTTTTTTGTCTGCAAGTGCACATTGCCAGCTGATGTTGAGCCTCTCATCAACCAGCACCTCCAAGTCCATCATCTTAGGGCAGCTCTTAATCCGTTCATCTCTCAGCCTGTATTCGTGTATGGAATTTCCTTAATCCAGGTACAGGAACTTGCAGCTGGCTTTGTTGACTTCATTTTACATGGGCCTACCTCTCCTCTTCTTGTTTCTTTCCTCATACTTTCTCCAATTTCAGAAATTCTGCTGCATATGAAAGGATTAATCTTAAAAACTTTCTGCAGACTGCAATATGTGGCTCTTTATCTGCTTTGTTCTTCTCGTTGTAGCCCAACGAGTGAGAATTGGAGCTTCTAGAAATGGTCTTTCTCTGTCTGCAGAGCTTCTTTGTGTCAGCTGTTGAGCAGCCACAGTATGGAGGGGATTATGGCTACTTCTGCCTGTGCTGGTACAGTTCTTCGTCTACAGGCGAGATAATTTTCCTCTTTAGTAAAATAGGGATGGGTTAAGCACTTTAAAGAATCCTCATGCCTCAGGGAATGCATTTTCTTCTGTAGCAGCACAAGGTTTATTTTCTTTTCCGTAGTGTCTAACTCTTTTCCAAGATGCCTACTAATCTAATGTGACCTTCCAAAACTAGTTGTTTCACGTGCTTCCATGACAATTTTGCAATTTGTATGAACAAATGATCTCTTCCAGCTCTTGCACAGTTTTCCATGTGAGGTTATTCTTTTGTTTTGTTTTTTTAATAATCTGCCCCTCCCCAAAGTAACTGTTGTATTTGTCTTAAAAGAAATGTGTATTATAGGAGGGTAGGCCAGAACTGTTGAGACCTGCTTAGAATAGGTCTCTAAGTTCTATTATAGAATAGGAGGAAAGTCCTAGTTGTTTTTTTTTTGTCATGTTTGAAATTCTTGTACTTGAAGTATTGAAGAATGTCAGTGGTAGACCTTACTATTTTGATGGATAAACATCAAAGAGAAATTATCTACTTAAGTATCAAGCTTTTAAAGCTTAAACATTTTGACATGTTTTTATCCACTTTTAAGCCACTGCTTAGCTTTAAAAATATAACTAGCAAAATTTGTCTCAGTTGTTTCTCTCCAAAGAAGGACATTTGTGCTGACATCAAGTATTATTTTCAAGACCCACTCTTACTTTTCCTTCTCTTTTTGAAGTGTTGAGAGGCTCATAAACAGAGATTGTATACTGAGTGGGAACACTTGGGAGTGTTCCGAATAATATTAGTGTCTGCCTTTGCTGAAAGGACCTTTCAGTGCCTATTCTTTGCAAGGCAGATAGTTGCATTCTGCTCTAAAGAGTGGTTTTGTAGCTTTGGAGTGGGCCCCACATCTCTGCACCCCTTTCATACAGCACGTTACATTCTTTACAACTAATTCTAACCTGAACTACACTGCTATGTAAAAGCAGCTATCTTTTCTGTGCAAGTGGTTTACATGCTTTGATTTGAAAGAGGCGGAGCAGCTGGAGAAAGTTCAGTCCAACAGAGTGGCATGTGAAATCTATCTTAGCAGGACAATGCTGGTCATAATAGCTGACTTTTTGTTTATGCAGTGGCAATGCTAATGAAATGTGCAATTTGGAATGAACCTGTAACCAAGGGGATTTGATATGAAATGTTGGTTCTGAATTTGGTGTATTTCATATCTTGTTTAGTTTGCAGCTTGAAAGTGAAGCTATGCAACCCAAGCTATTGATGTTTATCAGTTACACTAACCTGTCTGAAGGAAAAGCAAGAACATGCAGAAAATGAACTATAACAAAGTATATACTGAATGTCTTTAGAGCAAGTGAAACAGTCTTACTTAAAACAAATTTCAGAGGGAAGCAATGTGCTTTATTGCAGAAACAACTGTACCATTTGTGCATTTTAACATATTGTATCAGTGCTTGCAGAAAATCTGTTGATGTTGATAGAAAACTACTCCATGCTGAAGTAATTAAGGTGTTAGTCAATATTTTTTTTATAGATAATGAAGGAATTAGAAACCTGTGTGCAGTTGAAGCAATCTTACTGGGATTAGAGATGTGATGGGTTAGCACCTGTGATTTCCTGGACCAGTAGAAGCGGAGACATTGCCTGTGCATTAATGAATTTGAAATGGAAAAGCAATGAAAAGCTCAGCTGAGGCTGAAACTAGTAAGAGATATATAGGGGAACAAGGAGGTCTGTATATGAGTATGGTGTCAGTCAGCAGGTCAATGTTTTGATGCTCTATGGGGTTTGGAAACCAAGAGACAAAGGACAGAACAGATGCTCACAGTGCCCTTGGTCTGCTGTCTGTTCTGATGAGGCCAGTCCTCTGAAATGTTGGTTCCTCAGCAGTGGTAGGGCTTGTATGCAGTTTGAGGGCTATTAGTGTTCCCTACTGTTAGTCACTTGTGATACCACATCTGGAATTCTGCATCTATCTTTGAGGTTTCCATAGCAAAAAGGATGTTGGTATAGTAGAGTGAGTACACCAATATGATGGGATAGAGAGCATGACCTTGGAAAACAGCTGAGAGCCAATTTTGCTAAATCTTAGAAAGCTAAAAAGGGATCCCTCTGTTGTCAATTCTTCTTCACCCCTTGACTATAAGAGGCAACCTGTTCGCAGAATTGCATGGTAAAATGTAAATTGCTTCAAAAATTCCCGGATATACACTGATAACACCATGAATTTATGGGAACAGCCTGTGTCCTTCTCTACTCCTACTTCCTCAGGGATTTCAAACTTAAGGTATAGTGTATCAGAAGAAACTTCAAATCACAGGAGCTTTGATTGCCTGTCAAGTTAAAAAATAGCTATTGTGCACAGTGCAGATGAGAATAGTATGGCCCAGAACTATGATCTGAATACAGAAAGGGGAATATACTTAGCTGTCCCTCCTGCTCCTCTTCAAAGACCGAAGTGCAACATTCAGCTGTAGCCAAGCTCAGCTTGGCCTTCAGGTCGCTGGGAAGCTGGTGAGAAGGCTGTGGCTGAGCAGGCTGCAGAGCAGCCCTGGCTTGATCCCTCTCTGAGGAGAGCAAACATTGCAGGTAGTGGTGGGGCAATGGCAGCTGTGGTGTGGGATTTTGAGCCTAGTGTTGGGCCCTTCTGGTGCTTTTGCTGATGGTAACCAGTATTTCTCCCTGCTTTCTAATGTGTGGGTAAAACTTATTTTTTCCCTTCCTATTTTCTAAACACAGGAAACACTCTACGAGCCATGTTGATTCAAAATGTGCTGAGTCCTGACGGACAGACCAAATACAGAAGTCCTCTTTAACTCGTTTCCTGCTAACATGACTAAGTGGGTTTCTTGTGCATTACCGAAATAATTATTGTCCGCTATAGAACTTTCTCATTCTAGTTCTGTTAGGAAACATTAAATATCCAGCGTGCAAAGAGATTAGTTAACCTTCAGTGTTGTGTGCTCTAAGCTGTATGTAAAATACTGTAGTATACAAACCCAGTCTTTACTTTTGTCAGAACTTACATTTGACAAATTGATGTTTTTTGTTTTGTTTTCTTAAACTGTCCTTAAGTGTATCAGATGTTTAAAATGAAAACCTTTTCGGTCAGGATTTGTGAAGTGGTGAACTTCTCTGTCACGTCATGGAGGTTGTATGCTGGACCTGCAGGTGCACGTCAAACTGTCATTTGCTTGTTAGTACAGCTAAACAGCTGGAAATTTTGCCATACAAGCATTGAATAGGCAAATAAAACTTTCTTTTAGATGGCAATTAGTGGCTACTAAAGTTTTATTATTATCTTAGAGCTATATTGTTGAATAAAATTATTTGCTTTGGCCTGGGAATTGTATGCCTTTAATATGTGTTTGAAAGACATTGAGTGCCATTGCTTCGTAGGATGTCTCTATAGTAATGATTCTCCAGGGAAATGCTTCACTTTTCCATTCTTCGTCTTTTGAGTGACCAGTGTTTTCAATAGCGTAAATCAAAGCTGCATGGGAAGACCCTCATCATCATGAGGATAAATTGAAGAGGAGGAACACTCTTTAGGCAAAATAGAATACTTGAGAAGGTATAAAGGTGCTCCTAAAAGAAGAAAGTATAGAAAAACACATGACACTTTAAATTACTTGGTGCAGTCTGGTATAAAGATGAGATGACCGCCAAAAGTATCAGGACTATCACTTCCGTTTGGTGGGCAGGGGAAGCGAGTTGTTACTGCAAACCTGAGTACTGCAAATCTTACTTCTGTTTTTTGAAAACCTGAAAACTAAGCAGGCTGGTAACTAGGCTGCATCTGTGGCTTGTCTAATCTTCATCTGGAAGCTGAGGTCTTTCTGTTCTGCAGTACTGTTTAAACAAACATGTGGGTATAGTTGAGAACACATAAGTGTCCAGATCACCATGGATATAATTCCCAGAACATCAAATTAAAGTTGTAAATGGAAAAATAACAAATCATTTGATTTCTCCACTATTTGTCAGATCTCTTTCACTCTCCTGGAGAGCTTTAGAAATTTTAGATTTAAAAATCAGCAGTAAGCTGGAGTTTTCATGGAAATGTTTTTCAAGATTTTTGTATTTTCAGTTGATAATCCATTACAGGACAGAACTGGTCTTTGTAGCTTACTGTATGATGGCATTGTACGTAGATCACATATAGTAGTCCAGCTGACACAATGCTGAGAATTTCAATGGAGATGATGGTAACTGCATTCAAATACGTGTGAAATGAAATTATTTCTATTTGTTATTCTTTTAAATTTATTTACAGATGACATGGCAGAACTTCTTCTTGGAGAGTCCAAACTAGAACAGTTTTTGAAGGAAAATGCTCTTAAACAGAGCAGTAGTCCACGGGGCCCCCGACCGAAGCTAACTGAGGTCAGGAAGCATCTAACAGCAGCACTCGATAGAGGAAACCTAAAGGTAGGTTGGTCAACCTGGGCAAGAATTAGGGCAACTGACTAGGTAATGTTGATTATGGAGAAAAACATGGAAAATTCTTGTTTCTTTTTTTAATTGTTATTTCCATAATTAGTGCTATGCTATTTTGCGTCTTTTTCTTTCCTCATCTTTGTTCAGGTAAGATTGTTGCCTTTCTTCATTAGAAGAACAAGAAAATTGTCACTGACTTCTGGAAGGCTTACATGAAGAACTTACAGCTTATTTTGTGGAAGTTATACATGGAGCACAAAACCAAATCATTCTTTACAGTACCTTAAAAAGAAATGCTATAAAAATATGAAATATTTCAACATTTTTTGTAATAGTCTCATAAGTACTTAGGAAAGATTTTTTAAGTTATATTTGTGGAAATAAATAAGGTTAATACTTAAGAGGAATAATGTCACAATCTATTGATATTCTTAACCATTCTTTTCCTTTCATTATTTATTGCTGTAGCTACTCTGTTGCTAATGTTTCTATGTTCATGCCCATCTCTTGAGAGATGAGTACTTTTCTTTAGCCACCTCTAACTTCCTGTTTTGCATATTCTGTGGTTCCTGGGAGAGTTATTTTCTCTTCCTTTTTTCTTTCATTCTTCCATAAATCCTTTTCTGAAGACCTTCGTTATACCATGACACTGAGATGGTGCAGATTATGTAAATAAACACACTCTCTTAAGTTTTGACACTATGCTGTGCTCATGGTGTTGAAATCATTGGGGAGGTTGTAACGATAGGCTGCCTTTAAATAGTATTGTCACCTGGCAAAGCTGGAACTTAACAGAGGTGTTTCTCGTGCATGTGTAAGTAAATATATGAATATGTAAAATGCCTGATAATGCTTTTCAGTAACTTGGTGAAGTGTAACTAAATGGATTCAACCCCAGTTTCAAGCTTCCCTAATATTACGATGAGTTAGAATTCTGGTGGGTTTTTGCTCTTTTACAAAAAATATACTTACAGTTTCCACAGTGAATATATGCAGAAAACAGACCAAATAACTGTCAGAAAGAATTCAGTTTGTTTTGATCAGGAATAAAAACTTTCTTGTTCCTATTCCTTCTAGCCAGAATTCTTACAAGAAGCTAACCTAATTATGGCAAAGTTGAACTATGTGGAAGGTGATTACAAGGAAGCTCTGAACACGTATGCCAGAGTTGGAGTTGATGATTTGCAGCTAGCTGCTGTGCCACCATATAGGTTACGGATGATTGCTGAAGCATACTCTACTAAAGGTAAGACTACTGTTTGCAATATAACATTGTGAAACAAGTATTTAAGGAGTTAAACCATGTCTTGTCCAAAGTTAAAGAAATTGCTAGCATATGTATAATTAACAAAGTGGTAAAGTGTCATATTTGCAGATGAGTAAGAAAATTGTTTAACTCCTTTAAAATAATCAGTTTGTCTAGGTTGACAAGACTCTCACCTCTATTAAGATTTCCATTTTAACAAATTTTTAGATGTGTTATTTAAAAGTCTGTGAATATCTGAATGCCAAAATAACTGAAAATATACTAGAATTATTAACACTGTTCCTGAAAATTAAGGGTTGACTAAGTGCCGTTTTGCAATTGTTGTGGATGGAATTGAAGAACCTTGATTCGCATTGCTTTTTTAGAGAATGTTGGAATTCTTGGCCTAGATTACATTAAGCTAATTGAGAAAATTAGCCATAACATGATAAAAGGACTTGAAACGTGTTTTTGTTTGTCAGTTCAATTTTTCGAAACTTTAAAAACTGAGTATGTTCAAAAATAATTCAGAAAGTGAAGTTTCTTTTTTTTCTCTGAGGAATGCAGGATAGTGTAAATTGTAATGCTAGCCTGATGTCTGAAGGTGGCAGTACCACTTCATTTTAGAAAACTAAAGGACTGTGACCTCGGTGTTTAGAGGAAAGTGGCAATTTGTGCGCCATGGATTTATGAGGATTTCTTATGATTGAAATCCTGGAGGATAAAAAACATAAAAATCCTTATGTTTGCTTGGTCGGCCATGTTTAATTTTGGGTTTGATATGTGTATATACTTTTTGATATGGTAAATAAAGTGTCTTAAGTCAACAAATAAATTTGGAAAGGCTGTGGTATAGCGCTCACTGTTAACTGGTCGAGTGTTGATTCAAAATGTTGTGGAAGACATTGATTATTTTCACTAAAAGTGAAAAAGAAAGAACATGGGAATTTTTTACATATCTAGTAAACCTGCCCATCTGTGAGGATTTGTGTTGGATTTGTCACATTTTTCCTATGAAAATTTATTTCATTTTATCAACTTCGTGTGCGTAAATTTGCTTATCTCCAAAGAATTCCATGCCAATAATTTGAGTTTTTTTCCCAGGGTTCAACTATTTTGGCTCTGCTTTATTTAACCTCATGAAAATATAGAACAGTTGAAACAATTTTGCAGAAAGGATGGGTATTATGCAATTTATTTGATTTAAAATTAATTTATTAGAAAATACTATGAGTTGCTTCTTGCCTTAATTTCTTCAATACCCTGGAATGTTTTTCTTGGTTTACCTTTTAAGGAAAGAAAGGGAGAAAAAAAAAGCACGTCTGCTGCCCAGATATTTTTATTTTGTTTCTGATTTCAAGTTTTCTATTTAAATACTGAAATCTGTGATATCAAGCCTGGTCTAATCTTGATCAGACCTCACTGGTTTGGTCCTTTCTACTGGGTACCTGGTTACCAGCTTACCTGGGCAAACCTTATGACTATTGCTTTTCTGTTGTTCTGTTTGTGTCTACAATTGCTGCTTTGTTTTGTTGGGTTTTTTTTCTCAAATATATTTTCAGTTCGAATGGAAGATTGATGAAACTTAATATCCCTCCCCACTGTAATAAGCTTGTCATCTCCTCTGTGTTCTAGAATAAGGGTGAAATTGCAGAGCAGTCTTAATTTCAGTATTCAACATCTAGAAATATTTAGAGTAATTTACAGCTAAATAGTATATATCAATTAGCAGTAGTATGATTAATTTTCTCCCTTTCCTCCTCCCTGAAGTTTCTATTTTCTCCTTGTGAGAGTGGACTGTAAAAAATTACAGTCTGAAGAACCTCTTTAGAGGTTATTGGAGGTTTGTATTTACTTCACAATGAAATACAAACTATTCTTGTGGGGACTTTATGCTTCACTGCAGTTTGTATTTCTGTTTGCAGGCTCAAGGATAACCTGAATATGCAAAGAGAAAAGTTTTCTAAGCCTTTAGCTTTTATTTCTTTGGCAATCATGAACAGATGACTGTTATTTCCAAGAAATAGGGAGCTGCCCATGTGCATGCATCCCCCTGAATGCAAAGCTCAGTGCAGCAGCCTGCAGACTGGCAGTAAAAAGGCCTGCTTCAGTTGCCTCATGTCAATCCAGCTTTGGGCAAACTTAGCACATCTGGATTTACAGTCAACAGAAGATATGTATCCTGCTTTATACTCATCTGTGTAGGACTGAAAACAGATGGTAGTTTTTAATTCTCCTATTAACACTTTTATCTTTCTTTTAAATAGGATCACCACAAATGCTTATCTTCTTGCTCTGATTTTTTCCCTCTGTAACTGAGGTGACAGGTTGAGTGAGGTGCCTGAGCAGAAATGTTGTTTAATCTTGTGCAATTTTGACAAGGTGTTTAAATGAACGTGTATCTCTGTAACCCTAGTTTAGTCTGCCCAAGCCCTTAGGAATGACTTGCTCTGCACTTGTGCAGTCTTACCCTTGCTCTGAACATCTGAAGCATTTCTTTCAATTCTTCACTGCGAAGGAAGACTCAGTGTATCTGTATGAATGAAATGAAATGCAAAAACACCCCCAAGGTCAAATCTGAGCTGAATTTTGTGGAGCTTTATCTACAGATCCCTAGAAAGAAGGGGAAGAGGAAGAAGAATGGTAGTGGTGCTTGTGGGAAGAGGAAATAGAATTGGAACATGGCAGGAGAAGTGAGGTCTAAAAGCACTTACTGAACTGTGGAGTATATGTATTCGTATATGCTTATACACATATATAAGCATATGTGCATGTATGTTTTCCTGCTGCTAGAAGGTAAGATGTGGAAAAAAAATCAGATGAGTTCTTACTGCCACTTCAGTCTCTTCAGAGTAACTGTGTCTGAATGCATGATCCATGAAGTTGTTTGTTTTTGTGTTTCTTTTGTAAGCCTCACCGGAAAAATGTTCTTTAAATTACACTACTTTTCTTTATCCAATTTTGGATCTTTGTCCAGAATATGAAATCTAGTGTCTCTGCACCCCTGCAGTCTTCAACTTGAAAAAATTCTTTCATCAAGCAGAATTTAGTTCTTTAGAACTAAAACAATCTGCTGGCTGCAATGCATTCGCAAAGATATCCCCAAAACTTTTATTACAAAAATGAATTACATATGCATAAATATGCTTTAAAAATGCTTTTAAGTCTAAGTGCTGCAGTTAGCTTTAGCTGAAGGCATTGTATTTTGGAGGAATATAAGCAAGAGGTGTAATACTGAGTAAGCCAGAAAAGGCACTCAAATCCAGCAAGGAAGATTAAAGTATTGTTATTCTTTTCTTTACAGTGTCTAATTAGTGATAGACTGTTTCAGAGCTTCCAGAGAAAGCATCTCATTAGGTTTCTCAAAATGCAGCAGTGTTAAAATTTCAACAAAATGATGAGAAAAATCCTATTGAATGACCTTTGAAATCTTTATTTCCTTTGTGCTGGATTCTTTCCTGCTCTGCAATGTGGAGTTTCATGAACTTGTGAACCAGAGGCACAAGTTCATGAAACTCCACATTGTGCACAACCAGAGTGCACAAGTGGTGCTGCAAAGTGGTGCCTGGCTTTCATTCCTTCAAGGGAAAGTGTTCAGAATTGCTAGTGTGGTGATGAAGTACGACTTGAGTAGAAGAAAGATGGAAGAGGGATCTGATGAGAAGTTATGTTTCTGTGTCTATTCAAACAGCACTGAGTAGACTAGCCAAGTGAGTATGCTTGAGGCAAAGTTTCAGAAACCTGATTAGTATATGTCAGGATTCAGCACTGCGCTCTGTATGTATGTGTAGCAGGTGTTGTATTGGAATAGCTGTAGTATTAAATATCAAAACTGCAACTTTATTAAGACATGATTTTCTTAGATTCTTGAAGTCAGCAGGGTGGTAATTTTCAAATGAAGTATAAAAGATAGGAGTGAAAAGTTAGAGCTTTCCAAACCTCTGTTACAAGAGTTTAATTTTGTCCCTTCATTATCATTTGTTTACTTTAATTTAATTGGCAGTGCTCCATTTTTGAGGAGGAGGAAAATCTTAACATATACAGGATTAAAATAAATTATGAATCCATAAAGGAGAAACTGAAGATTGTATATGTGTCCTTTTTCATCTTGCTTTTTTAGGTCTGGCTTGTGTACCTAACTCCAGCTTTCCCTACCATGCTTTTCTTAAGAGATGAACCAGAAAAAATTTGGGTGGAACTATGATCGCATGGAAGCATATACTTAAAATCTATTTCATTAATGACTGAAGCTTGTATTCTCCTAGGGATATGGTTTCGGGGATCAGGACATTCTTATGGGGGATTCAATTATTCAGATATTTGTTGGGATGTGGCCAGGCTTGCACGTTCCAGTGCAGTGAAGTCTGTCTTCATTTCAGCAAGGCATTTGACACTGTCTCCCACAGCATCCTTATAACAAAGTTGAGGAGGTGTGGAATAGATGAGTGGACGGGGAAGTGGGTTGAGAACTGGCTGACTGGCAGAGCTCAGAGGGTTGTGATCGGTGGTGCAGAATCCAGTTGGAGGCCTGTACTTAGCAGTGTTCCTCAGGGATCAGTACTGGATCCAATTCTGTTCAAGGCCTTCATCACTGATCTTGATGAGGGGATAGAGTCCACCCTCAGCAAGTTTGCTGATGATACAAAGCTGGGAGGAATGGCTGACACGCCTGAAGACTGTGCTGCCATTCAGTGAGACTTGAACAGGCTGGAGCGTTGGGCCGAGAGGAACCAGATGAGGTTTAACAAGAGCAAGTGTAGAGTCTGGCACCTAGGGAGGAAAAACCACATGCACCGGTACAGGTTGGGGGATGACCTGCTGGAGAGGAGCTCTGAGAAGGACCTGAGTGTCCTGGTGGATGACAGACTGGCCATGAGCCAGCAGTGTGCCCTGTTGGCAAGGAGGCCAATGGGATCCTGGGGTGCATTAAAAAGAGCATGGCCAACAGGTCGAGGAAGGTGATCCTCACCCTTTGCTCTCCCCTGGTGAGGCCTAATCTGGAATATCATGTCCAATTCTGGGCTCCCTGGTACAAAAAAGACTGGGATCTCCTGGAAAGAGTCCAGCAGAGGGCCACAAAGATGAGAAAGGGTGTGGAGCACCTCCCTTATGAGGAAAGGCTGAGAGACCTGGGTCTGTTCAGCCTTGAAAAAATAAGACTCAGAGGGAATCTGATCCATGTCCATAAATATCTAAGGAGCAGGAGGCAAAGGGACAAGGCTGGACTCGTCTCAGCAGTGTGTGTGATAGGACAAGGAGAAATGGCCATAAACTGATGCATAGGAAGTTCTGCAAATATGTGCATGGGAACTTCCTCACAGTGCAGTGATGGAGCACTGGCACAGGCTGCACAGAGAGGTGGTGGAGTCTCCTCTGGAGATGTTCAAGACCAACTGGACGCCTACCTGTGCAACCTGGACTAGGGAGCTGCTTTGGCAGGGGGATCGGACTTGATGATCTCTAGAGGTCCCTTCCAACCTCTACAGTTCTGTTATTTCTGTGATTCTATGACAATTAATTAAGTTTGTGCAAGTTTTCAGCAGTATATGAGTGAGGTAATACTCTGGAAAGATGACATAGGCATTATTCAAATACTGCATGTGGCAATATCTTCTGTGTTTCTAAGCAATTTTTGTTCGCTTATGGAAGCGGAGATGAGATACTTGTATAGTAGGATATTGTGTTAATTTGGGGAAGTGCAAGTTGTCAGTGGTGCTCAAATAGCAAGTATATATTTAACTGGGAAATAAACTTATTGAAATCTTGGGTAACATGATTCTTGTACTGCTAAACAAGTCAAGATGATTGAAAAATGAGTTTACAGTACTTAGCTTTGCACATCAGTGAATCTTTTACAGGTGCTCAGAGATGAACGTAGCAGTTTGTAAGTCTGATGTTTGTTCCAGTTTTCAGCTCTGTAAACTTTTGATTTTAGTTAAGAAATGATGTTTGTATTTACTATATTGTCATAGAAGAGTAGACATAGGTGTCTGACAACTGAGCTGTGTTGCATTACACTTACATTCTTGTTAAGTATGTAAGATATGTCATGCAAATTAGAATGTGACATTACAGGATTGTAGCCATATTGCTGCAGGCCATTTTTCATCTCATATTGCCCGTGCAAATTACTGTGTTTATATTTAGATGATACGCGTTGAGTAAGGTGAGACTGTCTTTACTGCTGCTGACCCACATTCAAATTTAATGCTGCATTTACCAAGTTAAGTGACTGGCTATTAATTAGTTCTATTTACAGAAACATGGAAATACTCATTAGGTTCAGTAGAAGTGTCAGATGCATGTGAATTGCTTCCTTGCAGTTAGCAGAAGATGCTGCAGTATCTTTAATCATATACAATTGTAATGAGATCCTGTGCATTGCTAGCCTATTTCAGCAGACACTGGGAAGATCTTTGTGGAAAAATGCTAAATGAAAGCTGTTTTAGTTATATGGAGATATTTAAGACCCATCTGGACGCTGACCTGTGCGGCCTATTGTAAGCAACCTGCTTTAGCAGGGGGATTGAACTTGATAATCATCTCTTGAGGTCCTTTCCAATCTCTGCGATTCTGTGCATTTAGAAACAGTGTTTGAAACCCAAACTTTGAATGTAAATAATTTGGTTCTCTATTAAAACAATTTTTAAGAACTCAGTTTTAGCATGTTGACTTTTTATTTGATTGTTTATATAAAATCATAGAATCACCAAGTTTGGAAAAGAGCTCCAAAATCATCCAGTCCATCCACCTTTCACCAGTATTTCCCACTACACCATGTTACTCAGCACAACATTGAAACGTTCCTTGAACACCTCCAGGGATGTACTGGTTCCTTGACCACCTCCCTGGGCAACTCATTCTGTTCCTACTCTATTCTTAGTCTTTCTCCTTTCAATAATTCTTAACGAATATCAGTAGGAAATTGAAAAGGAAAATGTTTATACTTTGCTTTAAAAAAAATCATTATCAAGTGGCAGTCTTTTACTGAGGACTTCCAGAAATAAGTCCTTAAGTGAAATTAGCGGTGTTCGTTCTAAGTTTAGAAATAAACTGTGGGAGTTCCTTGATAGTAATAACTAGGGTTTCAGTCTTTTGTCAAAAATTACAAATAAGTGCTTGCTGTAATCCATACACTTGATTGTTCTAAAAATATAAGCTAAATACAAAGTGACTTTAAAAGGAGGCATGAAAGGTTGGTGTTTTTTTTTTTTTTTCCCCACAGTATTTGGAATACTTAATAGTATTGCCTTGCTTATCATATGGAAGAATAAATTCTATATACTCAGACTTGTGTTTTATGTGTCTAAGGAAAAAGGCAACCAAACCCTGGAGCTCTTTCTATTGTTGCAACTCCTTCCCATTTGTAAAACTATGTTTATTTACCAGAGTATGAAATAATCCTCCACTGTTCTTCAGCTGACCTTTGACTTGTCTACAGAAGACAGCAGATAAACAGGAGGATTATTATTTCAATACTAGCATTTATACAGACAAGGTACTACCTGGCATCATGGAAAATCATCCATCAAACAACTTTGTGAATGTGATAGACTTTCCTCAGGCTTTCTTTACTTTTTTTTTTTTTTTCCAGCAGCAGTCTGTGGTAGGAGTACTTGGTAAAGATGGGAAATCTGGTGTGGATTCCCTTTTATATTCGAGAAATTTATTTTTTATTGTTATTGTTGTTTTACTCTGTGAAATGAAATGAGAGTGTTAATTGGTTTTCCTACAGAGGCTATATCTCTATTTTATTTTGTTTAATTTTTTAAAGTGTTTTGTTATTGAATGAATTAAACATAGTTATTGTTTTTGTCCTTAAAATAAAAGCTGTTAGTTAAACAAATCTATACCATGGAGACTTCTTAAAAATTGTTGGTTTGTTGCTCATCCTAATCAAGGAGCTATCTTAGATAGTGGTTAGTGTGTGCGTATATTGGTTTGCTCTTGTATTGTGTTTATTAAAAAATAAATTAAAAAGTTGAAACATTTAACTTCACACAACCTTAATCACTGATCTGAGACTGTAGGGACATGAATGTCACTTGGAATAAGTGATAAAGCTATCTACCATTTGCTTTCTGAACCTTACACACAAAAAAATTATAAATTCTCCACGATTTAAATATTTAAAGTGTTGCTATTTTATGTATTTGAAGTATCAGGCATACCCTTTTCTTGTTCCAAATACTGTTTGTTGTTGTTCTACTGTTTAGACAAGCAATTGTAGAGTTACTTTGCAAAGCATAAAAGCTTAACTAGTATGGACATGTATTCATTTCACTGCTTCTCACTTTCTTTTCCCTCAGGAGTCATCTTGCTCGATATCAGGACTAGATATGTATGAGATAAGTGTCTTCCCAAAATAAAACTGACCCAGTTGGAAGCTTTTACTTGCAGGTCGTTTTGACTGGAAGGACTTAAACTTAAAACCCATTAATATCAAAATCAATTTGCATGATACCAACAGGCATGATATTCTTGAAAGCGGAATGAAACAAAATAAAGGCTAAATAAAGAATTAGCTATGAACTATACAATAAATATAATAATATTTCATGAAAGTGGTGTGCAGCTCTTTGCTGAATATCTCAAGAAAGTTTATGAATAGTTAGAGAAATTCCTACCCTTTTGAGGGAGAGAAGCAGAGATGATTGCTTGGCAGATGTGGAAGCAAGTACAAAGGGGAGAACTGACTTGTCCAAATATATACTAACATTTCAGCAGATGATTTAAGGTGATTTAAGCATCTGCGTGTGTTTTTCAATTCTGTATGTTGCCACTGATTTATTTTTTGTGTATTCGCAGTGTATTATATGGTTGTTATTGCTGTATTTCTATTTTTATCTCTTTCAAATTAAAAATATTTTCCTGTATTTTAATGCATTATCTTTTACACTTCATTAGCTGCACTTAAAAAAAAAATAATTATATATATATATGAGTAGCTTAGAGTCTGAGGGGAATGTTTATTATAACCTGGTACAGAAATCACAGTTTATTAAAGGTTTTTCTTTTAGTTTGCGTGTTTTTGTTTTTGATACAGTACCGAATTGTAATTATTCCTTGTGTTGTCAAACCAAATAAATCAATCTTAAGTAGTCATTTCATGAAAGTTCTTTTCCTGCTCCAAAGCACTGTATGCTTAAAATACATGTTTTTTCAGGTTGCAGTAAACATCCCAGGGAAAGTACATTGAACAGTACGGTTACTGTAATAAATAGTATTATGTGCTTTATCAAAGGCCCCTGTTAGAAAGTTGTGCTTCTACATTGCTGATTTCTGGCAGCTGTCCTTTCTGAGATTCTTTCATATCTTAAACAAACAAACAAAAAATTCTTGGCTAAAATGAGAAATGGTCTGTGTACACAGTTTTTCAGGTTTAAAAGATTATAATTGTAGTCATAATTCATAAAAATAGTAATAATAAATCCAGGTCAATTCTACAAATAGGCAGTTAAGTAATATGTTTTGTGTAGTGGAGGATTACTGTGGGATTCTTTCTGTGTATCATGGAAGAGAAGAGGTAGGGAGGAATGATAAGAATACCAACTAGCCATTGCTTTCAGCCTCTTGTTTTTTGTTTTTTATTTTTATTTTTTAGCAGAGGTTGCTATAGACTATATAATAAATTTTTGGAGATGTGTGAGATGAAAACTACAACATGTCAGAAAGAAAGTACAACAGTCCAGTGTCTGTTGTACTCAGGTTTGGCAGCCATTTAAGACGTGGTCTATTGTATGTTTGCTGGGCTTTATGAATGCGTATGTTTTTGAAAAGTATACTGAATTTTATCTCTTTTCTAGCAGAGCAGTTAGTAGTAAAGTCAGGATTTTTTCTGATGTGGGTGTGTAGATTGCAAATAGAAAGTGTGGAATTATGTTTTGTGTCTAAGTGGTAAAAAAACAACAACAAAAAAAAAGGTTGCCAGTGAGCTCTGGTGTAGATGTAAGTCATCCTCTTGAACAAGAAATGTGGCTTAATTTCATCTTTCTTTTTAAATAAAGATGAGTTATACTTCTGTGGGGAGATACTGAATGTTAACAGATATTTTACAAGAACATGGAGTTCACAAATATTGTGTGTTTGGAGTTTATTAATAAATAATCTCCAGACTCTATAAGTGTCTCTTCCCAAGATGTTTTAGCGAGAAAAGTGGAATACAAATGAACCTTTGTCCATACCTTACAGTACTGATGAACAGATATCCTTTGATTCTCTAAAATGGGTTTTAGTACTGCCTGGTATTCTACAAACATCTACCCTATGTATGTAATTATATGTAGTGGTTTTGCTTCAAACAATGGAATTAATGGTTTCTAAAAGCCTTAGATGATGAATAGAGAGTGGTCTTTTAAATTGTGAATTACACTAATATGGGAGCAGCTGGACACTCTTTAAGATCAACGTTTAGTAGTGACAAGCTGGAAGAATGACCTGAAATAAGTCTCCTAAGAATATGTGAAAAGTGCTTCAAATGCAAAACAGTGTTTGAAAAAATACACGCTGAGTGTAACTGATGAGGTTTTTTGTGATTGATCTGATGATCTGTTGCATATTTAAGTGGAGGAGAAGGCACTAAAGTTCTCTTCATTTGTATTAAGAAGTATCCTATATTAAATGCAGAATTTTTTTTCATCTTTTCTGCTCAGTACTGTGTAGGCTTCAAGTGGAAATAGTGGAGATATGTATCCGGTTTTGGCTCAGTGAGTCAAGATAGATATAACGTGTTGGAAAGTGTCCAGAGGTGATGAAAATGATTAGCTGTCAAGGCAGTATGAAAAGAGTGAGAATTGATGTTCCTTGTAGCAGACATGTCTCTCTTTCTCTAGAATGATATTTTAATAGAGGCTTGTAAAAAAAGGAATAAACCTTGTGAAGAAAACTAGGAGTAGTTAATGTAGGAAGAGGGATTTAGACATCAGGTAAAAATATTAACTGTAAGAATGGTTGAGTTCTATAATAAATTGCATAGGAAGGGCAAGGCATCCCTAGAGCTGGAGGCTTTAAGAGCAAGTTAAGCAAGCTGGGATTGGTTGTTTCCTTGGTCAGGTGGATTATTGTTATCAAGGCTTTTTCCAGCTGGTTTCCCTAATTATTTTGAAAATAACTGTAATAGAAGTGGCTTGTATAAGAGACATAATTGGGTTGGGTTTTGATTTTAGACAAGCAAAATGTTTCTTTTTTTCTGTCAAAGCACCAGATAACATTTTTGTTGGATAACTCCAATAAAGTCCTGTGAGGAATAAGGCTTCTGTGCTTCTTGACGAGTGAGATACTTTTTAGTAAGGTTGATTGTACTGAGTTGTTTTGTATAGATATTCGGATATTTGTCACAACAATTTCTACTTGTCACATGGCTCAGATGGCTAACTGCCTGCTTAGTAGCTTATGCTGCATTTATTTTCAAGGCAGGACCTTATGAATGTGCATATGAAAGGAAATTTAATAGGAAGTTGCCAGTTCCTTTATATCTGTGTTGACTGAGGAAAAGTGAAAAATGTATTCAGTAATTTAAAACTAATACAGGAAAACACTGGATACTTCTTTGGTAGACAGTCATAATGTTCTTCCAAATCAAAGTTATTATTTCTGGTTTTATTGAGGAGGCATCAGTATTATTTATTTATCTGTGCATCTGTATCAGAGGACCACAAATAAGTTTTTAATTTATTTGTGTGCATTTTTGTTTCTTCCCCTAATTGAAAGGTCTTAGTATTATGTAGTAGTGTAGTATTAATGGCATTAGTTTTTAATGCTTCTTATGAAATTGTTTTGTATTCAGGTCTCTGTCTTGAGAAGTTGCCAATTTCTTCTTCAGCTAGCAACCTCCATGTGGACCGTGAACAAGAAGTTGTTACATGCTATGAGAAAGCCGGGGATATTGCTCTTCTATACCTTCAGGAGATAGAAAGGGTAAGCTAATTTCTATAGCTGAAGAACTGAGTGGATCAGTTACTCATCTGAAAGAGAATGTCTGATGATTTTTCTCTTAGGACTTCACTGCATACCTCCTATTGGGCAAATAAGTCAGTGTGCCTTAATAGATGGTCATTTATTTGTTCAGTTTCATTTTCTATTGTGTCATTGCAGGGTGGCCTTTCTAAAAACTTTCACCAAATTCTTAGCTTCCTTTTGTTTCAGTGACTGATAAGTAAATGTTTCATTTATCACTCTCTCAAGCTTTCAATTTCATTTAAACCCTAAACTGAAATTTCAAAACTTGTTAGTTTTTTCTCTTTTGTACTTGTAGGTAATAAATACTAATATACAAAACAGAAGCCCTAAGCCAGGGCCCACTACACATGAACAGGAACTTGGTTTTTTCTTGGAAACAGGACTACAAAGAGCACATGTTTTATATTTCAAGAACGGGTAAGATATGATTCACCATTTTTGTTGTTTTTGTTTAGGATTTCTGTTGTTTTTTTTTCTAAGAGTGTAAACATTTTCAATTCTTGTGGGTAGTGCATCATGAGGCCTCTTTATTAATAAAGTGTTAATGTTTTGTTTGAATGGTGTGACTGCCCATTTTGTATTCATCTACTTGTTATTAGATCCTTTGATTAAAATACATGTAACACAAACTTGCGTTAAGCATAAATTCTTCTTTCATACTGTTTTGTATTTTACTATTAGAAAGTAAATGTTAGAAAGGCAGTGTTAGAAGGTGACTGATAACATATTGAAATTCCTGATATTTATAATGTTGATTTTTATAATTTTTTTCCAAATCTCTTCAGTTATCACTTATTTTAACATTATGCTGCAGGATAAATGTGCATGAAGACCAACAGTATGTATTCAAGTATACAATCTCCATTGTACCTGCTCTAGAGATCCTTTTAGATCCTGCATGAGAAATCCTTTATGATTTTAAATGAGTTCTTTTAATAGACTAATAATGAATTCAGTCATCATTTAGAAGATGAAAAAGGGAATATCTCTATCCATACTTGAGAGCTTCAAAACTTTGCACAAATGTTTAAGTACATTTCTGACATTTGTTATTGAAAGCACACAGATTTGCAGGGCAGTTTTGCTGGGAAATTGCTGTTTGATTGAAATGTTGGAATTCTAGATAGGGGTAGCATTTTGTACTAAAAACGTTGTGTATTCTTTCACATACATGTACAGGAGCATAAGGTAAATCATACAGTGTCTGTAAAGAGTTTGAGATTTTCATGTACTGATGATTGGCTGGCAAAAGGACATCCAGATTTTAAAACTATTCAGAGATGTCATCATGGGAATCGTCACTGGGCTTCTCAAAGTAATGGAGTAATGCAGCCATAATGTGTGATATGAGAATTACATCTGAGTTCCTTTTTCATCATTTAATTGCAAGAGGAATAAAATGTTCTATAAGTTCATTTTTTTCATTTACCAGAGCAACTGTTTTCTCACCTGCACAAAAGAAAAGTAACATTACATGTATTGAAAGAATCACAGTGGCAATCATTGTAAAGAATAAACTAAATTCCACATTTTAAATAATTTTGATCAAAGGCTGAAAATGGAAATGGTCTATTTAATCTGACATCTAGTGCCTGTGAGAAATCAGCAATAGACATAGCAGATTAAATAAAACAAAATAAACAAGGTGAAAAAGCAGCTCCCAACCAACCAACCAAAAAAACCACTGACAACCACCTCACAAAAAAAGCGTTTAATGGTTCACTAAGGAACATCTAGCTTATAGAGGAATTAGTTTTTTCCTAGTCCATATCAGCTGGTCTGGAATAAACATCAAAAATCTGATTTTAATCTGTGTACACTTTAATCCTTCATAGTAAAACTGTTGGTATTGTCAACTCCTGCATGAACGTTCAGTCTTTTATTCTTTTTTCCATTCATTAGTACAGTGGTCACTTGTAGTTTACAAGCTAATTATGCATTATAGATTTAATTTTAAATGTCATCTACCAATTTTATTGGCCAGTGCTAGAAACACTAGAAAAGGAAATGAGGTGTTAGGGAAATACAAATCAGTGCCAATCATTATTTTACATACTTCTACCATTACATCCTTTAGCTTCCTTTCTTAATTTAGAGTCAATCCCAGTTCTTTCAAGACTGCCTAATAGGGTCAGTGTGCCAGGCTTTTAGTTATTGCTGCTTTTGTGGGTCCCTTCTCTTTTTGTGTTTGTTTTCTCTTCAGTTTATCAGAACAGAAGACTGCTACTTTAAATATTTATATATATATAAATAGTGACAGATTTGTGGCATACTTTTTAATAATTTGTAATACTTGTTTGTTTTTAAGTTTAGCATGTATCCTGATATTTCGTTTATACAAATTAGGTACAAGATCTTTCCATTCTGGTTTCCGATGTACTTCAAATTTTAATTTAATGTAAAAATGTAAAGATCATTTGAAAATTTTCAAGCAGAGGAAGTGTAGGTATTTTTAGCATAGATATTTTTAATGTAAATTAGAAACTGAAACACTTACTTTAAATAAGCTTTCTGCAGTTGAAGCTGTAGAAGTTAAAAGGGCGTGAATTCTGTGGAGGAGGCAAGAAGTCACCCAAGCTTAGCTGCTTGTGAGTGAAGCAGAAAAGTGTGCCTGTCTGCTTTTGCAGATAGGCCAACTCTGGTATTCACATATTCCTTGTGTATGTTCATGAGATGAGGTTGTGACACTAAGGGAAGTTAAATCCAAAATGAAAATTCCTTCCACTAAACTATAATTGGATATTTTATTGAGTGAATTCAGATTTTATCTTATTACCACCATCATTGTGATCATAGTATTTTATATGCTAGAGCATGTAAGTCATCATATAAAACATCTGAATATATGCTTATGGATAAATGGTATTGGATTTCTTAGCTTTTATTTTTAGGCTTCAGTTCCATTCCTGTAATTACTTAAAAATCTTATAAAATCTGGCAAGCCGAATTTGTCTAAAGTTCTTTTGTGGTGGAGTGTTTTATTGTTGTTATTTAGTTGTGTGTCTTTGTTCACTTGGTTAGTCACTGCTTATGCTTCATCCAATATCAGTGGAAAATCCATTCTTTTTATGTCAGTTACAAACTAGAAAAGAGAATAAGACAACTTTTACACCACCCAGAAGAATATATATTTAGCAGTAACACAGGGAGTATGGCTACATACCTAGAATTGGTCCGCTTAAAAATTTCTTTGTTCACTAATTGTACAGAGAATTTCTTTTCAGTCAAGAAACCAAGTTTTTGTATAGAATTAAGTGCATATCTTTCAAGTATGCATTCACTTGTATGAAAAAGTATGAAGTAATCTGAATCTTCAAAGCTGCTAAGTGCTAGTATTTTGAATATACATGGAACAGCACTTAAGTAATTCATATATATGTATGTAAAATAAAATCCAGAAAACTCGCTTTGGAGCTGAGGAGCATATCAACTTTGCTATGTATAACAAGTTAAGGAAGCTATTCTGAAACTAAAAGGGTTTATATGCCTTCAAAAACAGATAGACAAAAAACAAACACAGCATTTTGGAATATGTTTAACTGTAAATGTCTTTCTGGCTGATTATGCAACCACCATTTGATCAGTAGTAGCTGCCATCAAGTAATCACTTTGCAATTTGAAATTGAAGGAGTTCAAAGACTTGACTTTATTTTGAGGAAAACAGTGAGTGTTGAAACTTTGACATTAGTACTTTAATGTAGCTCTTTTTCAAGAATGATGTCTGTGAGAATGGACAGCAGTAATCCTGTCCTAGTATTTGCTTTGCACGTATGCTTCAATTTAAACAGGACATGCAAAAATTGTAAAAGACTTTTTAATACAGTTCAGAGATGTACTAGTTGTGTAGGTTGGAAAAAATAAAAGAAGCTTTTTGATGGAATCTAAAATCAGGTAGCTGTCACATTAAAACCAACCCTAACTAGCTTTCAGATCGCTCTTGCCACTTCTCCGGTATGTCACTCCCACTCAAGGATATTGGTGTATCATGGGAACAGTCTAGGATCCAGACTGTAATGTGGGCTAATTACCATTGTTGATGACTTGCTAAATTGAAGCCCGGAGGAACTGGATCTAGTCAGTATCCATGATGATGCTGGTACTGGTGCTGGTACCTGTGCTGATACTCTGATACAGCTGCAGTGAAGCCACACCTTTCCAGCACTCTCTATAAAGATGTTGCTTGGTTGGCAGCCCTCAGTAAAGACTCATAAAAAAAGAAATAGTTTGAAATAGTTTTTCTTTTTTTTTTTTTTCTTTCTCTGTGTATAGTTGATTTGTATTGGATTACAAAATGTCTGTCAAGTGTAACAAAAAAAACTTCTCAGAGTTACTCATGTGAAGGAGTTGCCTCTGTCTCGATAGGAGGGGGTTACCTCCATAGGAGTTGTTTCTTTTATTTTTCTTTTTCCACTAGGCCCCTTGTAGAAATATAGTGAGGGAGAGAAGCCAATCCTTAAATGCTTTTGATGTGTGTGTACAAACACATGGTACTAGTGGAAACTCATTTACTAAGTATTTGAATAAGTTTGGCAGGGAGGGACTCTTACCTATTTGGGTCATAGGTCATCTTTTTGTAATGAAAGAAATTGGCTCTTGGAAAGCTAGATGACTAAGTATCTTCAGAGATGTGAAGAACTAGTTCTGAAGGGTAACTCATCTTCATTTTAAATAATGATAACTATTCTGAAACTATTTTTGCAAAAAGTTAACAAATTCCATTGTTTCACTTGTCAACTCTGTTCTTGAAGTTGTAGGCAGTGCAGCAGAGGTCAGATTGATTTCTTGCTATGCAGACTGCTGTTAAACAGAATGCTGGTACTGTGGGTGGATACTGTGCAGGTGTCTGTTTTCATTTATTATTAAAACTAATGACATCTGAAAATTCATCAGTTCTTTCAAAGTGTCAGTAACTCAAATTGTTTCCTTGTTACTAGCCAAACAATTAAAAAAAAATTCTAATTTTTTGAGTGGTATTGAATTGGCTGTTGTAAGAATCAAAAAGCGTGGCTGCTGTGAAAACTTTGGAAACAAGTGTGTGTTGCAGAAATTCTGTTCAGCTGTTGAAGCTTGAAAGGCAGGTGAGCTTTACTCATGATTTCAGGTGAATGCTGGGAAAATAATATATTTTTATGTATTTATTATATTGCATATATAATGTGTTCTACAGCCAGCTTACTGGAGAATGCTTGGTATTTTTGTTGACATGCAGGCGTTTTGTTTGTACTGAAATATGTTTTCTTGTTTTCTGACAACTTAGGTTTGGTAGGCACGATCTGATCTTTTCTGCCACCCAAACTCTCCATCCATTGCTGCTTGACTTTTTCCAAACAACTTTCTTCTCAACTTCTTTTTGATGTACTGTATTTTAGATGCAAGAATGCAAAACGAATGTTTCTTTCTCTGAATGTGTGGTAGTGCATGGTGCATTTCTCTTCCATGCAGAAGTGTAGGGCATATTTGAATGTTTTTCACCATGTTTTAATGTTGTTTTTTTGCCCAGAGAAGCTGTGGATGCTGTATCCCTGGAAGCATTCAGGGCCAGGTTGGGCAGGGGCCTGGGTGGCCTTATCTGGAGGGGTGCAGCCTGATCTGATGGGTGGCAGCCCTACCTGTGACAGGGGGTTGGAACTGAATTGGGCTTTGAGGTCCCTTCCAACCCAAGCTATTCTATGATTCTACTCCCATCAAATCCCTGTGGAAATTTCAATTGGAGTTGATTTAGAAAAAAGTGGTTCCTTAGAGAACTGCATTCAGACAGACGTATAATAAGCAACTCAGCACTGAAATCATCTCCCTTATTTACTTTACTCTGACATTTTTAAAAGGCTATCAACAGGATGTTTTTAGAGGTCAGATGTTCTGTTCCCTCAAAGAAGCATTCCCATAAGCCTCATGCTTAGGAACATTGTGTGAATTCTTAGTAATACTGAATAAACAGAAGAACAGTATAAAGATTAGTGATTACTAATACAGATTCTGCTTGTTTGCTTTGAAGCATTTGCACAGTCTTTTCTGTTCAGAAAATGTTGTACCTGTTTGTGAATACAACTCATGTTTTGTGTGCTGCATATAGCATGAATTTTGAGACTCTGGCTTTATCTTCCAGCCTTTCTCCAAATTAGTGTATTCAGTTACATGGCAGCAGTGTTCATGATTAGTTTGAAGAGTATAAAAATAAAAGAAAGTTTAGTAAGCGTTTTCAAATTTCCTTTTGGGATGCAATAGAGAGAAGGAAATCTTGTTTCTGTTCTACTTCATTTTGGTACAATGGTCCAATAGCAAAAACAAGAGTTGGGAATAAAAAACCAAAACTCTTAACAACTGTACTGATGAATAATGGCACATTATTCAAGACAACTTCAAGAAGTGTAAAACAAGGAGTTTTCTTCAGATATCACTATCTTTAGCTAACCAGAAGCAGTAAGTTCAAAATCAGACTTCTTCTGCATTAATGAGTGAGAAAAATCAAAGGAGAATTGATAACATCAAATGGCTAAAAATGTTATATATTCAGTTGGATACATAAAATTGAGTTAAGTATATCTTTGCTCATTTGCTAGTATTTAGCTTTATTCTTTTTTTCAACTGCCCTACTTTTTAAAAATAATTTTTAGTCTGTATTTTCCTAGATTAACCAAGCCGCACTCTTATTCAGTTCTCAGTTAATGGATTTTGTTGCCCTGTGTCTTCTTCAGACCCTCCCCTGTTTTTATTCTCATTTTTTGAACTTGATCAACAAAATTGTGTGAGTTCTTAGGTACCTACTGGAAAAGCATTAGCATCTAATGGAGTTTTATCTACCGTGATTTGTTTCCTCTGGTTTATAGCCACCCTGACTGGAGAGCAGTGGGAGGTTGTGTTTCTGCTGGGGTCTACATAAAGTTCCTGTCACTAAGGGTTCATGGGTTTCTCTTGCTCCTGCATTCTGTTCCTTGTCAGAGAACTGGGCACAGTCAGCAACAGGTGCATGGGGCAGTGGGGCCCCCTCACAGCTTGGCTCACTTCTTCAGAGGTGTCAGCTATTGTTTGTGTTAATTGAAAGGATGCCTCCCACTCCTTTCCCTTCTGCATCTCCACTGGGAGGACTGAATCATGCAGAGTACTGAGAGCTGGGCTTTGTTTGCGTTTTGCTAAGCAGTGTCACTGACTAAACATTTGATCTGTCGCTTCATCTTAGCTTATTGAGTTCTATCAGGTCTTACATGGATGTATCCCAGCTGTTATGTTCCTGTATAAAATCCTGTATCTTATCACAGCATACTTCCTTCATGGTTTCTGCTGCTATTTTCTGACCTTTATTATCTTTAAGACAGGTTATAAAACAGTGACTGTATTGTTCTGCCTACTGAAGTTCCCCATGTTATTATTGTGATTAAGCCAGGTGGCATCCTAGAACTTCAATTTGGTATTCTAAACAAAAGCATTGTTACTGCACTTTCCTCCTTCTACTTTTGTGGAATTCTTATATTTTCTTCTAAATATAGATATAACATAATATTATTTTATCTAGAGTTATATATTAAGTTTATGACGATACAGCTTGACTGACGTGTAATTCAAAATTAAATATTTATCAGAGTAAATTCTATTTGCCTCATTCCATCTGTTAACTTATTTCATTAGTGGAGCTTTCTGGCACACAGCACATTTTTTTCTTGCGAATTCAATAATGGATCTTTTTGCTTACGACTTTCTGTGGGTTCTGTCTTAATCTATTCCCATTTCTTCTTCTCTATCTCTCTGCTCAAAAAGATAAACTTGCAAAATAGTAAGGGGTAAATTGTGAGATGTTTAATCCACTCTCTGTCCATTCCTTTTGTGAATCCACTTGTTGTACCTTGACAGTGTACTTATATACTTACAGCGATGAATATCTTGAGAATCTGAGGAGTAGCTGAGATTGTGATGTCAGGAGCACTAGAGTTACCAGCTGTCATCTTACCTGTGCCACACTGGCATGCATTTTTTATTTTGTTTTATTTTATTTTTTCTGATATTTTTTGGCTCATTTTGTTCTCCAGAGAAGCAGCAAAGAAATCACAGCTTTCTTTAGTTTTAGTGGTCTGAACTGATTCACACCAGTATGTGTGATAACAGCTGGTAGCTGTGAGAAAAGAGACAGGGCCAAACAAATGAGAGTAGGAAGATATGAAGGTGGGAAAAGGGAATAAATGCCAAGAGGAGAATGGGGAGAATGAGACCTCCTCCTTTTGGTAGGGAACCATTGGATGGGCACAGCTAATAATGGAACTGCAGTCTAGGCAATAAATTTAATTTCATGTGCATGATGGTATGGTCTTCAGGAGAAAAGTAGCTGAATATAAAGTAAGGCTGTTTGGATGTGTTTTGTTACTGTGTGTTCAAAAAGAATCACTGCTCGATTGGGCGGTTTCAGATACTTAGGCTTATGAAGCAGTAATGGCACACTGAGGATATTCTATTTCTAAGCTGAAACTTCAATGTAGTGCCTTCATGCGTCAGGCAAACATGATGCGCTGTATAGAATTTCAAATAGAGATTTTTTATTTCCGCATGATTTATCAATAAATAAAGCAAATGCTTTGTTATTTCTTTTTAATAAACTTTTACTAAGTTTTACTAAGTTATCTAAGTTTTACTAGCTTAGATTGTGGAAGAAAATGAATGATTTCCCACTTGTAATTTGGAGAGCAATACCAGTGATAATTAATGCTTTGTGGAAATTTTACAGTAGTGTGAGAATATTCAAAGTATGAAAGGAAGAGAGATGTGAAAGGGAAAACAGAACTGTGTGAAGTAACTCTGCTACCTTCAAGAAATGTAGCTAGACCTACCTTGACTTGTTTGTTTGAATGTATTTGGGTTGCATTAGACCCATCAGTTTTGTAGTTGTAGTTAAAATTGTTCTTTTTATCCTCCTTAAACCTGAGAGAAAATGGACACAGGCATTAGTCACAGCTATCTGAAGTATTGTTGGTTGTGCAAAAGACCTGGCACTGTCTGTTTGCTCCAGGCCCTTAGTAATGTTGACAAAGGCGTAGAGATTTTGGTCATTCTTTAATTCTTGGCCTATTTATTTATTTATTTATATAAAACAACAAATCTTTGTAGTGTTACATGAAGCTGTTGCTCTGGAATGGTAAATAACATGCCTCAGAGTATTAAGGTTTTGTTCTGTTAGTGTTGAAGAGTGTATCTGAAACTTCTGTTCTGTGTACATGTACATCAATAATTTTGTCTACCCCTGTTCCTTCCCTCAGCAGAGCAGCTGTTGTGTTTAAAACAAATCCTTTTATTCTTTATTATTTGAGTTCTTGGAAATAACAGCAGCAACAAATTGTTAGATTTACATGTATCACTGAGTTAATAAACATTACATTTATTTTTCTGGATAGAGAGGAAGAGACCATTTGGAAAATGGATATAATTCCAAATGCAATTTCTTTTATCACTTTGTTCAAGCAATTTAGATTTCATTGTTGGTTTTGTCTTTTTTTTTCTTTTTCTTAAAACCTGAATGTTTATTAAATGAGATACAGTGAGCATCCGTAATGAGGTAATAGGCTGGTATAAGAAACTTTGCTTGTTTGTTGCCATGACTGTGCGTGTGCTTTTCCCTGATAGATGGGATAAACGCCCACAATTTAGCCAACAAGTTGCAAAGCAGGAGGTTTGGTCTAAGCTCGCTAAACAAAAATCTATTCTAATTCCATCTTTAATCTATGAAAGTCAGTGAGTTAGACTAAATATTTGTTTTTAAAATGGTAAACATAAGGGGAAAGCGCAACAGGGCAGTTTTCATGGTAATAGAGAATATATTAAAAAATACTGCAAATAAAAAGTAGATTAATCCTATCAAACTTTCTGAAGTTTAATTTGAAGCGCGTTTGTCCTAGTCTGTTTTGAGTGTGTTGGGAGTATACCTCACTCCCCTTGTTGTAAGGAATATAGTCTGTTCTTTTGTCCTAACTTTCAGGTATGGACCTCTACTCCTTGACTAGTTTTTTTCTTTTTTTTCATCATCTTTTATTTTGTGTGTTTAAAACAGAAAGATAAGATATATTTGTCTGACCTGTGAGCTTTATGCTGGACTACATGTGTAGGTACAGTTTACCTGATTTTGTATCAACAGTGACCTCTTTTTATTCTTCCCACACTTGTTTTTTGCTGTCACACCTCTCCTTTTGAATTTATTGCTTTGTTTAAGAGTGAACAACTTTACGTAGATTCAGGCAAAATATTTCCTTTATTTTAATCAGAAATGCTGACAGAAATTCTCAAATGTGCATAGAAGGTGATCTTCCCACAGATTAGTTAATGAGATTCTGACGTAAATCTTTGGGGTTTGGGACATTAATAACTAGACACAGGAAAACAAATATCTCTGAGGACATGTATCCATGTAGACTTCCAGAAATTAGTGCATTTTATATCTTAATACCTAGTCTTTAACTGTTGTGTTGCTTCTCTGTCAATTTAGTAGCATGGCAGTTATACAAACAAATGTGGAAGTAGCAATGTCTGTCTTTGTCAAGTTTGTAATCACAAAGTCTGTCAGCTTAGAGTGCACGTTAATGTACCGTAAAATTCCTTGCTTCAAGAATGGAAAGAATCTCAAAGTCTTTTACAGACACTGTGAATCATTGCTTTTAAAGTTAATCTTTCTGACAGTACCAGTAGAACTGTTAACGTGAAGGTTAATCTGACCTTCTAACCTTTTCATAGTGAAAAGCGGGTAGAAGGTATGGTCTGGCTAGGCAGGAATAGCTGCCACCCTGTTCTCCCAGGAATTACAGACACTTAACAAATACAGGAAATGTACTTTGCCAAAAGCAATGCAGTGTGGGGATCAACCATACTGTTCATGGTTTTTTGTATTTTTTTTTTAATTTTTATTTTTTGCTTCATTACTTCTCTCTCAAAGCATTTAACTCAATTTCCTGGTTTAGATTGTAGTTTTGAAGTATTCTTTGTTTTTGTTATTTTTAGTATGCTTTGTATAGAAGATTCTTGACAAATCTGTATTGTGTTTGTGTTCACTTGTGGAGTGGATCAAGGTTAAATGCTTTATGAAGCAAAACCTAATTCTGTATGTTAGGTTTTTTTTCTGTACAATCTTGCTGCTTTTTCAGTAGAACTTCAGTCACAAGTTTCAGTCCCTCGCAGATATTTACCAAAATGTTGTAGGCAAGTAATAATAACATCATAGTGTCCTTAATGACTTATAATAGTTGCATACATTTTTTTTCATAGAGGTCATCTTCTCACACTTCAGAAGACATAAACGTCTCTGAAGTTTTAGGAAACAGCTATTATTTCCTCAGAGTTTATATTATCGTGATCTGAAGTTCTACTGTGTGTAGTATGTTTCATCTCTACTAGGAAATCAGTATCTCACGTTTTGTTGTTGTTGGTTTGTTTTTTTTTTTTGTTGTTACTTTTGTTCCTTTGACGATTTTGCAGTCAGCACTTTGGATTTTGGTCAGAATGGGGTTTTTTTGTTTTTTGTTTTTTTTTCTGTTTGTTTGTTTGTTTTATTATTATATTTGACTCTTGTTATGAGGACACATTTTTGAATTTGCAGTATTTGTCCTTGAGAGGAAGCTTCATTCATTTTAAATATGCTCTAGAACTTCAAAGACTTTAAGCTGAGATTTAAACTGTGATCTGGTTTGGCTCTCTTGAGTACTTACACCCCAAGGTGCTGAATGTGTCCAGTTGCCACTGAGGTCAGAGAGTTTTTCAAAATTAAACCTGCTGAATTTCTGTGCTCCCTTCATTTTTCTATTGAGATGGTATACTATTTATCAGCTATTAAGAGCCCAGTGTTGAAAATATAACTAAACTTAATTTTTCATGCAATTGTTTATGTACTAGGTGTACAGCCAAGATTATTTTGTATAAAAACTGTTATCTTTTAAATAATTAAGATTAAAAAAAAGAATTACAAAATTGATGTAATATTATGAATTAAATAAATTATTAAGAATTAAAAATAAAATAAAATAATAATAATAAAATTCAATAGAATGTTTAGAATGATTAAAGTAATTAAAATGAATGTTCCTTTTTAATGAACTGTTGACTCGCTTCAACATAACTTTCAGCCTGTTCATATGGATTTTGTTACTTAGAAGTGTTAGCCCTTTTTAATGACCATTTACATAAGTATTTTTAAAAGATGAACTTGTGCTAGTGAGACATACCCATGTGCTGGAGACTGCAGTTTCTGAAATATATTGATAATCCTTTATTGTATGTAACAGAACAGAGATGACCTTTGTCTTATAATCTGAAAAGTAAAAAATGGGTCTCTAGCTAAACTGGTAAGAGTTTTTCAGTTCTGTAAAATGATCTCTTCAAACATCCTAATTTCAGGAACTCGGCCACTAAAATTAAAGAAAACATCTGAATATAAAATGCTGTGTTTTGATTATTTTTTTAGGTTGCACAAAATTACAATTTAAAAGATGTTTTAATAGGATTAAACATCAAGGAGAAAGGCAATTTAGCTTTACAGCATAGTGCTATGGTTCTTTTCTTTATGAAGAACTTAGACAAAATGTAATATTTATCTTGAAATGGGCTTTTTGAGCCCAAGTTCAGTGGATACAGTGCAGCTTGCATGTAAAACCACACCTTAAGATAATACAGGCATAAGTTGCAACAACAGTAATTTAATACAAAATACACTTCGGGTAAAGTCAATTTGTTTTTGTAACTAAATTTCAAATCCTGACATGACCATCCTATATTATGTGTTGAACAGTTCTTCAACCTCAGCTAAACAAAAAGCCAACCTAGTCTTTCACCAGACAAGCTGTAGTAATATCAAAGAGACATTCCCAACTGTTTTAAAATACAATAAAAAATAAGTTAGCAGAGATGATATGATGGTAGGAAAAAAATAAAACTTTAAGAACATTCAAAATAATCTGTTTATTGCATTGTTTGAGAATGAAGTTTAGATCTGCTGAAACTTTTGGTATGATTGAGGCTTCTTCTCTGGGGGACATGTATATATGTTTAGGGCAGCAGAAGTGAAAGAAACATGGACAAAGAAACCTGAGATGTAGAAACCACACCAGAAACCAAAAAACAACTGAAATCAAGAACGCTGATCTCTCAGTCCTCTCCTCTGGCCATGTGGTGGGCCTTGCTTTGTCTTGATTTCTTTTGAAGGTGTTAAGTTACTTTTGCTGGGTTTTGAGAAGCTAATTCTTACTTCCTTTTTTCCTACTTTAAGATACTAAAAGGCAGCTAGAATTTAATTCCTCCCCCACCCCAGAAAAACCCTATCAGTTTCTACTTTTTATAACGCAATTGAAAATTAAGACTTTTGTAACATCTTGACCATTCTGTGTTTGTTTGTTCATTTGTTTTCCTTTTGGACTGATCACTTCTTACATTTTCTCTTGAGCTATTTACTGATCTGAAAATGGATTTTTTTTTAATTTTTTTATTTTTCCAAAACACTGGCAGTGAATATTCTCTATATCAGTGATGGGGTACCCAGATATGTATATCTGTATTTCACAGAAAGGTGATGATGGAAAAAAAATGAGGAAAAAAATAAAAATTGATATTGTGGATTTTAATGATTTTATCAAATAATATATTGAGGTTTTGCTATTATTTAAGTTGGAATGATGTTAAATTTTATGTTTATATACAGGAACTTGACAAGAGGAGTTGGTAGATTTAGAGAATTACTAAGAGCTGTTGAAACAAGAACTACACAAAATCTGCGAATGGTAAGTCATTAAATCATGCTCCTATTACAAGTTCTGAATTCTAGTGGGCAGATGAAGCATAAATATCAGTTAGTGGTGAATAATCAAACTACACCATATTGATCAGGTTCTGTTATCTACTACTTTGTAAAGGAACATTTCTGGGTTAAAGTGATTAAAAATGGAATGCTTGATGCCTGATCTTCCCTACTTCTTTCCTACTTGTAGTTATGGCCAAAACATGATTGGTCTCTGATCAACCATGCTTTCAAGCTTAGTCATAGCTGTTTGATTTGTTATGCTACTTTCACCAGGATATTATTTCATCTTTCTGCAATGTGATGAGATTGAGGACAGAGTGCAGTGTCATCATGTGTATTCTTTTAAGTTGGAAACTTCGAGTTATCATTTCTTCATTTTCATAATAAAACCTTTTCCGGGGAAGGAAAAAAAAAAGGCAAAATCTTTAAATTTAATATTGATGCGATCATAAAATAAACCTCTACCAGATAAGTAATGTATCTTTTTTTGCACTTTTTTTGGTATAACAAAGGGCTAAGGCTTGCATCTTTTGTTCTAAGGTAATGATTTTTAAGATGTCTTAGATTAGTATTCTAATACTACACCTTTTCAACTACCAGAGTGGTAATAAGGTAACGTGTTTCTGAATTTAACAACTGATTTCTAATGAGCATATTTAAATTATTGAATGGCAGACTTTCAATATAGAAGGATAATATTACAAATGTTAGTTAAATAAATGATATAAGAATTAAGATGGAAGATGTAGATAATATGCTGCTGTTCATGGCTTGAGCATCACACATCTGTTCCTGGGAAATGCTGACAATTCTGATTTAAATGTAATGTTTGCCTTTTTTTCTGATTTGCTGGTACCAGTCTGAGTTGTCATCGTTTTCTTACGTAGTCATGTAGTTTGTATGCTACATGACATTAAGCATTAAAGAGATTAAACTGCTAGTTAAAGATTGTAGGATGACTTTTCAAAGCTTTAAATTATTACATAATATTTATGTAAGTATTTTTGTAGATAAATATTCAATACTGGTAATAACTGGTCAAAATAAACTTCTGTATACTTATCTGCAACTTGCTTTCACTCTTGCTGAACCTTACCAACAGAAACAAACACCAGCACGTTCAAGCCCCGGCTATCAGAAGCCCAGATCTGTTTGGGTTTAGGTAATAGCTGTTGTGAGCTGCCAAACACCCACCTGGCTGCTCTCGCACTCTGCTTTATCAATGTGACAGGAACAAAAAGATAGTAAAGTTTGTGGGTTCAGATAAAGAACTTCAGTGTCATTGGCAAAGCAGACTTGATTTTGGGAAAATTAATGGAATTTATTGTCAATTAAAATAGAATTTGATGGAGAGAAACAAAGGCAAAACCTAAAATACCCATCACCACCATCTTTTCCCAGGTTCAGCTTCACTTCTTTCCCAACTCTTCTCCCTTAGCTGTGCACAAGCAGCACAGCTAGAAATGGAAAGGGGGGAGCTGCAGTGTGTCCCCAGCAGTTGCTCTGTACTGCTCATTCTTCCTTGCAGTTTCCCAACACTCCTGTGTGGATCCCTCCCATGTGTTTCAGCAGTTCTTTCAAGGAAACAACTCCCTACTCCCCATTGGCCCCTCCACAGATTGCAGTGGGGATATCTGCTCCACCATCATCTGACCCATAGGCTGCAAGGAAATACTTGCAGGAGTTGGGACAAGTGGTAGAGGTTTTTGAGTATAAACTATCTGAAAATATGCCTGAATGTGCTCTGCTGGTAGGAGCAACAATCATTGGTGTTACTAGGTGTGCGGACTGTAATAAGTAAAACTGAACAGTCTGTTGCTACCATTTTTAATTTGCATTTGGAGAATTTAATTGGGTACTTACAGCTTTCAAACAGCAGAATACCTGATGTTTTGGATGCTTTAAAATAAAAGAGAATACATTCTACTTGATTAATGTGCATTTAAAATAATCCATTATTTTTGAAGAGACTATATTCAGCATTTGAAAGGAAATTATTTGTCTCCCACATTTACAGACAATAGCAAGACAACTGGCTGAAATTTTGTTACGAGGCATGTGTGAACAGAGTTACTGGAATCCACTGGAAGATCCTCCTCACCAGTCACCACTAGATGATCCACTTCGGAAAGGTTCAAATACGAAAAATTACACACTTAGTAGAAGACCGCGGGTATACACTGGAGAAAAGTACGTCTGAGTTCACACCTGTCTCTTTTGTTTCCATAATTGCAGTTATTACCCTGTGCACTAGGTAATTTAGTTTATATTGTTGAAAATGCAGAAGGTATTGGGCAGTGTGAATGCTCTTCAGGTGGAAGCTTGCAGTGCATCACAAGACCTCTTGTTCTCAGTCCTCTTAATGCCTTTTTGTTCCATACTGAGATACATGGTAGAGTCACTGTCCTATATTACCTCTGAGATACACAAGAAATTTTAATATGCATGGCTATCTTTCTGTCACCTTAAGCTACTCTGCTTTGTGCTCTTCCCCTTCTTCTGCTGTATATATCACAAATGGCTTTTCAAAATTGAAAGTTTTTGTGTAAATGTTTGGAAACAGCAGAATTGCAGCTTATGCTTGTGTGTGGTTTGGTTGTTTCTTTTTTTACCCCCAGAGAATCACCATTGGTAGTAGTGTTAAATAGCATAGCCATTTCTTAGAATCTGGACTTTCTTAGTAGTTAATAAATTGTTTATTTGTATCTCATGAAAGTAATTTGTATCTCCTTTGCTTGTGTCAGATCAAGTCATGAAATCTTAAAATTTGGTAGTCCTTTTTATTCATTGGTACCATGTTTGATCCAGTGAAACTTTTCATGTTTTACATAATGTGCACTATAAGTTTGTGCATTGATTACAAGCAGAGCTGTGAAAAGTCCTTGAGGGGTCACCTTATTTAATATAGCCAACAACCACTGCTTGCTTGCTGTGATTCATGTTGGAAGCACCGTGAGCTGGAAAACTGTGAAACAGATTGTAGCAGTGGAAATAATTGTCTAGCTGATATCATAATTTCTTCTAGTAGGACAATGAGTTTTAATTTTTAATTGAATTTTCATTTAATTTGATTGAAATTCCATTTGAACTGAAGAAAATGTCCTTTACTGAACTAGAAGAGACTGTAGAGTATCCATCGCTGGAGAGGGCAAGAATTCAACTGGACATGGTCCTGAGCAATCTACCAGATGACCTTCCAATTTCAGCTACTCTATGAAATCGGTGTGATTTGGGAATTTCATTTGAGTAGGCTGCTATCTGTTCCATGTGAAACTCTGGACTTTCTTTTCTCCAAAGAACCGACTCAGGTTTAAAATACAGGAGTTGTGGGTTCTTGAATTTCAGACTTGTCTGATTATGTCTTGAATGTGAAGTCATTAAAAAGCAGTGTTTTGAGCTTTTATAAATGATGCAGGCATAGAGTTGAACATAAAACAATTACTGTGTTTCTCTGCAAGTACATAACTGAAAAGCTGTGCATGCAACTGTTTGGTAAAATAATCACCTGTTTTGTAGATACACTTGGATGGCTGCATTCGAAAATTATGCACTTATGCACGATCACTTTTTTGTTGGTTATTGGTATACCATAAACATGAGATAATAATGCAGTTATATCAGTATTTGCTATTAAATGTGGAGATGATTAATCCTCACCAAGAAAGGTTAGTTTTGGTTCTTAAATTTGTAATGGTGAAAAATAGAGAAGTTCTTCATAGAGAATTCTGTGTAGTTGCCATGTCTTAAATACTTTCTTAGATTGAGAAATTTATTAGATTCAAAATAAATTTTCCCTGTAGTAACAGATAAGGAGACAATTCATTGTTCTTACATTTTTTATCACAAGGCAAACAAAGACATTTCACACCTATAGCTTTTACTTTTGGGGCCAAAGAAATTTTTCAGCCATCCTTTGATTTTAAAAAAGAACAGAAACTCCAAACCATATAGTAAAAAGAACCTTCACAGTGTTAAAGTGTACTATTAGTTTTCCTGATTTCCTTTATGCTGAATGAAAGTTGCTTCCAGAACTTGGAAAATAACTCCAGATGGTTCGTGCAACAAATAATAAAGATTAATTTTCTATGATAATTTCTGCATAATATTTTTGCAATTCATTTCCTACTACTCCGAGTTACTATATAAGGAAATCTTTTATATCAAGTCACACATTTTCCCAAACATTCAAACAACTATTTAGCTTCCCAATTAAAGATAAGTCAGCTCTTCTGTTACAGCATGTAGTTAATATTAAACTGTTTTCCCAGATGGTGACCTTTTTTATTATTAGCTGCATTTATTGGATATTTCCTTTTATGAATACTTTATAAAGCAGTAGCCCCAAGTAATTGTGATGCCGTACCACATTACCACTATGAAGTAGAATGGCCTTTGTCTTCAAAGATTTCTAGCAATTCTGGTTCCTTGGACCAGAATACTTACAGCAGACTGCTCCGACTCAGTCTTTCAAACTTACTTATATTCTTCATTATCAACTTTTTCTTCTGTAGAAACACAGCTCTTTTCAAAAGCGTGCCTTTGTCTAGTATAATTTTTTTGTTCTTTGGAAATGTAAGCCAGGAGTTCCACAATTTCAGCAGAGCGTGTAATTAAGTGCTTTTCTTTGGTCACATCAAAGCGATTAATACCAGATTAGACAATGTGTCTAGCTTAGTACCTCATCTCCAGCAGTGATTAAAAGCAAGTACCTAAGACTACAAATAGCAAGATATACCAAAAGGAGACTTCTTCCTACATGTTGCCTTGACCTCCAGCTGTTTGAGTCATGTACTGGTTTGTTTTATTTACGTTCATTAAATGCATTCGATTCTTTTGAGGACAGTGAATGATGTTTGAAGAATATTGTTTATGATTTTATAGATCTGTTACTCCCTCTTTCAGTTTTCTCCTCTGAGAGTTTCTTGTTGCCGTCCTTTGAAGCAGCGACGCAGTTCATACAGCTAGATGCCAGCAGCTAGTTGAACCACAGGCTATATTTTTACAGTTGTCAAGTTACACTCAATTTTGGGATATTTGGATGTGTTCTATAATACTAAACAGCCATGGTTGTTGTGTTCTCTTACTGTATTTGTCCAGCTTTTCTAAAATGTAAATGTAGAGCACTGCAGATAAATTAATTTTAAGCAGTTTTTTAAATGTAGCTTATCTCTTCTCTTTTCTGGATTTTTCCAGTTTTTGCGGTACTCAGTACACATTGTTTGTGTAAGCTACTCCTAAGAGTAGTATTTTGTGCTTAAATAATTAAATTTTTGTTTTGAACAGCATCTTTTGTCCTCAAGAAAATACAGAAGAAGCCTTACTGTTGCTACTTATTAGTGAATCTATGGTAGGTAAAACAGTGAATGTGCATATGTTGCATGTGTATGCATGTATTCCATTTTCTTTTATAAATGAAAGCATTTTTTGTCATGCCTTGCTTTTTGACTTGTGTTTCGTTTTCTGTTAGGAAAACAGGCAGTTACTTCTGAAACTCAAGCTTCTGTTCATCTGAAGCAGCAGGATGAGCTCTGCAGATGTTATGAATAGGGGGTTTTAATCCTGTAAAATGACTGAACATAGCCTCCTCCAGATTATAGGCAGGTGAACACAAAGCCAGGTCTTTTTTTCGGCACTTATCAATATGAACCACAGTTACACCAGCAGGTATCATTTAGACAGACTCAAAATGTAAGTTATTTTTTGTTGTAAAAGCCAAAAGTCAAAGACAACTAGGTAAGCTTAAGAAGCATAGCAAAAAAAAGAAAAAAATCCATTGTGGATTAAAACTCAAATGTCAGCCATATTTGTAAATTATTATTATTTATGCAGGCATTCAGCCTTTACTATTGGATTATATTTCATTTTTTCAAGTCTCCTGCTTTTCCCCAGTAGGTGATTCCTTTCAGTGGACTACTAGTGCCTCTTATCAGTTTTTCATATTTTCCTGTAGCATTATTTTACTAGTCACTGATCAACTGCCATGTACTGACATTCTCATACCAGGTCAGTTCTTCTATATATTCTCAAATAACAGAAATGAAAAGCTTAGGCTCAAACCTTTGCTGAGGTTCTAGTTGGAGGAATGGAACCTCTGGAATCTCAGGCACTGCATATTAGTCTGTGTCACTGAACATCAATGGCATTTAGTCTTTAAGTTCTCTAGGTGACATCTTTTACATTGTGGCTTAATTTCAGGTGTTAGTTAGGAGAGATCACAACAGTTTATTGAACGTTGTCCAATTTGAACATTTTTATAGTTTCTAACACTTAAATGGTAGTGCAGATTACATTTCTTATTTCTAGTGAGCTGCCCTGCGATGTTTGTAACAGAATCTGTCACTATAAAACTAGACCTAGGAAACAGTTTCATAAACCATGTGTTGCTTTTGCTGCATCCGAAAGGGAGCACATGCCTCATTAAGGTGCCTGTGCAGCTGATGAGAACGTAAAGAAGAACTCTAATGTGAACTGTGGTCATGGTGCGAAGCAGTCCTCCTGCAGCAGCATCTGACTACCAATTACTGTATTTGCAAGAGTTCTTCCTTGCATATCAGCATTAAGTAGTCAAAAAAAAAAAATCCTTAACATAATGCTTTTTTAACTATTCTTTCAGGTAACTTACAGCTTTTCCTTTGTGATTTAGATTTGTCTAAATTGAATGCTTACCATGCATTACACTCTTAGCAAGCTTTCAGTAATATTTTTCTTGACAAGTAATTATTGCGAGTTTTCTGAGGCAAAAGTGTTAACCTCAGAAATATTAGTCACTTCAAACTTGTCCTTGTGAGAGTTGTTTCCTGAGAGAAAAAAGCTCTTCGTTTAGCGCTGCATGCTAACTGTCTAGCTATAGTTGTAAAGAACAATTTTACTCATGATTTTCAAACTATTTGAGTAAGAAATTATTACAGAAGATTGATTTAACATTAGTATTTAGACATGGTCTTGTATTATCAGCATAGTATGATCTTGTGAATTACTAAAAACACAAATAAGGCTTCAGAGCTTCTGTCTTTTATGAAATTGAGAAAATACTAACAAACAGAATGAGAATCTGATATAAGTAGCATTTTGTGTAAATAAAAATAATCAAATCACTGTGTATATATAATCCCCAAATCATGCTTCTAGTTTCAGGGAAGTAATACACTCTAACATCATAACTTCTTATTTGGATTAGATCTAGTGCAGCATATATCCAGAAAATTGAGTTCCCTTAATTTCTGAATTCAGAATGGATGCTTTGATGGGTAAGATTTAAATAGTAATATTTATGAAAGAAATTATCTGGGATAGTTCTGTGCTTTTTAAGTATTCTAATTCTCTTATAGGTACATTTCAGAATACAAAATGTCTCTTTTAGGCACATGACTGCTGCTGCAGTGTATTGTCATGCGTAATGAGGAAAATCAGCTGCAACTCTGTCATCACTTATTGTAAGATGTTCTTGTATTCTAGCTGTTATGCCTACAAAGTCCAGATCAGCCTTTTCTTACCTAAGTTTGAATGTGTAGAAGGGTAGAATTTGAAGGACTGGGAGCTCCCAAGTTACAATGGGGGGCTACATGTTGCTGCGTGTCAGCTGAACTATAGTAACAGATCACAGAGTTGTTGAGGTTGGAAGGAACCTCTGGAGGCCATATTGTCCAACCCCGTGCCCAGGGATGACCATCTATAGGTTTCCCAGTACCAAGGCTTTTGAACAACTGCAAGAATGGAGTCTCTTCAGTCTCCCTGAGCAACCCATTCCAGTGTTCAGTCACCATCACACTAAGCAAAGAAAGTGTTTCCTAATGTTTGGAGGGAGCCTTCTTTGTTTCAGTTTGTGCCCATTGCCTCTTGTCCTGTCACTGGGCATCCACTTTTCAACGTAGCTGTGAACCTGTTTCTCCAGCCTGTCTAGATCCCTCTAGTAACACAACCCATTAATAGATCCAACTCCTAATTTTTTATCAGTAAACTTGCTGTGAGAGTACATTACACTCCACCATCCATGTTATTAATGAAGGTGTTGAACAGGATTGACCCCAGTGTCACTCCCTGAGGCACACTGCTAGGTGCTGAGTAGACTTTACTTGAGTGATGCCAGCCTCCTCCTACACCTGGCTGCATGTGTTTATCTCAACTCATACAGGAAAACAAAGTTATAATGCTCATATTTGATTCAGGGTCTAAGTGCATATAGGGTAAATTTCACATACTATAACAACTAATTTTCGCTTTCATCTGAGACTTTAGCAGTTCTGAAGCACTGTGCAATTAAGTTTCTAAGTATGTTTTATTTTTATAATTATGCAACTAACCACTGTTCAAATATACAGTGTAATTAAAACTTAGAAGGCATCCTGTCCCATAATACTGCTTTGGAATTGACACCCTTTTTTTCAGAAGTGTTAGTTTAGGGCTTGTTCTGTACTTGCAGGGAATTTAATCAAACAGTGATTAAGCATGCAGTTAAAAAGGAAGAAGTTCTTGAAGCTAACTAAATATTTATGCAGCGTGGAAAGGAAACACCGAAGTCGTCTTGATCAAAAGAAAGCGCAGTGTCTGTTTTGGGTTGGAGGGGGTGGGTAGGGGTAGTGAAGTTCAAACCAGTCAGTCTGGGGATTGTTCAGCTGATGAATCTTGAAATGTCTGTGCATTTTACACTCCAAGTATCTCTTCAATTTTTTCTTTCTATATTTATCTATACTGATTTTAAAGATTTTTTGAGTATGTTCAGAGCTTGAAATGTTCTCCTATTAATGCAAAAAAAAAATTACTGGTGCTTAATATATGATACTTCTCTGAAAAAGGGATGGAACAAACTCTCCATTTGAATTTAATGTATTTTAATAAACATGTGTAATTAAAAAAAAAAAAAGGCAGGGAGTAGGTGAAGAGAGCAGGACTGACTTCAAGCAACCAGATATAATAGCATTTTTGTCAGTAGGAGTATTAACAGTCAAAAAATCTGGAAATAGAGAAGTCAAGATATTTTTGGAGAGTTGATGGTATAGTTGGAGAAATACTGAATAATTAAGCCTTAGCTCCTGGGAGACTTGAATTTTATTTTTTGCTCTTTAGCAGGATTTCTTTTTGAGTATGGTCAATTCATTTAACCAGTTTTAGTTTAATTTTTGAATATAAATTTTCCTTCTGAAAAGGAAAAGCAAGGTCTTGGATTTGTAATGTGCATTTCACAAAAGACTTGAAAGTACAAAGCTTTATTGCAAAGAAGTGCTGAGTCTGAACCTGTGCTTGGATCAAGGGGCAGTTTTCGTTTCTCATTAATAATTCCTGAAGGTGATTGCATGGTTATCCTGGGCATATAACCAGAGCAAGTGAGAAGGTAGTGTCATGGTGTTATGAAGATAAAATAAATTAATTGCTTTACTTTACAAAAAAGGATGGAATAGAAGATTCGAAGATCCTTCTCATATGTTTTACGTGCCTACAAAAATAAATTTTTAGAAGATGAGTATACATTATATTTTAAAACATACCGTCTTTGGTTTTTGAGAACTCTCTTAATGGTATAACTTACCTAATTTATGTAATAAGAATCAAGTAATTAAAAATAAATCCATAAAGAAACACAAATCTTTCAGCTAATGTAACTGGTGTTTGAGGCTGTCTGTATATCAACAACAGACATGTACTGTCTCTTTGTATCACCTATTGCAACTGTTGACTGTCAATCTGATTATAATAGTAGTTACCTGAGCAAGAATACAGGTTGAATTCAATGTCTGACTTGAATTCTTTTTGTTGCTATGTTTCAGGCTAACCGTGATGCTGTACTAAGCAGAATACCAGAACACAAAAATGATCGTATCATCAGTTTGCAAAGTGCTTCTGTAGTATATGATTTACTTACTATAGCCTTGGGAAGAAGAGGCCAATATGAAATGCTCTCAGAGGTTTGTCCGTAGCAGTGAATATTTAACTGTGTCTTTAATGGATTTTTTCAGTTAAATATGTTAATTGCATTAGCACTTTAGGGCTAAACAAATATAGGTTTCTGACTACTGTATAAACAGTGGGTAATTTCCACCCCTGGATGTTTACTATCTGAATTTTCACAGTGTTCTCAAGCACAGAAATGTTGGAAGATGTGAGAAATGTTTAATGGCACAGCAATTCACGTGCTTTTTAGATGGGTAGGCATGGGATCTGCTTAAATAGATGCACATTAGGTAGTTCAACTGGCAGTGCTGAAGTACTACAAGGAAAACAGTCTTCATAGACCTTTGCCTTTTGGTTCTTCCACTTCTCTCAACCTAGAGGATTTATTTGCTTCTTATGTGGAATTTCCTTTCAAAGTTAGAGGATACCAAACTTAATTTTTAAGGTGCACTTATTTAAATATATTGCCATAAGATCTAAATATTACTGGTTAGAGTTTTTTTCTCACCTCAAACATTTTCTACTGGGTAGGTCACCGGTACGAATACCTAGGAAAAGGATTTGTGAGCTTTCCTTTCAAAACAAGACTTACTTGTACATCTCATAAAATTTTGAGTGTTTCAACTTCCTAGTAGTTTGTAAAATGATTTTGGAATTAATAAAGGGGAATGTGTTACTTTTTTACGTTAATAGGAAAGTGCATTCCCTGCCACAGATGTCTTCAGCATGTTAGACTGTGGCAACTTAATACTTTAGAAAATTTTCAAGTACTGTGGAGAGTTTTATAGCTGAGAAACAACCTGCCCAATTACACTTTGGGCAGCGCAGGGCTCCTGCTGCTGAGAACAGTGCTTACCCAGCAGCAGAATGCTGTCACTGACCAGGATTAGTTAGTAGGATCCAGAAGGAGTACTTGAGCATGTGTGGTAAGCAGGCATACTCGGATTATTTCCTGAGAAATCATGTATGTTAACTTTAATAAAGTAAAATAGAATTTAAATAGGATAAAAATAAAACTTATTTTTAATAATGAAAGTTTTAATCATAAAAGTTTTTTTTCTGAAGTATGTTGATATTGGTTTGCATCTACTGTCATTTCAAGTTCTGAATTTGAGTATTTTTCCTCTTGAAAGCATTTTATAGTTGCATGTTGTGTGTTAGTACAATAGAAGGTGTTTTGTGAAACTGAGGAATATGGAAGTTCACAAAAACACTGATCCTACAATAGAAAATAATCATATTATGATGTCCTGATCCAAGGGACAATTCTTATTTTGTGCACAGATACTCTGGGTACAAGCAGCTCCAGCAGGAATTTGTCAGGGAACGGTTAGAACACCTAATTTGTTCCAGTTCTTGTCATCCAAACAACAGAGAAAATATAACCTTTAAGAGGCTGTTAGAACTCAGTGAGTGGTTGCAGTGTAACTGCCCTTAGATCCTGTGATCCATAGTCTGAAACTTTTATAAGTATTACAATAAACACAAATTCAGAAGTGTTAACATAACGTTGCTAAGTTACGTAACAGGAATGTAATTTTTTGCCAGCTTTATTCTCTGTGAGCTAGTAATGATAGTTGTAGTGGAGTAGTTGCAGCTCCATGTCAGAAAACGCTGTTAGTCTATCCAACAGTGGAAATTGACCAGTTCCAGTATCTTGTTATCAGCTACCACCTAACCAGAAGATTACTTAGAGAAAAAAGTACAATGTAAGAACGTTAAATGACCAAAAATTTGTCACATTTGTATTATTCTAGTAAGTTATTCTACTATTCTAATGCTGAGTCATGTTCATGGTTGAGGAAGCGTTATTTCTTTCTGGAGTTTGTACTGGATCAAAGAACTTTCTGCTGTCATAAATCTCTTCTTAAACACAGGAACTCTGGCTGTCATCAGATTGTTTTTTAAGCTTGTTAGGATATGACATGTTGAGCTTATCAGTGTCCTACTAGAGAAGAAATTTTCCAGACCAGAAGTTTTCCTAGATAGTCATCTTTCAAATCCCTAGCTTCAAGCATGTTTTTAGGAGGAGACCATAATGCTGAACAACAAAATTCAGTAATTGTTTCAACATTGCCTGTCCATATAGTAATGTGTGATTATTTATAAGGCAATATCAACAGCTACATTTCTGCCTTTCAGGAGAGGGATTATGCCAAATGTTCAACTACTTAACCTGGTTGCCATTATCTTGAAAGCTATCTTTACTTTGAGTTTTCTGGGGTACTATGGCTTAATGCGTATTTCTTGACTGCTTCATGTATTCAATTCCTTTGAATCTGGGATTTCTTGGTTCAGAAACACTCAGTTTAAGAGGTTTTAATATTGCTGGATAAGTCACATATGTAAAGTGATATGTATACATTACTTAAACCCCTTACTATCATACCACTAGTTTTGTGAAATAATGAAGACCATGTAACCTGTAAAATTTTGTACCAGAGTCAAGTATATAACCAACATTTTAGTTCCGGACTTTTTCTTCTTGGATAGTACTTCTGTCTAAATAAAGTCTTTGAGGTAGTGCTTGCTAGAGCCATCTTGAAAACCCCTTTCTTATGTTGGTATATGGTACTTCCCTTTCTCTGGTATTTTCCTAACATGGCAGATTCTTGCTAACCAGCAGACTGTTCCTAACACAAGGGTATCAAAGGTAATGATGGTATCCTGGAATTAATGAATCCCAATATATTTTAGACTTAGGTGGGAGTATATGTATGATTTTTTTTCCTGTAGCTGAGAGTTTTTTAAGAGCTATCCCTATGTGGATTGTCTGATGTCCATAACTGTTGTGGATATTTCTGGTTTTGTTATCAAACAAGGACCTTTTATAGGTCTCTGTCTCCTACTTCTTACCTTCGTGGAGTACGCAGGAGTTTAAAATGGAAGGACAAAACTGTTAAGGAAAAGATAGATCTTTTTTCCCTATGTGGTGAGATTCAGAATTAGTATTCATAGTTCATGGTATTTTTCCAGCTATTTCTTCCAAAAAGTGAATAATTCTCATCTGATCTGTTTACATGGTGGCCAGAATCATTGATTTGATTTTTTGCTTCAATTATCATAGATAGTTTACTATTATTATTATTGAAATTGAGTGTTATTTTCTAAGTGTTGACTGGCTTATTTCAACATGAGCACAACCTAAATATTAGATTAAACTGATTCTTTAATTTCCATTCACTGGAAAGTCCTTGTGTTCTGTGTTCTTACACTTTATTATTTTATTATCAAATTCTACAACTTTTATGTCTTCTGTCAGTTAAAATGGGCAATTCATTTTCAATTAAGCGAAAAAATCATATTTGAAAAGCATAAACTTGAGTTCATCATTCTCAATTTAGAAACAGTCAGGACCATAGTTATACTAATTAGTGGAGCTAGAGACAGGTTTAGCAACTGTTGTTTTGTGCCAGCTCCATGTGTGGAGGCAGTGGATTGTGCCTCACCTAGACATCTCTGTGAAGTATCCAAAGTAATAGGAAAAGCATTCACACGTAACTTATTTGATTTCTGCTCTTTGCTTCCAATGATGGAAAAAAAAGATGAATGGGTAAATATTACATGCATTGTCTTAATAGATATCTAACTTAAATCACATAAATGCTAATGATGAACTTTTTGCAACAGTGTTTAAGAACAGTCATTTAATAAAAATTCTGCTTAGAAATAGTCTTGATGCTTAACACTGTATAGTAGCAAAAATTCTGGCTGACATTAGTTATGCATAGTGAGTAATGGTTTTATTTTCTTGTTTTTCATCTTCAGTGCTATTCTTTGCTTCAGCTCTTGTTAAAGCAGCACACTGCTTTAGCTGTCTGTGCTGAGTTTGAATGCAAAAAATAAATCATGGTATTGCTATTTAATATACACGTTACAACTATCAGAGCAGAAAAGCTGTTTCATTAACTGGACTTCACAGATGAGAAAATTCATTGCTAAAACAGTTTAATCCAGAGAAATATTCAACCTTTCAACTCTTTGCACCTGATCTGATCAGTTAAACTGAGTCTAGCAAAGTGAAATCGTTCTTATTGATAGCAGAAGATATTAAATCTTCAAACTTAACATATAATATTAATTTATTATATTTAATCTTAGTATAGTAATAATAAATTTCCTTTTGGCATTCTCTTTTTAAGTCAAGAAATCAGCAGAATATTTAGTATGATAAGTTAAAATTCTTAGAAATAGTATTCTTAAATCTACCTTTCCTTGTCTTTTAAGTAGTACCAATACATATAATGCCACTGCTAGACAAGTGCTTCACAGTACATGGTGTGTTTTTTAGTTTCAAACATTTTCATGTCATGTGCAGTTTTACTTTTCATTTAATACTTCTCTTGCCTCTTGAAGCTTTCACTCCTAATACCTTCATGTAAGAGTAAGCTGACTGAAATTTCTCATTCTTTCTCTCAGACTAAACAGGATAATACACTATATATAAATATATCTATCAGTATGGAATTTTTTTTTCAGGTTTATTTGTTTTTCAGCTGTTTTCACTTAAATAATTCAAATTCTTGATTATGTGGGGTTCAGGTATTTATCTAAAGTAAATTTATATTGCTGTATCTTAATAATCAAAGAATATGCCCTTAATGAACTATGTTCCCCTCAAAACTAGTGCTTAGAAAGAGCCATGAAGTTTGCGTTTGAAGAATTCCATCTCTGGTATCAATTTGCATTGTCTTTGATGGCAGCAGGAAAGGTAAGTCTTAATTTTTTGATGTTAATTTTTTTTTATGGCTTTTAATAGCAATATTTGGCACTTACATTATTTCTTTATCTGCAGTGCTTTTGAAAATAATTCTGTAAATATACTAACTACACTGTATTTGTGAATTTCTGCCTAGTGTAAAAAAGAGTGTAAAAATCCTTTCAGTAATTTCTAACTTATGAGATCTGAGAGCTGATGATCAGAACCACCTTGGCAACAAGCTTAAGCTAAGTTAAATAAATAAAGTAGTGAATTATACCAGATGAGATTTTCCAGTAATATCTTGGTTCAAGCGCTGTTTGATGAACAGAGTTTATGCCTAGGTACAGGTGATTGCTGGTTCACGATGCTTCTGATCTTTTTCCTTTGTGAATTTTTTTTCTGTCTTTCAGTCAGTGTATCCTATGCAAGTAAAGTAAGACAAATTAATTCTTAAACCTAGCAGCTTATGTTAGATGCAATTTGCCATTTTCAGTTCATTTTGGTTAAATTTTCTTGCCATTCTCTGTTCACTTAGAATTCTCTTTTGAACTCTGAATGGATAGAGGAAAATAAAGAAAGAAGAACAGTGGCAGTCTGTTATAAAGTCTTGTCCCTTGCGAGTTCACAGGTCTAGCAAAGTTTTAAATGCACCCATTGAAATTACACTCCGAGCAAACATTTCTCCTGGAATGTGTAATCAGATTTCATGAGGGAAAATAACTACAGCAGTGATTATAGTCATGTGTTTCACTTGCATGAGTTGTGACACATTTTCAGTAAAATTTTTGGCAATGGCTCCTTTGTATACAGGAAAAATAAAGACAGTAATGAAATAGAATCTTCTGTCTGTGAAATATATTTACGCTTTTAGTAATTTCAATTCTTCTAACAGTCTGCTCGAGCTGTTAAAGTTTTGAAGGAATGTATACGTTTGAAACCAGATGATGCAACTATTCCACTCCTTGCCGCAAAGCTCTGTATGGGATCTCTCCACTGGGTAAGCTTTGTCTCTATTTGTTTCTTCAGCAAGAGCTGACATTAAAGTGCAGCAAAATCTTGGATTAGCGATGTAGCAGATACTTTTGTACAGTGGTCATATGCATTAGATCATCACTGAAAATGCTTAACAGATAAGTGTACGTTCATCCCTGTTCATATGACTTTAAAATACCTGACAACAGTGGTTATGTTTAGCCACGTAGCATATTTTGATACTGATCTAAGACACGGCTAAAGTGAATTACAAATTGAAATGTTGTTGGCATACAGAGATTAAAAATTTTGCTGACTTCTGTTTCTTCTGTGCAAGAGGAAATAACTACCTTGGGAAGTGAACGAGGCAAATCTCTCCTAATTTTTCAAGAAACTCTACTGTTGATACTGTGTTTGGAGATAGCTGATGTTTATGAGTTCTTAGAAGGTGTAGTGTCTTTTTAAAAAGAATTACCAGTGTTTTAGCCTTGAAATTAGTGTACCTCTATGAAAAACATTCAGGTGATTGAAGATGTAGTATTTCAAGATACACATGAAACTTTCAGAATAATATTTGAGAAAGAATGAGAAGAAAAAAGAAAGGTCACAGTGAGAAGAAAACAGCACGGTAGTTTTTATGTAACTTGTTCAGGCTGACATAAGTACAGTTTTAGTAATTAATATACATCCTCGTTCTTTATTTTTTTTTTTCCTATGAATTGTCTCCATATTGAGCTTGCTGTACTTAGCATTTACATTTGCTGGAATAGATTCAAACTTTTTTTTTTCCTTCCAAGACTGTCGAATAACATGATAGTCTGGATATGTAGTTAAAGCCCTGGTCATTGGCATGTTTATTGATGATATTGAATACATTCAGTGATACTGTATGTGATGCAGGGATCTGCTTGGCTATACTTTTTTCTGCAGAGTTGGGGCCTTGGCTTTTGTAATTGATTTTCTTAAAAAAAAAAAAAAAAGATAGAGTAAAAAATCTCATTGAATATGAAGTACAAAAGTTGGAGATGGTATACGTGGAGCAGGAATTCTATTTTATTGTTTAAAAGGTGAAAACACTGTGTCTGGGCATTATGTACCAGTATTTCTTTCAACCATTGAAAGAGCATTCATTAAGCATTCTTAAATCTGCATTCTGTATTGTGGATTTAGCAAGAAATCTAGGTTTAATGAGAAGTAAATTAGTCCTTGTAGTGATTTTGACCAACAATCTTGGTGAGCATAAGAAACATGCTGTGCATTCTCCTTATGTAAGCTTCAGCTAGTTTTAGACTTACATGGATGTTTTATACTATTTTCAGTTGGAAGAAGCAGAAAGATTTGCCAAAACAGTTGTTGATCTTGGAGACAAAACGTCAGAGTTCAAAGCAAAGGGATACTTGGCACTAGGACTGACTTACAGTCTGCAGGCTACTGATGGTAAGATACGAATAAATGCATCTGGAAATTCCCATGTTGCTTAAAGAAGGGCACCTAGCAGAATGCAAAACTTAATATTAAAACTTCTGCATGCAACCATTTTTCTCAGTCTATGTATTATCGCTACTTCAGTAATCATGTGGAACATAAACTCTTGATCTTGCACATCACTGATTAAATATATCCTTTTCAGCATCTTTGCGAGGGATGCAAGAGGTCTTGCAGAGAAAGGCTCTTCTTGCATTTCAGAGGTGAGTGGGTGTTAATCTTTTCATTTCATTCTGCTTATGTAGAGAAAAGCTTTATTATGTGCTAGAGAAGGACTTGTAAAAGACTATGGAAAGAGATTTTCACCTCTGGGAGTTTGTCTTCATGAGTACAGAACGTATTTCTTTAATGTTCACTTCATCATTTTCTGCCAAAAATATCTAAATTGATTCATAAGGATTTCCTGTTATTTTATTTTAAAGATGACTGTGTGGTTCTAGTATAAAGTATTTGCTAGAAGGAGTATTCTGTTCCTATCTAGAAGGGAAAAATGGGATGATGCGGAGTTTTAAGTCATGGTTCAATGTGAATGTTTTCAGAAGAGGTAGTTGCTGATTAGATTATATAGCAGGTTTTTTAAATTTATGCCTGTAGAGGCAGAATGACAACTGAGGCCCTGCTGCTGTGGATGAGAGGGGAAGTGCAAGTAGTAAATTAGGAAAATTATTTTTTTATGTGGAAGTTTACTAATGTAGGTAATGACACTGCAAATGCACTCATCTTCTGAGTGATATATACTTCTATACGGGGAAGTAATGCTGTTGGATATGACAATAGTTGATTATCAACAGTTTGAACTCTATGAACGATAAACAGATGAATAGCCTTGTTATAGAAGAAACAAATTGTGATGACATAACCAGTAGAAGTGATGCACCATGTGAATACACCACTTTTTATATTCTAGTCTCTACAACTGAACAAAAAGCTTATTGATTTCTTCTTAACTCTTTGGTTTCTAAGACTTTTTAGAGGTACCAGGTGAATTCTACAAACATATCTAGCTTCTCTTCAGTTAACCACTACGTATGTTCTCTAACTATTTAGGTGGAGTGTAATTTTCATTTTGTAGTGTGATATGGATCTTTGAAATACCTATTTAGAAGAAATGTATGTACATGAGAGTTTTAGTAGCATGGTGACTAATAACATCTGCTTTCTTTGTTTATTTCTTTGGGTTGTTTTTTTGAACTTTTTTCCAGTTTGTGCAACCCCCAATAACACTGTTTAGTATTATTTAAGTGAACATTATTTATGTATGAGGCATTCATTTCTTTTTGCTGGCCTTTCTTACATAGTCTTAATTAAAGTATCTTTTGGAAGTGTTAGTAATGCACAAGGTATACACTTTTTTTAAAACTGTAGTGAGTTATTGATGTTGCTGCTAGTGATATTGCTGGCATGAGTAGCTCATTTTCCACACACAATATTGAATAGAGAGGTTTGACTCTTGAAGGAATTGGAGTTTCTTCATCTTAAAAATCCTGAAGTTATCTTCACTGAGAAGGGCAGAGTACGTTTTGAGAGGTGGTAGTTTTGCATATTAACGTTTCCCCACTTGTGTTTATAGAGAAACTAATAAATCTGTTATACTGGAAATACGCTTCAGAGTGGTTCATGGTATTGCTAGTTGCTTGTGTTGATGATGTAGGTAGAGGATGTTACTGAAAATTTGTTACCACTCAGAATAAATGATGCTCTACTTACCAGTCATGCCCACTTTCTCTCATATTTCTTTAAATGAAGAGTATATGTTTTTCAGGAGATGAAAGTTGAAATTCTTCATTCATCTTCAGTACAGTTTGCAGAACAAGCAACTGTACTTTGAACAGTATTTAGATTTGTCAAAGTGTTAGTTTTGTTTATTTCATTTTTGTGGTGTTGGTTTTGTTTGTTTGCCTTTAATTGCTTACCTAAAGGACCTGTTATTGAGGAAATACAGGTTTGTGCTGGAAACATTCTTAATGCTGGCTTTCAAGGCCATCAATTTCTACTGTTCATTTGAGAGAGCTCTTTTTTGCTGTCTTTATTCACTGATAAAAAGGGGGTGTTTGTTTCACTAACTTCTTTTGGAAGACTTTCAGTGCTTTTCCTGTGACTAGTGTGAAGTTTCACAGAACTTGTGGATTTTATGATAGATAGTAACAGCTTTATTCTGCCATTTGCTGAAGTTTGATGACTGAACTAGTACTCTTCCAGATACAATCTCTTCTTTTCAAAGTCACTTCATTTTGTTTTATTCTTGAATTAAAAAAATAAAACAAAAAGTAACTGCAATAACCATTGCTGGTTCTTTAGAAAAACATTCAGTAAATTAAGAAGCAGTCTCCCTAATAAGCTAAACAATTTCAATATGTGCTGACATAGTTGCTAACCTAAAAGAGTTCTCTCTTCAGACTTGAGAAGACAGGATTGCACAATTCAGAAGCAGAAGTTTTCATTTGTGATTGTAATGTATTGTAAAGGATTTTGTTCTTTCCCTACAAAGAAGATTGATTAGATATTCTGAAGATGATCATTACACATACTAGCTGTTCCTGAGCCTACATTATAGGAATGCATTGAATATAAATGAAAAGTAGTTCCAGTTTTGCTGCTGAGAGATTTCTACATATCATTTTTGGATACAATCATCAGTTGTTTTGTCTCTATGTTAAAGCTCCATGACTCCTACGAAAAGAATTAAAAAAAAACAACCATACCTGTGCTCAAACACAAATGCCTTATCTTGCTGGGGAATTATTGTATTACAATTCAAAATGGAATGTGTTACAGGACCATTTTCTGTTGGATTTGCATCAATATGAACAAGTCAAATTCGACCTAAGCATTCAAAACAAAAACAAAACAAAATAAAATAAGAAGACTTCAAGAAATATGGAAAAATATTTCTTTCTTTTGGTACTTGAGGTTACTTATAACTACAATAATTAGCAATACTTTGGGAATGAATAAGCACAGAAACACTGCTGCTGTGGGAGAGCTCAACAAAAGATTTTTGTGGACAAGAGTTATATTTATAAAATGATCATCAGCATAGTTTTCTTCATCTGACCTTCAAACATAAGTACATGATGAACCATCCAACATAGATTTCTTCTGCATTGTTACATTGCAAGGTACTCTTCTAATTTAGTATTAAAAAAAAATCAAAGCCAGGAAGTAGCTAGCTTCCTGGGATGCTTAGAATGCTGAAAAATGTCCTTAAACTTTGAGAGTTTAAAGAAATGAAACTCAGGTCTACTTTACTACTCTTGGTCTTCAAGTTGTTTGCGTCAGAACCATCCTGGTTAGGGTTGATGCAAATTATGAGTAATTCTCATGCAGATTATATCATTCTTGTCCTTGAAACCACATCCACACAGTATGTATGTGTCCCTAACCTGTGATAATAGGAAAAAATTACTGTTTTGTTTCTTTACTTTTTCAGGGCTCACAGTTTGTCTCCAACAGATCATCTGGCAGCGTTTTACTTGGCACTGCAGCTTGCCATATCCAGACAGGTTAGTTCTCTTTTGAAAGTGCAGCCTCTCATTACCACTTGAACATTAAGACTTAAATCTGCTGATGGATACAGGTGAAGATTTTTTTTCCAATAAAATCCTGGATTTCTTTGTGCATATATATGTGTGTGTGTATGTGTATATATATATATATATTTTTTTTTAATGGAAATATTCTCTTTGAACACCTTTGGTTTTATATATTTCCCCAGACTTCTACCACAGTATTTCCAGCCCTAACCATATGAAATTCAGTTTATTTTCTTTTCAGGATTCTCAGCAGAGAGAGGGAAAAGAAGAACAATCAAATTTTTACCCTGTAATGTGTAAACTGTTCTTATAGATTAGCAAGAGAATGCGACTATTGAATCTGGCTTTTAACAGTCTATATAATGCTTAAGTCTGCAGTATCTCCTAAGATTTATGTATTTTCTGGATACTTGTTAGAAGGTTTGTGAATGAAATTACAAAATGTGTTTAAGATAACTGGAAATTTTTTAAAGCTATAAAAAAGATCAGTCTAATTTGAACAACTCTTTAGTATAAGGAAGATAAATGTTCTACAATTCTCACATGAATTTGGGTAACACAGAGTTGCTTTGTGTATGACATAAGTCTTTCCTGTGTCAATTTTATTTCAGGTAGTAGTTATGTAAATGGTAGTTTATACAATCTACGTGACTGCTTTTCATTGCTGATGAGTAGCAGAGACATTAAGCAAACTCAGAGTGAAATTGATTGCCCCTTAATATCACATACTATTTTTCAGTAGCAAGCTGACTGTATTTCGGAATTCCAAATTTTTGATGTTTCTTAGTTAAATTTCCTGGTTTTAATAATTACTTTGTTTATTTCGTGTAGTAGATCATGAAATTCTGTATGAAGGAAAGTTACTGTGGCAGTGTAGATGTATGTTTTAGTGTATTACAATTAAAATATTTCAAAATCATATAAAAATGCGATAAATATTTGAAAAAATATGTCTAGGTTAATGTTTTACAGGATTAAAGTGAAGAGCTTTTTTAAAACTTGCAATTTATTTTCCATAGTTAATATATTATTCAATTTTTACAGTGCAGATTTGAGCACTGAGTCTAGTTTTAAACTTCTGAGTAGTGTTCTAAAGGTGTCTGTAGAATTCTACATGATATCTTGGTGAACAGAATGAAAACATTTAGTGCAAGTAATGAAGTATTAAGCAGTGTTTCTAATAGTTTTGTTTTCTTTTTCTTTTTTATATTGATTTTAATCAGATACCAGAAGCGTTGGGATATGTTCGTCAGGCTCTGCAGCTACAAGGAGATGATGCCAACTCTCTTCATCTCCTTGCACTTTTGCTATCAGCCCAGAAACACTATCATGATGCTTTGAATATCATTGATATGGCCTTGAGTGAATATCCAGAAAATTTTATGTGAGTAAATGTCATGTTTCCTTTGCATGCTTTCTCTCATATTTTTTTGAATATTCTTATATCATTAATTTTTTGGTCTATTTTATACTTATTTTCCTCCAGTGTTGTTTCCCCCCCGCCATGTAATGCAATAACAAACATCCTGTTAACCTTGATGTTGAATGCCTGCCTTTTGTTGTCTATATTAAAGTATTGCTGCTTTTTTCTTCATAAATTTGACCAGGAGCTCTAATGATATCAACTCTCCTCAGAAATTCTGTAGCTCACCCCCCTTCTATGACTGCCTTTTGTAGTCTTCTGTTGTTTTACATTTTCTTCTTCATTGACATTTATATAAATTGTCTGTGTTCTCATTAGTTGTTTCCACACATGCTTCTTGACTTCAGAACTATCTAGTCATTCTTCTCCTACGCCTTTCTGTACTGTGAGGGGTCTCTGTCAGTAAATCCTGGTTTGAGAGACCATTGAAGTATCAGCTGCCTAATTTTATATCCTACCATTGTTTAAAAACAAAAAAAGCATGTCAGACCACAGTGCTTTGATCATCTTCTGCCTGTTTTTGGTTCATCTTCTGCCACGTAGTGACACTATTAAATTACAAAGAACAAGCTGCTATCTCTCTCAGAATAATTAATGATCTAGAAGAAGTATTTCTGAAACTACAGTCCTCTCTGTTTTGGTAAGAAAACAAAGGTCATTCAAATCATGCTTATGGGCTATTCAAGTATGGTTAATGTCCTTTCTGTACTTGTTTATAACTACGTTTTGTGGTTAATCCTGTTGCCTGAGTTGTTGTCTGATCTTTTTAAAGTTCTGATCTTTCTGTTAATGTAAGTATGTATGTGAATGATATGGGTTCATAGTGACGGTTCTAAATTATTAATCTTGTGTGATTTGAACACCGTAGTAAAACAGTGTACTACCTAAAAATCTACTGGTGCACTAGAGAGGAATATCTTTCTAATAGTCATTTCCATCAAATATACAGCAATTACTGGAGAATTTAAGGTATGTTTCTAGGCAGTCTTTCAGCATCTTCCCTTTAGGGTCAGGGTGTTTCCGTCTCCTGAGAAGTCAAGGATATGACTGCGATTTCTTGTGTGCTATTTGCAATTGATGCTGACAGCAGCCAGCCCCATCTGGTCAATGAGACAAATTTGGATTGACTTCTTCATGTAACTGGATTATTTTTGCAAGGATTTATCAACACAACCTCAAGTTTACAATCTGTTCTTGCACACAGTATCTGGTGCTCTTGATATTGTTGTTGACATGTATGTGTGCACATATAAAACATAAAATACAGGTGCTTATTGTTGAGTCTATTTTCTTAGACTGCAACTTCTGATTAAGTTACAGTCTCATAGTACTTCCAAGCAGACTGAGAAGTGATCCTCTTGCTTGCTAATTTTTAGTTAAATTTTTGATTATTTCCCTTTGATGTTCCCTGGCTTTTGTAAATGTTCCAAATATCATCATGTCTTGCCTTTTGTCTTTCTGCTATGTCTGAATCCCTGCAAGGTGCAAGGCTTTTCTTGGCATTCTCTGTATTTAGTCAGTATCTATTATCATAGTTTTTTGCAGATTTATACTTTTGTAGATTTACAGTGTAATGAATCACTGTACTTTGAAAACACTGAAGTAAAACATAAGGCTTGTGCTTTGTGTTTCTTACTTCTTTTAGTGTTATTCTTATCCACGTACCTCTGTGTGGTATGCTTGCATTGTTTCACTGAGTGTTCCTCTGCCCTACTCACAGCTGTATGTTCTTTCTATTTTGATCTCTTTGGTGAAAAGAATCTAAATTTTCAGAAGCTTATTAATGCTCTGTATTTGTGAAATGCTGCACGTAAGGAAGTAGTAGAACAACTGTGAGTCATACTGAGAAATGGATATTTTAAAGCACTTTTCTGTTGTAGTCACTTAATAAATATCTTATCTGTCAGTTTTTAACCTTTTAGAGCTGATATTCCCAGAATTGTTTCATGTTCAGTATTTGAGGCATATTGTGGGCATGCCATTATATCTTAAATTATTATTAACTTTCTCATACTATAGAACTTGAGAGTTGCTAAACAATATATAACTTGATTAGATACTGATCTGGTTCCATGCATCTTTAGGTAAATAAATAGAAAGGAATTTCTCAGAGCCAAAGACTTGTGCCCCATCATAATATAAAGGAGTGAAAGATTAACTAATGTCACACTATGGTGTTAATAGCAAGATATAGATTTATTTATCAAAAGAGTTACGTGTTCTTCCTTTGTCCATTATACTGGCATCATAAGCACACAGTCTGCACTGAGAACTTAAGGAGTAAGGGAACAAACTATTGGGGAAAATGTAATAAACCTGTTAATGTGAAATAGGTATGTAGTAATGTTTTCCAGAAATAGTCAAAATACAAGATATTTGCTGAATTACTCTAGCACTGTTCATTCAAACTTACTATAAACTGTAAGTTTACTGTGAACAAGACTGAGTACCTTGCTCTGATGTGATGACTAAGAGTAAGGTGCCAGCACCAAAAAAAACAAATAGTTAATCTCAGTCAGGCCCTAAGGCATTTAAATTCTTCAGAAGTTACACTGTTTTTTTTCCCATATTTCATTAGACAACTTGTCCTTGCAGTAGAAATGTAGGGTTCAGTTCTCCTTCATCTTGGCAGGATTTATACCCACAGATGATGCTGAGTCCTAGCCACCAAACTGTACCATAGACTGGTGAGGTGACCTCCTTAAAACAAATAAAAACATGAGAGCAGGAAAGAAGGAGCCACAGTTTATCTTAAACAACTAACTTAGCTAACTGTGAGGGTGTTGGTGAGTTTTTTGCTGTTTGGACTTAACTTGAATTTTATTTTGATTTCATTATTACCTACTTCGAGTATATTAGCAGTCCCAGAGGTGTGCATTACAGTCTGAAGGTGCATTCAGTATGATGCAAGCTAGTGCTTGTTGAGTTGCATTGATACTAGGACTGCTTGTCTTCCCTCCATTTATTTCCCCCCAGCACCAACTATGGAGCACTGCTTGTGACAACTGCATCTTTGCAGTTAAACCAATAGGGTATATAACTTTTAAGAGTTCCTTAGTAAGACCCAAGGTAATTGCTATACTTAGTTATTTCAAGACTGCCAAGATTTTCTAGAATTTCAATCAGAAATTGGCTGTGGTCATGTGTTATAGCTAATATACTGAGTTAACTGTTTTGCACTCTTGAAAACTGACGCAGAAAAGCCAAAATGCTTTGGACACTCAGTGTTGGTACAGACATTGATTTACTAAACAACATCTATATTTCTTGGGAAGAGAGCATTTTGGAGGTAAATCCAATCCTTCAGTTGTTAAGAGATTTCTGGCTTTTTATGTGAGCACTGTTCCATAATAAACTTTTGCATCTCATGCAACATATATAATAACATAGTTACCAGTGCTATGTTGAGGAGACTTATTTGTGAACTCCTTTCCATGATACTTTCTTGTGTTTTTATCCTAATTACGAGGAGCCTAAATCTTAGTGCTTTTTATTTTTATTTTTTAGTAGTATGAAATAATGAAATAACACTTCTGGCTGTTCTATCTCATGGTTAGTCAGAAGTAGTTTTTCAATAAACAGTGAGAGCTAGGTGACATGTTTATGGTACTGTTTTCTTTGTCATAGTTTTTTCAGGTTCTACAATTATTTGAAGTGTTGGTGCAGTTAAGGATAAGTTTTGTGCCTGAAATTAGTGTAACAAAGCAAAATAAGTATTGAATATTAATTGATAATTTTATGCTGAAAATTGAGAACTGCAATGGATAACAGCTGACAAGCTTTTGAAGTAGGAGAAGTAGGGAACAGCAGATGGGTTATTTGAGGAGGGTAAGATGATATTTTAATGTTAAGTACACTCAAAAAGGAAAGACATACGGTAACAGGTTTGAAGACAAGTAAAGACTAAGTTCACAGTTTAAGCGTTTATATTTGTTGAAGTGCGATGGACTATTTTTTTTTCTTCCAAGAATCTTTCGAAGAAGTATTCTGTGAAAATAAAAAATACTAAAAAATATCAAATCCTTTCATTCCTGACCCCTCCAGTACTCCTGAGCTATAGTAGATATCCCAGAATTGCAGATCGATTAACAAATTTCGTGTTGTCCAGATGGGCATAATATAGAGCTGTTGGTACATGTAGTGTATGATGGTATGTACAGTCATAGCTGTTTTGTGGGACATATGTATTTATCAATGAGAGGGAATAGATTACACTAGACTGTTTTGTCAGGCATATTAATGAGGGCATTATTCAAGTGCCTCTCGAAAACACTTATAGGCATGAGGCATTAACCACCTTGCAAGGAAGCCTGTGGCCATGTCTGACCACCCTCGCAGTAAAGAAATGTTTTCTAATACCAAGTCTCAGCCTTGCCTTGCAGCTCTGTGCTCTTCCCATTCTGCCATTGATTCCCAGACACAGAGCCCAGTAGCTCCCTCTGCTTCCTCTCCTCAGGGTTTTGGAGTGAGCAGTGAGGCTGCCCCTCATCCTCTTCTCCAAAATGGGCAGCCTAATGTCCTCAACTCCTCATCACAGGACATGCCTCCAGCATTGTCAGCAGCTTTGGTGCCCTCCTCTGCAGGCGTGCAAGGACCTAATCAACTTTTTTGTATTACACAGCAAAGAACATTCAAGGTGAGGCTGCACCAGCACTAAGTGTAGTGAGGGAATCACCTCTTTTACTGAGTGATAGTATCAGTGCTTCTGTTTTTTCTTTCTATACTATCTTTGTTTGTTTGTTTTGTGGTGGTGTTTTTTGGTTTTTTGGTTTTCGTTTTTTGTATGTGTGTGTTTTATATTAGCTGTTATTATGTACTTTTATAGAACGGTACACTAAACAAGGCACTGATGTTAGGTAGATATTCCTTTATGTAACAAATTGGTCATTAGCCTAAGGATGTTATCCCAGACTGCTGCTTGGCATGGCTAGGCTGTAGATACTTCTCTGAAACTTGATTGAAGGAGTCCCAGTTTGGGCTATGAGCTAGCTGCCTCAGGCTGTTGAAGACAGGAAAGCAGAAAGTTTTCAAGTATAACTAATTTGTTCTGGCTTTAGTCAGAAACAATCTTCATTATAGTTTATGTATTTGCATTTCTGTAAGGACGTTGTGTTCCAAAGATGGAATACAGCATGCATAAACTCCACCAAACATCACAGAATTGACTACGGCTTCTGTCTGCTGAGAAACAATGCTTCTGCACTGTGAATAAATATATGGGGAAGCATAGTTCAAAGACTGCAGTGGAGGCCATCCCATAATAAAATAGGAGTCATTACTTTTGTAGTGCTTTTTTTGTGTTTTAGAACATATAAGCATTTTTCTCCATTTCTTATATGGTCTATCCAAAGCATTTCATTTATAATGATAGAATTGATTTCCATCTTTAATGTTTTGTTAATCTGTATTGCCTTTTTATGTACTACTTCTTGTGAAAATATTGTCCTCTAGATGAACTGTTCTTTGTGTGGTGCTTGTCCCATCTGTGTTTGTACATAGAAATTGTATCTCTTTTGTTTTGGTAGACTGACTGCATTAAATATTTTTCATGCTCTGAAGTCTCCAGTCAGCTGATAACTCTCACAACCTTTCTCTGCAGCTGCCCCAATTTGAAGTTTTGTGTGTGTAACTGTTATAATGAGAATTATTATAGTGTTCCAGATGTGGCCTCACAAGGGTATTGTCCAAAGGCAGTTTCTTTCTGTTTCTGCTTCAGCTATTGCATTCCAAAATTACATCTGCCCTCTTGACAGCAGCCTCACCTTGATGAAGCTAGCCATTAGGCAGCTTTGGTTTGGAATAACTGTTACCCAGTCTGGTTTCTGCAAACTCTCCTTACTGAATGTGTATGATGATCTGTCTTGCTGTTTCAATGTTATTTAATCCTACTGTCTTTTTTTGCATAATTTTCTGTGTGATTAAAATTAACCATCTGCCTGTATCTTCTCTTAAAACAACACCAGCAATACAGTTGCTGTTCTTCAATCATTATACTTACAGATATGATATTTTCTTTAACATTTTTACTCCCTGAAGTCTTCTGTATTATTATTTCTACAATACTGAAAAAGGGACTATTTTTGAATGCATTAGATTTCGTCTTGTTTAAAATGTTCCCATTCCCTATTTGTCTTTGTTTTCATAGCAGAGATGACATAAGTAAGAATTATAGTGGTTGGGGGGTTCATTCCCAAGTATTTATTTATTTATTTTCCAGCCTACTTAGGTATGAAAAAACCTTTTAAGACTAATTCTGTTGTTCTTTAATATCCCTAGTTTAGCTTTACCTTTTACTGTGCACCATAGATGCAGTTTTCTCTACTGATTTTTCTCTTTCCCTATTCTACATAGAATCTCTGCAAATTTCTGGTATCTTACTTGTGCAGTTTTATTGATGATTGATTTGTCAAACATCAAATTTTACCCCTTCAACTTGAGATGCGAATCGTTAAGTGTTGTAACACTTCTCTGTTGAAGTCCAGACTTCTCTGGACTTAATAGATATGTTTGCTAACCTTTGCTATTGCATTATTTCAGCATATCCTGTTAAAATTCAAAGATCTAATTATAAACCCATTAGGGATTTCTCACTCTTTGCTTAAACAAAAATCCAGCAATATATGGATTAGGTTATGAGAAACTGTTCTATAACAATCCTCATTAACTACTGAAGACAGTCTTAAAGTAATGGAGTCATTTGCTGCTTCAGTAACTATTTAATAAATTGATCAACCATTAGCTCCAAGTATAATAAAGCCTTTCCACTTAACTGTTTGATTTGTTCTCCATTTTGTCTGGATAATTAGAGTCCTACAATGATGCAGTCCTCTGTATTTTTATTTAATGTGAAAGATCTACATCCGTATCTGACATTGATGCTGAAATTAATGTCTTCCCAGTCAGATATCTTTAATAGAACCTAGTCTGTCTTACCTACTTTTCTTCTCCAAAGGATTTGACCCACACAGATTTATCTTCTTGTCTGTTTATTCCAGTTTCATGCATTACTGACAGATACTGTTGCACACACACTTCATGAATGTTGTCTATTCCTCACTACTTTCATTCTTAGTCATGACTACTGTTCCACCATGACATTTGTTCTGCACTGTGCCACTAATTTAAACATTAGCGTCTTACGAACAGACAGAACAAAATGGCTTGATAGTCTTATAAAATGTACAGATTGATTTTCATCATCATACCTCTCAATTTTATTTTTTTTAGCATATTAAAAATGTGTGTGAAAATTACTTGGACTGTTCCTTTTGAAGTTTTTAACATTCTATGTCAGTAATGCAGGCTGCGTTCCAGAAGAGTTGTTTCCACAGATGCTTTAATTTGACCTTTTGAAAAAATCCTTTTTCAGATGTACCTCATGGCTTCATAACCTTCCTGGTAATACTTATCCCTGAGCCACTAGTTCACGTAGTTATTGACTCATTTCTCCTGTAATGTTTATGGAGAACTCAGAGCAATTAAACTAGAGGGACCTGTTCATCTCCCAGTATTACTCCTGCCCTTTACTTTCTTCTTTTTCCATCCCTTCCTTTACCTGTCTGTCTATTAAGTAAAACTTTAGTTGGCATGTATTCATTTTTCTCTTAACAGCTCATTTGACTCTTGGAAAAGGTCTTTGTTATTCTTTGATTTATAGTAAAAATACTTCACAGATACAGGGGAGCTGCTCTCTATGGTTTTATAAATGCGACTGTTTTTGTTTGAAAGATTATTTTTGCTTTAGCAAGTGGATAATCCCACACTAGTGTACTTCTTTCATACACAGAACACACATATATGTTTAATATATTTTGTCATTAGATACTATTGTCCAGCCTTTCATAGAATTATGAGTGTTTTCCAATCAAGCTTTCTGTTTCTTGTTTCTAGTTTGGCAAACCTGCAGCAATTCACACCCTTTGTTCTCTGAAATACATAAGAAACAGGGATAACGTTGCATTTGTTCCAGATGCTTAAAAAGCATTGCATTCTGATGCACTGCTTTAAGTCTTGCATGGATCTTACCCTCCTCCTATCTTTTCCTTGAATCCTGCAGTGTACTAGTCCAGGTTCTTGTATTTTTGTTGCACAGACTCTTGCTATTTTGTACACGTGTTTAAGTCATTTCTTGATAATCACATTCCCTCCCTTTCTGTCTCCCACTAAATCTTTCTTTTACCTCTTGAAAGCGCTGAGTGGTTTGCAGACCTATTGCTCTCTTTCACTTGTGGCATTTCTGGAAGTCTTAAATGCTTTTGAAGGCTGTTAGCATCAGTTAGATTGGTCTGTAAACTGTATAAAATAAGGTATGTATTACAGTTATCTTGTTTCTAGAATGACTGGTAAATTCAGTGCAACTGAACTTATTATGTTCCATGCATTTTGTAAAATCCTTTAAAATCACTATGAAAAAAGTAAAACCACGTGCATAAAAACCTTTTCTACCCCTTAACAAAAATACTATTAAGAAACACTTCCTTGTTTTTACGTGCAGAGAAATGCGAAACATTGTGTGAAGTATATTCCTGTTATTTTGGTTAAGGTTTGACTTTGGGAAGGGGGATGTTAGGAATGGAAAAGATGAAGCAGTGTGAGGGACAGAGGATGTTGCTTGTCTTTTTTCCTTCTTTCCTGAGTAAAACGGTGGACAGACCTGTACGTTTTTTCTTCCAGTGACATAGGTACAGTTAGAGTAATAACTAAAAAGGAACACTGTCAAATGGAATATCAGTTTAAATGATCTATATAGGTCTCCCATGACTAAAATCTGATTTACTTATGATTGCTTTGTAACATCGGATGAGCCTTATTATGCTTGCTTATCCACAGGCTCTCATTCCCTTAACTAATGCAGTGGCCTGTATTCCCTTTTCTTCTCAGTCCCAGCAACACACGCATTGTACAATTAATTTTTATATTTATATGCTGCTTATTTTCTGCAAAGAACATTCAACGCAATGCTTTAGCTTTAGCTACTGTGCGTGCTGAAGCACTTGCTATCATTTCTTGTTCTTGAGAAAACCCTCTGGCAGTTTGCAGTTGCTATTAGCAGCCTCCGAGTTTGTATTTGGGATAAGAAAGTTCTGAGCTTTCACACATGCCCACCCTTCTCAGTCTTCCCACACAAACCATATGACCAATCAAATAAATTTTTCACTTAGGATGATTGAGGTTGTACTGGAATAAAATGCAGAAGTGTACCTGGATTTAAAAATGGAAAGTAGGCTAACAGTTTTATTTGTATCTTCTCCTCCTGCTTCGTGCTCTTTAATCTTGTAACATACTAAAATCAGCTTTTAAATTAGTGTTTGTCTAGTGTATTATCTGTTCCCAGATGTTGTGATGTCTATAAATGTGTATATCAGTTGACTAGCTGCTTTATTGTCCTGTTGCATTCATATTCTGTAATTGTTTAGAAAGGTTTTTTTTCCAAGTTAGTCTCTGTGAAAACCTTTGTACTGATACATTACTATGTGGCATGTAAAAGGAATACACATTTATCATCTTATGAGGTTATGCACGTTGTCTGTGTTTCTGCCTTAAGGAGCATCAAATTTGAAATCAGAATTAATTTATAGTGGCTTCCAGCAAATGCTTGCTCTCCTTAGGAACAGTTTGCTGTGTACCTAATGAATTATGTGCTTTCTTCAGATATTCAGCTCAAAGTATTAAAAATCTTCAGTGCCTGCTAATGGCTGCGTAATATAGCACGAAGCTGCATTACCTTGTTAATCTTACTAATGCTGATAAACTCCCATGTATCTATCTGATCTAGTGGTATCTTTTCAATATAGCCTCTTCCATTTCCTATAAAAGAAGTTGATGTTGAAAAAGTTCATATATTGTAGGCAAATAGTATCGGTACTGATTTGCTTTCCTTCTTGAGTTCATTTGAGCCAATGTAAGAAAACCACGTTCCTTTCTCATAAAAGTAGTAAGGATTTTCCTTAATGGAGACATTTCTTCTCTTTAACATACACAGTACTCTTTTGAATCATCCTTATAATTCCTTACGTAAATATTACCTTGTTTAACTAAAAAAAGAAAAAGCTAAAAAAATAAATTTCTGTAAGCTGTTGCAGACCATCTTGCAAGAGGTACTGTTACTTTGATGCAACATTTCTTTACAGAATTCACTTCATGAAACAAAGATTTAAATTAACACCATCTTTGATGTGGCCCGAGATTGGATATCTTTAAAGAAGTTTTGCTTGAATCTCTTTTCTTTCTCTTAATTCTTTTTCCTTTTTTTCCAGATTACTGTTTACAAAAGTCAAATTGGAATCCCTGTGCAGAGGCCCAGATGAAGCACTCCTTACCTGTAAGCATATGCTCCAGATTTGGAAATCCTGCTATAACCTCACTAACCCAAGGTAAGGTGCTGTAGAATTCTAGACTGTGTAATATTAGATAGGACTGCTGACCTAATGTTGCCCTGCTTTTACTTGTTCTGGTATTGTGAATGAACAAACCCTTGGGTGAACTGGAAGTGCAAAGACACTTCCTGATGCTTAGGCGGGATCCACCTAGAGTTCTCTGAAGTAATGTGTACCAAAACTAATATGCTCTGCTGTGGTGAGGACTGATTGCAGAAGGTGCAGAAGCCCATGACGTTCTCCATGGTGTGGCTATATGTACTGGTATTGTTTTGGTTTTCCTCCTCTGTAAATTTGATTTCAGTGAGGCTTTATGTGTACTCTACACAACCTCTCATCTTTAGTTTCTCTCCCATTCTCTACACAGATCAGGACTGTAATCATAGGTTATCATTACTTTTATGTTGTTGCAGTGCTAGGAGTTACTGTGCCACATTAAGTACATATTGAATGCTTCCTTCAGATGTCGGCAGTGATTATGAAACCCTCATCTTTAACTGTGCCAGTTTTGAACTCCAGATTACTTTGTACCTGATAGTTTCTACTGCTTTTTTTATCTTGATACTTAGACTTTCTTGAAGTTCTGACTTATGGTGACAGAAATTAAAACCAAATTGGTAATGAAATGAAAAGAACCTTAGATAAAGGTAGTGATGAGTTTCACGATTCACACACTCAGAATTATACCAAACAATGCAGATGCCAAACTGCAACCTTTATTTGGGTTGTCCATGTGAAATTTAAGAGCTGAATACCATCATGTTATGCCACAGTAATCCAAATCTGTCTGCCTAGGAAAAAAATTAACACTCTGACCTGAAATGTGATTGGTAAGTTCTTTTCTTTCAGCTGCACTACAGATAAAGTGAGGAATACTAATAATGCAGGAGTCTGGTGTAAAATCATTTTTTTCCCCAACATCTAATTTTAACACAAACTTTCTTGTGTTGAAAAACACTGTTGGACAATGTGTTTACCACTGGAAAGAATTGAAACCTTTTTTTGTAGTTCTTTGGGATAATAAAGAAGTCTCTTAATCTTTTGAAACAGTTTTAGAATATTTTCAAATATTTAAATATATATACTTCAGGCTCATGTGTAACATTTTTTTATTGTGACTCAAAACTAATTTTCATTTATTGTTTTACCTGTGAGACAAGAATTCGTCTTTCTGATAAGCTGATCAATGTCAAGTATTTCTTCTTGCAGTTAGTTGTATTTTGTGATGTAAACTTGGGTTCAGTGTCCTCAATAATCTTTTACTAACGAAAATACATTTTGAACAGCTAGATGTACCACAGAGTACGTACTAAATGCAGCATTGCCTCTGTCCAGTTAATTTACAGTATTTTTTCTTGTCTTTATTTGGTATGTACACATTTTTCTCATTAAACAGTTTAGTAAGAATTACAAAATCATTTTGTGATATGAGACTTGGAATGTGTATGAAATAAAGATTACATCAGCCACGTTTCTAATCAACATGCTCCTTGGATGGTTGAATTATTTTCTAGTATGTTTGCCTTAAGAAAAAAGAAGAAACCACAGTGCCAGTAATGTGCTTAAAAGATATTTATGCTAAGCCTCACTTTCCTTGTCAGCAACATTTGGCATGTCATTGCTTGTGGATTGAGGAAGTAATTAATGCAGAAAATATGCAACTACTGGTGTAACAACTCAAGCTGATAGTGTGTGTCCTAGAAAGTCCCCTTCTGTTTCCTGTGGATTTCTATCATGGCATCATTCTGTAAGGAAATTGGTCTTGCAATAATCCTAGTATAATGCAAAGTTTTATTTATGTCATTTTAATAACAGCTGTACAAAGAGAGGAAGTTGTCTCATTGGTTTTTGAAGCGTGCAGCTATTCAGAGTTGCTGAAAGGTTTCTTGCCTTTCTCTCAGCTCAAATTTAGAAAGAGATAATTAAAAAAAATTAGGGCAGCTGTAAAGATTAAGGTCTCTTGGGTCTTACTTTAAGATGGGAATTTTGTTTTTTGTGTGTGTGTAATAGAAGAATCAGGTGAAACTTTGCACTTTAATTTGTTCTAACAACCCAATTGCTTTTAAGTCCATTATTTTAAAGTTTGTGGATTGCTTAAAAAAAAAATGGGTTTTGCCAAAAGTATTAGTTGATAGGAAGTAGTACTAATTTAGAGTCCTAAAAATGGAGTTACTGCATTAGCCATTAATTCTCCAGTCTCTGTTCTTCTGCTGAATCTTTAATCATAGTTCTAGGACCAGTCAGTTTTCCAGCAAGTCTATCAACAAGAAGCCTGAGGGGCAGAAAGTGACTTTCAACTGAAGTAGAAAGTGAGTTTATTTGTCCAAGGAGCTAACAGGGAAAACCTGTGGAAAGAGCTTAGGCACCTGATCTGTTGTTAAGTGTCCAAAATATTCCTACTGCACAACTGGGATCAAATTCAACATTAGATAGCTAACATACATCTTAAAAAGCAAAACAAGACACAAACACCACACCTCTAAAATCTCTAGAGATAAAAGTGCTGCCTTTTAATTCAAAAGTTATAGCATCTTTACCTAAAATTGGATGTCTCAAGTTCAGTTTTGCTCTTAAGTATGGGAAAAGTTCCATAAAAAACTTTCCACAAAAGTTCCATTTTTAAATTCGAATCTATAATCTTGGGTTGCTGAAAAAGCAGTACCTTATTTGACAGAAAAGTTTAAGGTACAATAAACCCTGTTTGTGTTCTACTAGTTATAAATCATGTTAAGTCTGTATTTTTTTCTTGGTTGTACTAATTATGACAACAAGGTTGCGAAAGTAAATATGGATTTAGTTTTGCTCAGCTTAATTCTGTCCTTGTGCATCTGGCTTAATGTACTGTGAGTGGTTAGCAATGCTCGGAACTAAATTTGTTCATAGCAAGAACCTTTATAGCAAGAACCTTTGTGGGAGGAGGGCAGCATGCAACTTGTATCTCAGTATATAATTTTATATTTTAATGGCTTACAATGTTTGTACTTCATTACAGTGATTCTGGACGTGGGAGCAGCCTGTTAGACAGAGCTATTGCCGACAGACGACAGCTTAATACAATTACATTACCAGACTTCAGTGATCCTGAAACAGGTAAGAGCTGCATTTAAGCAATAGAATGAATAAAATGGACTTCCCATAACTAGACTTTTTTTATTAGATTTTTGTTTTGTAAAATGTAGTCATGTATTGTGAGAATGTTTTCACTGTCATATGAGTTGAAATAACTGTGTTGCAATACAAGACTATTTTCTTTTTCTATTTATGAAGTACTTTTTTAGTATGTTCACTACAAATTAAGATTTCTATGGTCTGGATCTTGCTGAGCTCAGTGGTATATGTATTTTTGTAAAAGCTAACAATTAATGTGCTTTATTAGCCTAATTTCTGAAGTCCTATTCTTCTCTGTCCATTAAGTATTTGTCACATAATTTCTTTTTTAAGAAAGCATATCAGAATAATGAAAGAAAACTAAATCTCAAGAAAACTGAAGACATGACTCATTGAATTTAAGTTCTCCAATATGTATATTAAAATAGGATTGCATACATGGTTACTTTAGAAATAGCTTTAAGAAAAAAATGTTTATTACAAATCATATATACTGCAAAAATTGTACTTCACAATAGCGTTACATAAAAGATATGATTTTTACATGGCAGTAAATATTTACAATATATAAATTGTACATTTTAATATATTAAACTTTTACAAGGCAAATTGATGTACCTCTTAAAGTCATTTAAATAAAACAGATGAGCCATGCATTCTGTGAAACACAAAGAAATAATTAATGTGATTTTACTAGATCCAAAGACCTTTCTAGTACATTGTCTACATTCTAAACATCAATTTTTTTTATTTTTCCCTCTTTCCTGGGTTTTATCTCCAAACTGTATTATGCTTTTCTTGGCATCATTCAGATGTCAATTTCTGCTTAATCATACTTCAATACGAACAGCTTATGTGCAAGTTTGTCAGCCTGTGAATTAGAATACACTGACACATAAACTAAGATGCACTGAAATGTATTATATGTCTTTGGTTAATATAACAATTGTGCAGTAGAGAAAAATCCACTTGAGATACTCCTTGTCTGAAAGTTGCAGTTGGAGCTCATGTTCTATAGAAGAAAGAGGTCTGTGTTTGCTATTGGGGCAAGCAGTCTCAATTACAGTCACCTGGTTTAAAAGAACTGTAATGTCACGTGTTCTGAAGCATGCCATAGTTCATCCTCTTTGCTTCTACTGTAGGATTTTTTGTTTTCTTGTAACTACACTGTATAACTTGTATTCTAGTCTAGCTCACTGTTTTGTTTGAAGGAGCTAACTAGATTTTCAAATATGTATGTAAGGGTTTCAAACAAAATTTATTCTAAACTTTTCAGAAAAGGGAGGATTTTAATGTCGTTTTTTTTTTGTTGATCTTTGCTTGCAAACTTTCCGTGGGGACACAAAGCTCTTGATTTACACCTCCAAGGTGTCCTGTTTTGTATCTGCCATGCTTCAGAGCATAAGTAATTGGTGACTTTTAAATACTTCATATTCCTCAGAGCTTTTAAGTACAGATAAACGTTCATCCAAAACAGTGAGCTTTTTAAGAACTTTCCCCATATTTTTCTCAAGGATCCAGTTTGCCATTGCATACTGAATCTTATCTGTGGTGTTAGAGCTTATCTCTACAAGAGGACGAGCTTGGAAATTAAAAATATGGGGTCCCTTTTTGTTTATTTTTCTTAAAAAAGGTAATTATGTTGGCTGGACCAGGGATGGTCTTTCGTTGTTTTTTATTTTTTGTTTGTTTTGGTTTTGTGTTTTTAATTTTAATTTTTAATTTTAGTTTGTCAAAAATTCCTTGTCCAGACGAGCATATAAAAATATGGCAGAAATTCTGTTATGATGAGGTAAAAATCCAAGCTTATCATAGTGTTTGAGTAAGAAAACAATATAAAAGAAATTGCAAAAAAAAAAGCAAAAAAAACCGGTTATAGATACAATTGATGATCCAGATGTTAAATCTTCATCAGTTTAAGATCTTATGTCCAGTCTTTGGGAATACAGAACTAAACTGGCATTTACAGTACTTAATTGAGGTATACAGCAAAGCTGTTGGGGAGAGAAATCTTTGCAGCCTTTTATGGAAAACAATGCCACCATATGTATGCATTTTTATATGTATATACACATGAAAATGTGAAAACCTTCCCTTTCCTAACTTTGATTGCCATCTGCGGAAATGATGATCTCCTTTCCTGTCTAGTCACTGTTAGACCAATCTGAGTATCATGAAACGAGACCTAAAATTCAAATGTGAAGTCTTTTATATTTGCAACTTTTTGTTTGTTTGTTTCTTTAAAAAAAGGAAAAAAAAATTTTTTTAAATTCAGGTAGCAATAAGGTGGTGCAGTAAGTACACGTTCTGTATCTTTTACAAGGCTAGGCTGTTGATTTCATTGTTGCAATCAAGAAATGCAGCAAACCTAGTCTGAGCTTTCATTGTGTTTGAACCAGTTTGCCTTGGGTGGCATATACGCATTTGTATATATTACTCAAATATATAAACATGAGGGGGGAATGAAAGATTTTTTTGAGTCATTCACTGAAGTAAAATCTGAGAGGGAGGCAGACAGATTTCCTTATTAAAGGTAGATAAGAATGTAAAAATCACTTAAGATTTGACACTTGACTATTTTGTTTAAATAAATTGCTCACAATCGTTTTAAAATCAGATCATTCAGTGTGTTGCGTAGTGGTTACAGTCCACCTAGTTTGCCATAGAAAGTAACAGTGGTAGCTGTTTCAAAATTTTATTCTTTATTTACTCTTAGGTATACTTTACGAACTCATGCATTATAACAGAGAAAAAAATTCAAAACTAGCTTAGTACAGTAGCAGATAACATTATGAGTTAACAGCATTCATCTTTTTTTATGTTGTTTTCAGAAAAAGTACAATTTAGTTCATGCAGGAGCCATTTCCATCTTACTGAATGGGGAAATAAGTGCTTTGCATTTTTTGACACCCATTAATGAGTCCGTTAAACCCTGTTCTTGGATCTATTTCTTTCCCACTCCTCCCCCACACCCTTATCATTCTCTTTCTTTCACTTTTTAGCCTCTGATACTTCCTCATCTTCTCTCTCAAGAACAGAGTCTCCTCTCCAAGTGTTTGTATCTTCTCATCTTCCTCATCCTAAATCAGATACCTTTGTCTGGCCCCATGCAGCCTCTTCATGTTGTGACCAAGTTCCTGAGCCCTGTTCACCTTCTCACTGTAAATTGGTTTTCTCTTCCTGATGGATGTGTTTGTGCTGTATTTTTCTAATAATCTTCATAACTGATAAACGATGTTTAAAATAATTTAAGCTTCAACAGAGTGTTAGTAAAAACTGGCCTTTCAGATGCACATCATTTAATACAGATCAGATTGTAAGAATTTGTCAAGAACAGACACTTTTATTGGTCCCCAAAGATAAAAAGTTACAGACTGATTTAATATTCTGTTCACTTGACTGCTATATAGAAGAGGCTATTGGTCGTTACTGCATTGTATCATTTACAGCTTTAATTATTTCCACTGCTGGCATAATTTGTCCAAGAAAACTGTTCGTTCCAAAGGATTTCCTTCTCAGTTCTTAATGATATCCAGATCATCAATGTTAAAGCCTTTAGCTAACTGTATACAAACCTTCCCTGAAACTTCGTATGAAGGAAAAAATGCACTGAATACCAGCATATGTTTTCGTGGTGCAGATAGGATGTATTGGAATGAGGTAGAGGAGGTAGTGGAGTACTGAAAATCAGCATTTTACTCTCCCAAGTCAAGAGCTGTTCTCTTCATTGAAGTGAAGTTTAAACATGCCATAAAATCAATCCATATGTTTAAATACAAATTGTGGACTCATAACGCTAGCGTAGTGCAGGTGGCAGTGTAAAATTAAGTTAGTTTTCCTAGTATTTATTTTAATTATTATTTCTTTTAAATTGTCCTTCGCTTGTGGATTTATGCATACCGCTGTGTTTGCTACTGCAGTTACTAATCCAGTCTTAGGAAGTTAGCTTTTGACACTAGCTCATAACATGAATTATGTCAAAGATATTAATTCCTAACAAAATCTAGGGAATAAATCTTTTGCTCATAAAGCAGCTGTCTTAAGGCTCAAATTTTGATAACACTACCTCATAGTTAAGCCTGTGACTGGAAATTCAGGAGAGCGCTTCCTTTTGACTTCAGGAAGTGTGTCCTAGAAAAGTTTGATTAAGTCTGACTCTTCTTGAAGCAGTTGAATAGCTGATTAATTTCTATCACACTCTTGAGTGTGGTTGAGTTGGACTTGCTTGGGCCTACGCTAGAAATAGCACAGGCAGTCAGCATTAAATTGCATGTTCTTTGCAGTGCTACAAGAGAATAAACTTTGCTCAAGAATGGAGGCAAATGGAATGAATGTAGAAGTCCATCCACCTATACCATTATGGAAAGCCCAAATTTTCCATTTCAGATGAAAGCTACTGTGTCCTCAGGGAAAGGAGCTTCCAACATACATGAAAAATACTGGAACCATGAAAAAACATATATTGGAGTCCTTTGTATAGTGTTAATAATATATGAAGGTCAAAGCTCTCTATCTTTGAATAAGTAAGTTTAGAAGTTTGCCTAGATTTTCATAGCTTTCTGCTATAGTTAACAGGGTTGAAAATGTCATGTTCTCTTAGTAGTTAGTTTTTTACTTCCCTCCTGGTGGAAGAGCTAATAAAACTCTTTATAAAAACTTCCAACTTCTGTTGAACAGGAATGTGATTTTAGATGTGTAGCGAAGGTTCTATGAAAATATTTATGGTAAATAGTAATACCCTTACTTTTTTTGTTTGTTTTTGTTTTTTTTTTGTCATTTGGAACCCTGTAACCCTGATTTACAGTTTGAAGATTATCGGAAATCCTCTGGCTTTCTTGGAGTTCATGATTTTTACCTATTTATTGTCTTATTTATTTATCTCCTTTTTAGCTTGGATTTTAATTTGTGGTTTGATCTGTTTAAAGGCAATCCATCAGATGCTTACTTTCATGGTTTTTACTCCCTTTTTTCAGTTTGTAAGTAGTATTCACTCTGAAGTTCCATTAATTTCTTAAGGACTTAAAATCACCCTTTCCTTCACCACAAAACATACATGTTTTATCCATCAGTAATAGAAGTTAATAGTGTGTAAGGCAAGGCTGATGCTCTTTGCTCATTCAGTCACCCTGTGGACTGTAATCTTACAAGATCTGAATGCACTCAACTAACATTTGCATTTAATAATAAAAGAGGCAGTATTCATTTCTAGAGGACTGCAAATAATGATATTGTAGGAGTGTCTTGTGTAACACAATGACCAGCTGCCTGTATGTTGTATTATAGGAGATTTTATGCCACAACAGTTCCTAAGAAGCATGTTGGTCTAAAAGACAACATTGCAAATTTAGTCATGAGTCATAATAAACTACTGCTTTCTCTTGTACAAATTTTGTTTGTAGAATAAATCTCATAAGTGCTTTAAAACAGTGAAATGATGCAAACAACTCACATTAGAAAAAATCAAGAATATAGATCAATAAAAGTAATTGCTTTAACCTGGATGCAAAACCAGCATTCTTTCCTTGTAACCAGTTATATTATGAAGCTGTACATTTGGCCTTGGATAGTAAATTTTGAACTTGTTTCCCATGAAAAAGATAAGAAGAGCTGTAAAACAGCATGTTTAACAGTGATGAAGCACAAGAGCATTTTTCAGAGAACTGGAAGGATACTCTGTAAATGACATTGTCCATACCTCCTTACCTCCATGTGCATACTGCATATCTCCATCTATAACCACATCAAAAGATCAACTGGTTTAGTAATCTTTTATTTTGAAAGATATCCCAGAAATAAAATTAAATTTGATAGGAAAAAAATAATTTGGACTAAACCTGCCAATTTGTTATATAGAATGAGTCATTTCAGTGTTGTTTTAGTCCTGCAGAAGGTGCTGCCTCTTTCTATCATCTTTGCTTTGTTTAGCACAGTTCTCAGTTCTCACCACTAATGTTCCTGCTGGCAGCTTTGTGTGAATGTAAAGTTGACAGTCACATGTTTTTTTTCCTTCTCACTCCTGCATGAGCATTGCTGTTGAAGCATTTTTCCTTTACATAAATGCTGAAACATTGATTGAAAACATGTGATAAATGTAAAACTGTTTTGCAGTATACTTTTGTGGTATAAAAAGAAATCCTTTATTTGGTATTCTTGTCACTTGATATGAATCTGTTTTGTGAAAGATAATCATCCATGTGTTGTTTTTTTTACTCATTCTTAGATGGCAATTACTGATGCAAATTGATTTAGTGAATTTCCAAGTGCTGATCGAATCTGTATCTTAGTTCATAACATTTAGGCAACATTGTTAAGAATTACTTGGGGAATGACCAAGGGAAGAATGAAAAAAGGCAGAACATACTTTCTATTTACATTGTGTGACTTATGGATGATATTTAAAAGATTGATTTTGTGCAGACTTTCCTATAATATTTATCTTGAGAAAAACCTAAAGAGAAGTAAATTGTGCACTTTGTTGTTCACAGAAATTGAACTGTAGGTATATCTTGGAAAACAAAGGATTCCATGTGAGACTCTACTTCTCAATTAGATTTTGCTGTTGATAGGTCTTCTGTTTATATTATTGAATTGAAACATTTGCATAATAATAGGTTGTTGCACATATGCTAGGGTGGCGAGCAGAAATTCTGTGAATTCTGGCTAAATGTTACAGGAAACTTTTTGGTTTGAAACATTTTGTTAGGCAAATGAAGACATTTGTTGCACATTGCAATGTGCAATGTAATTGTTATTCCCTATGTCAGTCAATAAATAATTTAAATTGTGCATGCTAGATTTTGCTAAGACAACCCCTGTTGCACAGTTGTCCTGTTTAGTGTAAGCAAGCCCTTGGGCTTGAAAGGGAGTAAATGGGATCAATTTTAGTGCTATAATTACTGTTTCCACACCTCATACTTCTGCATTATAGCAATTGTAGTGAAGATATGTTTGAAAATAGAGACCAAGATAAGAGGCTTGATTGAGACTCTTGAATCCTAATACTGGGACCTTAAAGCTCACCCTGCTCTGGCCCTCGTCCATGTGAGCAGGGCTGCTCCCCACCAGAACAGGCTGCCCAGGCTTAATGATGCTCTGGTGCTTCCAGAGGTGGAGTGTCCGAAGCTGTCTTGGGCAACCTGTGCTAGTGTTCATTGTGAAGAATTTCTTCTACAGGTTTAATCCGAATCTACCCTCTTTTAGTTGAAATCTGTAACCTAACAAGCCACTTTAACAATAACACTTTATGAAAGAAATCTTACAGAAATATATATACATATTTTTAAGAGACTTTTTATTCTGCCATGAACTCTGGGACAGTAGTTAATTACCATAGAAAAAACTTGGTATCCACTTAGTTTTAACTCCAGTGTAGGTGGTGATACTTCCATAGCACTGCTTCTCACATAGAAATTTCTTCACGCTATAGTTCTTTTTATATAGAAATTTATATACAACAAGTTACAATAATATAGTACCATATATGTTTTATGTCTAAACACATACTGGATACTTAAAATCTAGCAGCACTTGTGGACTGATTAGCAACCAGAGTCCATGCTTTAGATTACAGAAAACAGATGATCTTTTTTAATAATAAATCAAACACTTGCTTTTCAGAAGGAAGGGATTAGATGATATCCTTTCCACAAGGAAATCACACCTTTTGAAAAAAAACACGACCTGCTGAATTACTGAGGAGACTCTTTTGCTATGAGTTGCACTGCAGGTGTAACAGGTGACAGGCTGCAGTGGTGTGCATTTACAGACACGGAGGGGAGACTAGAGCTTATTCATGGTACTTTTGGCTGATGTTTCTTTCCAGATATGTTCCACGTGTTTCTTGCTTAGACTGCCATTTTACTTTTCATTGGAAGCCTTTAAGATAAGTTATACAGAAACCTCACTGGATGTTCAGGGTTGCAGACTGGAGTGCGAGTTCTCTCATCAACAAGCAGAAGAAAGCAAACTCCACAGCCAGAAGCTCTTTCAGATCTCTAGCAATTCCTTGTTCAAAACAGCATAAGAAGTACTGATTACATCCTGTGCTGTTTTCCCCTTGTTTCTGTCAGTTCAGGAAAACACGATGTGTGCTTTCAGACAAAATTTCTCTTCCCACTGACCTGTGTACTGGGAACTCCTACTTTTGTAATCTGCTGATATATCTCATTGCACATGAGAATGCATGTTTCATGTGAGAACCTCCTCATTACAATTCTCAGAAAACCTGTGATATCAAGAGTGAAGTTTTTATTTATTGTTTAACTGTTAGTGCTGATCTTGTGGGGTGTGCTTCAACCTGTATAGGATTCAGTACTTAATTGAGTTACCTGCCATTGTTGACCATTACAGATATGTGACTGGGCTTAGAAGACTTCTTACCTGAATCAGTATGGAGTATTTTACTTCTGTTATTTATTATTCAGGCAGAGTCAATCTTAGATTATGTGAATTGTAATTATAAAACAACAAGAGGTGCACTAAGCTTACTTGACCGAGTATAGCTTAAAATATCCATGGTCTTGATTTAAAAAATAAATAAATAATATAAACCTGTTTTTATATCAAAACTAAGAACGCTGTCAATAACTGGATATACAAAGTACCATTGTCATTAGGTATTTTCTTGTCATAGGATAATTTTTTACTTCTTGTACTTGGAAAAAGGTAGTATTTGCCAGTGATGTTCTAATTGAAGGAATCACCCAAGGCAACTTTGGGGATGTTCTTCCTGCTAGGGATTTTTTACAGGAAGGCATTTTAATTCAGTCTCCCTGGATAGCTAAGGTTCACATTCAGTGCAGTTTAATTCTGTATTTGTGCTGGGATTTGTTGTGATAATCTTCTGTATTTTAACTCTTCTTTTTAATGCTATTACTAGTCTTAAAGTAGTCATCTAACTGCACTCTGCGGAAAGACATAGCAATTGCTAACATCGAAGTGCATGTAGCTAACTGAAGGTTACAGTGTACGATATCATCACAATTTTTGGGGGGGTCATAGGTTGCCATAAAAGAGACGTTGAATTTAACAGAGGATATCCAGAGCAGCAACACAAAAATGTGTCATGTTCAGCATGTTTTTAGTGTAGAATCCCATGGAGCAGTATAAAAGATTTTGTAACAGGGAAAATTAATCTGCGATTTTGAAAAATTCTCCAAAATGACACATGTAAATCGAATGTGAAGGACTTCTGGGTAAAACATGTTATGAAAATGCTTATGATTAAATGTTTTATGCAGTGTGTTTGACTTCTCATCTTTTTCTGATTTGTAATTTTTTAAAATTACTTATACAGGTTCAATCCATGCGACTTCAATAGCAGCTTCCAGAGTGGAGCAAGCACTGTCTGAAGTTGCTTCATCTCTGCAAAGCAGTGCCCCTAAACAAGGTCCTCTGCATCCTTGGATGACTCTAGCTCAAATATGGCTTCATGCAGGTACCATGAAAGAAAAATTTTTTTGTTCTTTCCTATCCTATTTATTGCTAACTCTCTACATGACAAAAAAAAAAAAAGTAGTAGCCTTCTACTATCAAGCAACCTGTCCACTGCGGCAATGAGCTGCTCAGTTCTCTTCCTTCTGACTTCATTGGTGTGAAAGACCCAGAATTGTTGGTCAAAATGTGGGGTGATCTTGAGTGAGTTAGTTACTGTTACGTTGCTTCCAGCCTCGGGCTATAGGGTAAGTCAGTATCACAAGTGACTGTTGTCTGAAATTTTAGTCAGAAAATGATGATGTATTTTTACTGTATTTTTACAGTTACAGATGTCTCCTATGCATTTGTTTTGATTGATACTTGCAGCAGAAAGGTGTTATTTAGAAATCAATCAGCAATTGTTCTATTTTATTCTGTTCTCAAACTTGAGCATTTTTCAGTGACAAATATTTTTTCATTATATTCACTGTATACTGTCTAGACATGATACATTTCCTATCACGTTTACTATAAAAAATAACCATGTGTTAAAAGTCTCCAAGATATATTTCATCTTGCTAAGCTTCCTTTTGAGAAGAGTTGTATTTTATTTTCCAAAGTGCTGGAGCTCAAATCACTCAGGAATTACTTCTAATAAGAAATCTTCATGTTTACGTTCTACATACAGTACTGCATTTCTTGACACTTTAATTTACATGTCTTGCATTAACAGTTCTTTTATGTGAAGGTCATTGCAGAGCCCTGACTCCCAGTTATTAATTACTGTTTCAGGACAAAAAAGCACCACATGCCAACAGGAGATTGGACAGAACAATGATAGTGATTGATAACTGACCGCATCTGAGGGAGGGACTGTTCTTCCAAGGCCACACAGATTAAAAACAGAACAAGGGCTCAACAAGGCATGCTGTAGTCACCTGCCTTGCAGCACAGCGTTACTGATTGTAAATATTTATAAACCATCACAGATGGCCATCTACAGTAACTCTTAGCTTCTGCAATGCTGTAATTCCTCATCTTTCCGTGACAACTTATTCAGTCCACACAAATGACTGCTGTTTCCTCCACGAAGGAGGGATCTGGACACTCTTTGCTGATTTCTTTGTAGTCTACAGCTTGCAGCCACCTTGGTCTTTGGCTATCTTGCGCAGTCTGCTTTCCCCTCTTAAAAATTCCTGTCTATGTGAGCATAGTCTGTAGGCCATAGTCTCATCCCAGCAGGAGGAAGCCTGGATGTGAAATGGGAAAGGAGTGTGGAGCAGAACAAAATAAACACTAAAGATCCAGGGCAAGGACTCAACAAAGTATAAAGAGTACCCTAACTCTTATTGTATAGGGGTCAATGAAAGGAAAAAACAAGCATCTAGAAATGAACCAAGAGATGAAGGACACTTTCTTTGAATCTTCAGAGAAGGTTCTTTCTTTTAGGAGCATTCATTCAGACTAAAGTTTATTCCAAGAAGTACAATACAAAGCAGATAAAGATGTCTTTATCAGTATAAATTGGATATTTTCATAGAAAGCAGCCAGAAGATTATTTGACACCGAACCTGCAACACATGTTCTTTAAATTAAAATGAGGATTTACCATTGGGAAATCGATTCCTTTTTGAGAATCATGCCGTGTTTAACTGTTTGACGCCCAGCATGGATATGGATATATATTCTTCTACTTCTTTACAGGGGGGAAAATATCTTTAATGTCATTATTTTTTTTTTTCATCATGCTGTTGGATTATAGAGACGTGGAAAATTTATGTGAATAGTAGGCATGACAGGTTAATTTTAGAGGCATATATTTACCTGAACAAATAAATATGATGTTGGAAGGGGAGAAAATATTTTTTCGTATTGATTTAGACTGTCATTCCAGATGTCATGAGTATAAAAGAGTGTGGCATTCAGTCTAAATAAGCTGATTTTGCAGAGAGTAACTAGCTTTAGATTTCTCATCTCGTGTTTGTGAGCAAACTACTCCAGCGTTTCATCTCTGGGCAGACAATGTAAAAGTGGAAATTCAGTCTTATTTCAAATATGACACCAAAAGAAAACTTTTGCAATTAGTACATTCTTCAGTGTAATAGTACTAGAAACAGATCTGTCCTTAAATGATCAACGGCTGTGATGGCTACTTGAGAAATGTGTCAAGGCTGAACTCAGTGTTACTATAAAACTTGACTGAAAAAAAATTTTTTGCCATTAAAAAAGAAGCAAAATGCTGGAAGGGTTTGAGCTGCAGGGGGTTGAGAGCATTCTCTAAACAGAGAGTGCAGATGCTGAGAAGTGGACGTCAGCCTTGGCATCTGGTATCTCACCAAACTGCTTCCCCTCCCTGAAATTTTCCTACGGAGTCTTCTGGCACTGTCAGTTTTCTGCAACTGATTGATTTGAAATTACCATGTTGTTCTTTAACTTTTTTTTCTCAGTTTGAAGTAATTTCTATTTTAAATAAACTGCTCTGTATTTTAAGGCATGTCCTTTGTCTTGTATGCATCACATGAAATTATCTTGAAATAAACAGCTCTGGATCCAGAAATTTCTCGAATGAACTCATATGCTTAGCAGCTAGCCAGAAGTTCTATATTCTGTTTATTATTTCATAGTTTTCCAAACTTCCCTAGAAATTAGGGCATTGTATATAAAAAGCACTCCTTATATTCTGGCAGAATCGTAGCAACATAACTTAAGTACCTTTATACAGAAGGGACTTATTTAAATAATTTCATTTAAGGCTTTGTAATAATTGTCAAGTTACACTGCTATAGCTAATGAGCAGGACTGCAAAATCTGTCTTACAGTACAAGTATCTTTATAAGCAGTCTTGCAACCTGCATTGGCTAGTGTTAAAAGTCAGACTGCTTCTGTACTTGTATGCTGTCAAGGAATACTAAGGTACAACTGCAGTCTGTTAAATTAGTGTATATTTTTCACTCTTCAGTTGCTGTGGCGGCAGATAAAATTGACTTTAAGTGATTAATTTCTGTGTGTTATTTGCTGATTTTTGTGGCTTTTACTTAGCACCTTTCACACAGACTGCTCCAGTAGGTCTCTGTGCATGCCTCATGGTGTGCTTCTGCTTCCTTCTCCCTTGTCTCACAGCTGGAAGTACGAACCACAGATCTCATAAATGCACTAAGCACTCAGGGTGGTGTCAAATAAGTTGGTTTTTTTTTGTCTTCAATCAGTCACAATGTATAAATAATACTTTTCCTAACTGCATTTTCATCAGCAACTTGAGAGTGTTTATTTTAAAGCGTTTCAAGTCTGATACTGGAGAAGAAACAATAAAACAACGGGAGGCCAAAAGGATGGCACTAAAATAATGTAGTGTATTCTATTCCCACTAACATCTTGTTCTTTTTGTAGTAACAGTGACATGTAGGTTTTGGAAAAGCACTTCAAAAATGAACCACTCAGAGCTTTTAAAAAAATTTATATATATATATAAAGCAAAAACAAATATCAACAATGGAACAACCTCACAGTAGAATTCACATTTTATTCTCAAATTATGGCAACAACTTCTTTTTTGTAGTCTATCGATGGTTAGAAAAGTAAAATCCAAGGGGGAATGAATTTCTCCCAGCATTAGCTTTTGACTTCCAAGTTCTATACCTTCATTATCTTCCAGGTTTGCTCTTTTCCAGTTATACAGTGCCATCTCTGACTACATCTGGTTCTTCTGTTTCTGGATCTTGTTTTATGTGTTAGTTATTCAGAGTAGTTGAGAGATTTTTCCATCAAAAATAATTTTATTGACTTGCTTTTGAATATATGCCGCATTCATCCATATGTCCACATGGATATACTATTTATGCTAGGTAGAATGTGTTCTGTGAAATCACTGAGTCATCCAGGCAGACAAAAAAGAATGCTCTTCTGGTAAAAATGTCTCTTCCATCTCAAGGATCAGATCTCAAAGTGAAAAACAGTAATTACACCAGCAACTCTACAGACATCCATAAGAAACTAGAAAATGAGTAGGAATTTTAATCTGTACTTATTCACCAACTGAAAGTGTAGTTCTTTTAGTCATTGTTATAAATGAGTTATTATTTTAAAGGTAAATAACTAGAAATATATATGTATGCCAATATTAACAAAAGATAAAATATAAACGTATCTCATGGAGGTGATATGCTGTGCTGTACTGAACTTGACTAATTACAGAAACCAGCTAGCAAGTCTGTTTGATGCAGTTGTCTCAGAAGGAAGCTCCTTCAGTGGCAGACCAACATCAACCCTGGCATATCACGCCTGATGGAATCCAGAAGAGCCCATTATTAGTTCCACGCTTTTACGTTCTGTAACCGTTGGGCTTACTGTTCTTTAATTGTAACAGACTACTGCAGTACTCCTGTTTAAAAATAAAGTAAAAAATCCCAGACTTCATTTAAAAATAACCACAAAGAGTTTAAAAAAGGCCACAAGGAGTTTTCTGGTGTTTAAAGCAGCCATTTAAAACAATTTATGTAATAGTTTCTCCTAAGCTGAAAAATTAATTGAGGAAAATGGCCTTTGCCTGTTATGAAACAGTGTGTACAGACACAGCACTTGTTAGCACATCTGGTCATGGTATGATGGTGTGAGAATCATTCATTGATCTTTTCTCTTTTTTTCCACAGCTGAAGTCTACATAGGAATTGGGAAGCCTGCTGAGGCCACCGCGTGTACCCAGGAAGCAGCTAATCTCTTCCCAATGTCACACTACGTGCTTTACATGAGAGGTCAGGTGGCTGAACTTCGTGGGAATATTGATGAAGCCAAACGCTGGTATGAAGAGGCCTTATCTATTAGTCCTACTCATGTGAAAAGCATGCAGAGGCTGGTAAGTCTTGAATCTATGTTGGTAGACTCTTCTGTTGCCACTAGTGATTTTGGATTGGGAAACCATAACAAAATTGGTATGGCTACCACATAGCTTATATAAGTTTTGGATCTAATTAGGATCTATACTCTTACTGTCAAAATACGTACGTCAATCTGAAATTAATTCCTCCTGTTTGTTTCCATGGAAACTACAACAGATACAAAGAGTTCAATTACACTGCTTGGTAGAAAAATAAAAAACTACTCTAAAAAACTACATTTCAACATAGTCACCACCATTAGCTATGTGTTTTTGCCAGCAATGAACAAGAGCCCTCATGCCATTCTTAGAAAAATCTGCACATTTCTGTCACTACTGCTGGAACACACCGTCCATTGCTTCTTTGTGCACACATCTACTGTTTAATCTCCATAAAAATTCAGCTATTCAAATGAATATCAGTGGGTAAAATTTTTCTGCATGTAAGAATTCAGTGACACCCCTTTGCTTCCTGTGCACTTCAATGTCAGATGCCATTTTGTCAGACTGCCCCTCTGCTGCCACAAATTTAATGGCAACAAAATGTAACTGAATATTGGTGGGAAGGTTCATCCTGCACTGCCATACCACCAACATTCACCTCTGATGTCATGGGCCAACAAAATAAAATATGATACATTGCTTTTGGAGCAGTCCTCATAGTTTTGAAAACAATCTTTTCTGGCTTTTTGTTCTCTTCCTCTGTGTTGAGCATGAAAAGTATCTGGAGACAGTGAGTATTTATGTCCTAAGAGACAGCAGGAAAGAGAAATTATTTGCACCTACCTAATATTCACAGAATAGGTATCGTAGAATCATAGATAAGATATTTAGAGCCATTAAGAAATGAAAGCGGATTGTGTCAGGAGAAGAGTTAGGCACTGTGATCTAGTGGAAAGATCTGTCATTCTAATTCCTGTCTAAAAGTGGAATTCTTCACATTGATGCAATGTACACCTTTGCATTATGTGATTTCTTAGATCTTGGAATTGTAGAGAATCGATCTTGTCCTCAAAAAACTTTAACTACAAAGGTACTTTCACAGTATGACTGTACATGTTTGTTTATGTAATTCTATACAGACTCACGCATTTATTCTTACCACAGTAGGACAGTTCCTTTCTCTTTCATCCAGCAAAGCAGAATAGCTACAATCAGCATCTCTTGCTCAATGTTTTTGTTGAGTGGTGGAAGCTGGTTTCTGCCTAGGTGCTTATGAATTATTCACAGAAATTTCTCATGCATCCCCAAAGGGAGCATATGAGACAAAAGATCAGATAGGAAGACAGAACAAAGAAAGTTTTTTGTTTCACCTTTTCAGCATTTCAAGATATGTGAGCCTACTGACAAATGCTGAAAGGTTAATTTTTCTAAAGAAAGCAGAACCTAAACCAGTCAACCTAAACCAGTGCAGTTCAGTGAAAATGAAGACTTATGTTTTTCAGAGTAGTTTTTGCTCCTCCTCTGAATTCACCTTGTAATAAATAGTCTGCAAACACTTAGTGCTGTTCAAAATAACTGAGAAATTAGCTGCTGTGAGAAACTTGAGAAATGAAAAATACTATGCTTTCAGACTGGAATATCTTCTTATTGTCATTTTCATTTGAGATGTATGCAATCCAGAAGAAATCTATTCACTGAAATAGATGGAACTCTGTTTAAGCATTCTCATAATTTAAAATTTGCTTTTTTAAACATTCTATTTCTCAAGACATTTTCTGTATTAAGATATTGTTCTGAATGTATGCTGAGAGATTTATGCTGCTTAGATATAAATATTGGAGGTGTCCTCTTTTAAAAATGCCAGTTTGCATCATTCAGTGCAGGAACAAGTACAGGAATCTGCATGGTTCTTATCTTTTGACAATTACAAAAATATTTTGAGCAAGACGTTTACAGTGTTTACTCTTGCAGTGCTTGCATACAATGCTACTGTTTCAGCATGTCACTTAGCTTAGAGCTTAGGTTTGTTAAACAAGCTGTATTAATTAATTTATAAATTAATTGTTTGGCAGATACCAGTTGTAGGTCATAATAGCTTTATTTATAAAATACAGTAAGAAGGAAATAAGATGAATTATGATGCAGGAAGTTCACGTGTACCATGCACATCCAGAACTAAATCTTCAAGTAACATCCTTTAAATAGTTAAACCTTTAAGCCAGTTTTTATAGGTTTTTTTTTCTTTTAATTACAATTTTGGAATGATTGACATCTGATATATGGTTCAATTTGAAAAATTCTTGATGTTAACGTGGTTCATTGGTTTGAGATACTCCAGTTGGCTGGAGGAAAACAATAATTGCTTGTTGGGAATAGACACGATTTCTCCTTTTACAGTCTCCTTTTAATGGTACATTACTGTGGTTAACAAAAAACTAAACTTGGGATGATAAATAATACTTATAAGATTTACTGTCTTCCGGTGCAACTTTTTTTTGACTCTATTTAATACACATTCCTGAACATAGTCTACTGAGAAAGCTTCATCATCAGCTGATAGAAGGATGCTTTAATTGATATAATCTCATTTCTGGAGTATAGCAGGGTTCCTGCAGCACAGTATTCTGATTCTGGCTAGATTGATTCAGACATTGATCCTTCTGCAGGGTGTGAGCTAAATGCTTTTGCTGGTTTCTTCATCCCTCCCAAAATGCCCACGAATGGAGTGATCAGAGTCATCACGTAAAGCCTCAGAACTGATCAAAATTTGTCCCATAAAAGAAACCATTTGCTAGTTTTTAAAAGGATATTTATTTATTTATTTTGTCTCATGATTCACTTGGCTTTTCAGCTACTGTCTTTTATGTTCATTGATAATATTTCTGAAATTTGAGAAGCACTGATAACCTATTTTGAAGTTGGATTTAATTCAGGGAATTTCTTTGGGAGTTAGTAATCCATAAAGTAGATAAAACATCTTGAATTGGTAAAAATGACAAGATCATCTTATAAATAAGAGATCACATTACTTGTGAAAGTAAAAGTGTCAGTGAATTAGAAACAAGTATCTAGGAGAAGAGAAATTCTAACAGGATTAGAATAAGAACTGAAGGAATAAGAAAACCAGAAGGAATGAGCAGTAGTGTGAAACTGGCGCAGTTAAGAGTGGGGGAAAGTGTTCACCACGGAAACAGTAATGGTACAAGAGAGGGTTTGGAAGGAGAGGTTAACTCTGGCTAGTATTTGCCTTATTAGTGAAGTGCCTAAGGCAGCATGACACAAAACTGTGGGAATGTGCTTGTTGTTTGCTGTGTTGCATTCACTTAAACTTACTGGGAAATTGAACTGATGGGATTGTTACGTAAAGCGTGATGTATTCTAACAGAAACCTGGCTGCAGGGGGCAGTGTGTTTGTTTGTGGTCCTCTTTTAGTCCCTTCCAAAGTGTGTTTCCAATTCAGTTGGTTGAATAACAGGAGCTAGTTCTTTCAAAGGGAAATATTAAAATTATCTTCAGTTGCTTGTGCATCTAAATTATTGCCCATGCAGTTAATGTTTATGTCCATGTATTAATTAACTGCATTCTGTTATGCTGTTTTCATTTTATGATCTACTTTGCTCTCAGATCCAATTATTTACCATTTGCCATTAATTAAAGTTTTCTCTAAGCCTGGGATTATGCCGGCTTGCTATTGTACTAGATCTAACTCTTGCAAGATGTCAAGGCTGAAGCAGTAACACGTCAGTGTCACTTCAGTGTACTTTGCGGAGTGTAACAGCAAATGCACTTGAACAAATGCAGCCTTCTTCCTTGTTTTTAAGGGTTGCAGAATGAGCTCTCTGAAACAGAATGAAGTTGTTTTCCAAAAGTTTGAAATACTTTGGTTTGTGGTCTGGATTTTAAATAACTTTATGTGAAACCCACTGCAATTTAAAATGTGTTTAATGATGAAAAATGATGTTTCACACTTCAACTACATGTCACATATACTTGGTTGTCACCTGCCTGATTTTGGCCAGGATGAATTTCTTTGAACAACTTTCGCTATTCTCCCTATCCTTTATCATTCCCTCCAGATTTCTGCCTTACTGCTGCCTTCCTGCTTTTGTCACTCTTTTCCTCCCTTGTGAAAAAGGAATAAACAGTCTTTTATCTCCAGCAGTCAGAGTGCAGTTGTGGAAAGTAGCCCTTACTGATGACGTCCGAAAAGTCCTGAAACAGGCCATCACTCAGTAGTGCCTGAAATGGCAATTAATATTTGAACTCACTGTCCAGGAAATAAATCTATGTATTCTCTCTAGAGCTGAAAAATTCTCAGCTAAAAGCAGCTTTTACATGAAACTGTTTTTCTGGCATCTGTATATCATTTTAATCCCAGAATTTGTTTTGAATATTTATTAATTCATCATAGCACTTGCCAGTTAATCCTATTAGTAGCTTAGCTTCTAAGAGCAGAAAACTGAAACAGAAAGGGAGAAATTACTTATCCAAAATTACTCATGTAGAAATTAGTTTTCAAAAAAACATTATCTTATTATTCTCAAGGCTTTCCTTTATTTTACCACTGGTAAAAATCTACAAAACATAAATTTTGATTTTTCCACCCTCGATTACATGGTGTACTAACTATCAGCAGTTATGGAAGGTACAAAAGATCAGTGTCTTTCTTAACACTGTTCGGTCATCTTACACACATATCTAATATAGACATGTATATTTACATATATTCTGTGCTACAAACCTCCCTTCCCTACTATTTGTAGTAGTGTGGTTGTGCCTGGCTGTGTGCATTGTTATCTGCTGGCATTGCAAGCACCCTGTGATTCCATAAAATTGGCCATTTTTTTGTGACAGCTAATGATAGTTGATAATGATTCCTTTTCATATAAAAATACCAGGCTGTCAACAATGCTTGGTTTGGCAATTTTTAGATACTGGAGCTTTAATAATGTTTGGGTTTTTTTATTGGTGGGTTTTTTCATTTTTTTTTTATGCATGCAGATAAAACGCAGCTACGAGAATGGCCAGTTGATTGCAAAATATTGCCACTTATGCTTTGAATTATCTTTGCATTTCATAGACTTCATGTGATGTAGTTGGGGAATGTCCACATAAAAATGTCAAAGGCAAAACAACACAACAGAAAAGCCTCAGTTGGAACCTTCACAAATTAAGTTTTGGAGCTTCCGGATCTATCCTGATCATTTTCCCATGAGAAGTTTCAAGGATACCCTAATAATCTATGTTAATGCTTCTGTAGACAAACGTGTGTCAAATATTACAGTTTAATATTATAACTTAACATACGTTACGACTTTTTACCATTGTTGGAAGGTACCTCCCTGTTCCACAGAACGAAGTAGAAATGGTGAACATACCAGCAAGCTATTAAAAGCATCTTAACACAAAATAAAGAAAAAATTACTTTTTTAGTTTTTCTGTGGATTCTAGAATAGTTCTTACTGAAATCTTTCTAGAGTCCTTCCATATCCTTACGTATTGCCTTCCAAATATCTTATTAACTCAAAATTGCGGTCTCTTGGGCTTCGTTGATATCCAGCATAGTCTTTGTTCTTTCTTACGTGCCTTTTGTTGGGTTATAGATGGTGTATAAGAGGATGGAGATGAGAGAAAAGCAACCATTTTTAACTCATGAAAAAGTACGAATAAGTAAGACTAATACAATAAAATGAAAATGTCAGTAGTCTCTAGACCTACTAAATCACAGTGGGACCAGCAGACCTTGTGTCAGTAAAGTGCTGGTAGTGCTGGTAGTTGCTTGTGATATTCAAGTTATTTTTGTGTGTGTGTGTGTGTTTAAACAAAGAATAAAGCAGAAATAATGTCTGGAAGAATTTGAAAACGTATGCTACACCCTATCATCCTCTGTAGTCGATTGCATCCCTTCTCATGGGTACTTGATTGCACCTTTTTGCATAGGTTTCTGAACTGCTGGTTTTATTTTTTCTGTGTAATTGCTTTTTGATATGAGAATTGCTTTGCAAAACACTTTAAAATAGGTCATTCTGATGAAGCATGCGCTGGGCTAATTATGTTTATTTTGCTTCCTTGGTCATTTATGTACCTCTTGAATATATTAAAGTATTACTTTACGACTGGAACTGAGAACTTGCACAGCAAGAAACTGCCTGGCATCTGGTATATGTGGCTCTCTTACCTGCAGTCTCTAAGGACTTTTGCTTGTAGTCAACATCTGGTGACTAATAACATAATTTCCTATAATTAATAAATACTTTCAAAGTTTTGTTTTGGGAACAATATGAAGGATATGCAATGGGCTGGAGAGAGCAACTAACCTCAATTTTAGAGAAGGAATTCTGTTGCAGAATTCTGTAGGTAAGAATTCATCAACTACAGAAAAACATTTGAGAGATGAAGTCGCTTGCCCATGTTGTCTTTTTTCTTCAGCATAACTTTGCATACTTGTGAAATGGAATTGAATGCTTTTTGCTTTATGTCTATCTCTTAGAGCCTTGAATTGTTTTGGCATAAGCCATAGTAAAAGCAGACCATTCTTAAGAGAACCAAACATTACTTAATCAATGATGGTGAACTGTTATTTCTTACTGGGAGCTGTGAATGCTTGTTTGTAAAAAAAAAAAAATTAAAAAAAAAAAAACAACCAACAACAAAAAACCCCCACAAAACTGTATCTTACATTCATCAAGCAGAAAATGCCCAACTCAGAACAAAACTAGAGATTTGGAAGCAACTGTCCCTCAGGACATTTTTTCAACATTTCCTTGTGCCAGGGTTGTCTCAAGCAGCTGCATTGCGCTGATAAGTTGTCTAGTCTGGTAAAGAATTTTCTCTGCAAATCCCCAGTCTGGAATAACTTTTTTATGACTCTTCATCTCTGCAGCCCATCTCATTTTAAATTTCATGTGAAGACTTTTATTCCATTTACTGAAGCTTTACTTCCCTACCAGTCAATATTGCATTTAGTTCTTCTCCTGATCCTGCTTCTACAGTTTGCCCAGAGAGATGGTGGTGCCCTATCGCTGAAGACGTTCAAGGTCAGGTTGGATGGGGGCTCTGAGCAAGCAAAATGGGCTGGAGGTGTCCCTGTTCATTGCAGGAGGGTTGGACTAGGTGACATTTAAGGGTCCCTTCCAACTCAGATGACTCTGTGATTCCATGATTTAAAGGTGAGGTGAACTTTGCACTGGGTAGGGATATATGAAGAGCATAATAAAATTTTTCCAAGATGAGATTTCTTTAAATATAGACTGCATTTTCTAGTAGTTATCTGATTTTAGACAGAAATAAAGAATTGGCCTTTAAGCTTAGTGCCAGCAATTTTTTTGTAAGGAATTTTTTATTACAAATAGTCAAACTAATAGATAAAACATTCACTTCAGTTAGATTTATCTCCATGGGAAAATTTGGAGCATGTTTCGTCTGACTCTGAAACTGTATTTCTTTCTAAGGTTTGATTATTTTTCTCCATTATTCTTCATATCAGACTATATATTTGGGGTGAGGAGTAATAAACAGTATGGAGAAATGTTCAACTACTGTTGGTCAGAAAGGTGTCATCTCCTGATTACGCAGTAGGGCAACCAGTGTCCAAATGCTCCTTGAACTCCAGCAGCTTATTGCAGTGACCACTGCCCTGGGGAGCCTGTTCCATGTTCATCACTTTCTGGTGAAGAACCTTTTCCTAACACCCAACCTGACCCTCCCCTACATTGCTGCAATCAAGCAATTAGTTCTACAGCGTGGTATTTTATTTTTTTGTCTATTTGTTATTTTTATTTTTTTGTAATCAAATACACTATTGGACTGGCTTTCCAGTAATGAACACATACTGTTTTTTATTCTACTTCTCTCTATCATGCTACTGTTAACCTTTTCTTTAACATTTGTTCTAAGGACTTGCAAGTTATTTAAGAAAACTTAACTAATCATTTTCTTTCTGACATGCAAGTGGTAAATCACTTGTTGATAGTAAAGGTGACCGACATCAACTCACTAGACAGTTTTTGTTTTGTATGTGTCCTTTCCTGTGATAGAGATAATTCAGTTCTCAAAATATTTGGATCTCATTCCATTTTTTTGTTGTTGTTTATACGCTGAGTTTAAGAAGAAAATTCCCTCCATTTCAAAGGTCCAGATGCCTTTTTTAATCTGATTTTCTGCTGAGCACAAGGGATCTTTTCATGCTGCTGCTATGAAGTGATGCAACATCTACACTGAGATTGCAAGCCAGTGCCCTGGTAAACTGGTATTGGTGCTGTTATTAAGCATCTAGGCATGTTTATATAAGTGAAAGTGTATGTGGCTGCAGTGAACAGCTGTAGATAGTATGGTAGCAAAGGCACTTGGCATGGCAGATTGTTAGACAATTAGTGAAATCACTTTTACTCATTAGACTTTTTTTTTTTTTTTTTTTTTTTTTTTTTTTTAAATCTAAAGTCTAAATATCTTTAAAAGGTTACAGTGTTAGTATTTAAAACAGCTTTGAGTGATTAACATGGTAAGTTTCATCTGTAGTTTTCTCTATAATTCTCTCAAGTCTATTTCTGGTCAAGAAATGTAGAAATTGAGGTACAGAAATTTCTGTACTTGCCTTACTATAAATCCGACATAAGCTTCCTCATTTCTCATTCTGTATATCATATTCATGAGACTCATGTTTAATTCTCATGCTTATTCTTTCCAATACATTTGAATTCTGAAGAAAATTATTTTCTCGACGGGGATCTCCGCTGTATCAGTCAATCTTGACAGGGCAGCCTCATCAGTATTCCTGCTGAAGGGAGCCCGAGGGGGTCTTCTTTGGGTTTTCCTTGCCAAGTGTTTAGCAGAAATTTAGGAGGATTTTCCCTTATGATATTTATTACTTTGTCATAGATGGACATATTATTAAAATCTAGATAATCATTTATCAATGCAAATGTTACTGTATATATTTTAATAGTTATTTTGCCTTACTTAAACTGCCTTTGCATGCAGTTCAAGTGAAGGGACACATGGCAGCTCCTTGATAGCCATTTCAGCTCACATAGAGTCAGGTGAGGCCATTGCCTCATATTCACTGCAGAACTTTTAATGCTCTTAAATAATAAATTGGTCAATTTACATCTCTTGTTCCCACAACTATCCACCTTTCTGGAAGAACTGGTGAACATTGTCTTAGATTTACTCAGTAAATGCAGTATTCCCCAAATCATTGCAGCTGAGATAGCTGATGAAGGCAATAGGTTTGGACAGTAGACTCAGAATTATCTGTGGCATGAGCACTTTGATTCATATTTGATCTGGTTTTGAGAGCTCAGTTAAACTTGGCACCATTTTATAGTAAAGGCAATAAATGTAAACAACTCTTTTGTTTCTTATCTTGCATTATTTTTTGTTGGAAAGTTCGAAATTCAAGAAGAACCAACTTCAAGCAATGCTAAACCTGAAGGCTCTTGAGATTTGAAGGAAAAAGTTGCTGCTTTCATTATAAAGGGCTGTTAGTTTTTCTCAGATATTCTGATCAGGTCTATGCTTTGATGTGCTCTTCTGTCTTTCAAATCAGATTCCTGCCTGTGTTTGAACAAAGAAATGCTAAGGGGAAAGCTGGAAGAGAGTACAGCCCCTAATGTGAACTTACATAACATAACTTTTGCATATTTTCTCATGAGTGGGATTCAAAGAACTAGTATTATAAATATCCTTTGGGAGTTTCCTTTGTTTGTGTATTTACCATTATATTACCATTATAGCCTTGAGCAAGACTTTGCAGACCAGCTTTTTCCTATGGAAGTGTGTAATCCTATGTCAGCTTGGTAAGACATAACACCATAACTCTGTTTCCACTCTGTGATTAGTGGGAGATAAACTAGAAAGGGCAGTTCTTAAGTTTCTCAGAATGCTTTGTAAATACTTCTCATTATCCAGATGCTGAGATTGAATGTAGTTTTGTACATGTGTTGTTTTAAAATGCAGTTATCAGTGACTCAGGAAACTAAAAATGCTCTGTACAATAACAACATATTATGACTTTTTCCTGCTCATCTCTGACCTAAGCAGTTTTGGCTGTATTGGACTTTTTCACACAGGTTTGTGAAACCCTACATTATAGTAGATGCTTGTGTGGTGCTTTAAGGAAGCAGGTTTTCAAGGAATAGCCCTCACATTACTTTTTGAAGTTTTTTTTTAAAAGATCCTTTCTTTCTTAAAAACTTGCATAAAGCAGAAGGGAGAAGACTTACTAGCAAAATGTTCATATGTTAAAATGAAACACTTTTGCTCAAGAGCCACACATCTTCACATAAAGCATTTGATCTGGAAGAAGTCTTCAGCCTTACAATACTGATACCTGAGTGGAATGAATGAAGCAAAGCAATTAATTAACAAAACACCTAATTGGCAGAGGTAAGAAAGCATGAACATTGACCACACTAGTAAAAGCTAAGATGCAAGGGGAGAATGCTACTCTAAGCATTTAAGCATCATAGCATTGTTTAATAGACTCATTAAGATATAAGTGATACAAACACTTGATTCTTTTTCTAAATGCACTGAATTATTGGCATATAATACAGAGAAAAATCCCAAAGTTTTTAAATACTTCCCTATTACCCCAGGAGCTAAACTTCATAAGAAATTATTAATGTTTCTTAAAGGATGTGTCTGAAATTAACATTCCAGGTCAGTGTTTTTGCAGGCAGTATTTCACTGATCCATGATGCTGGTGGAATGATTTGCTGCATCTCAGCACTGTCTCAGCCACTACTGATACTGTTTACTCCACACACCTTGAACTTGCTATTTGCTGATATCATTATTGGTATGTGTATTTGTCAGCTTTCCCTTCATAACTTCTGAATTCTTCAGCCAATTTCATGTGGACAGAAGAGAAAATGATCTGAAGTAGTAGTAATAAAAATAACATTTAGCTTACTGCAAGTTTTATGAAAATGGAGGTAAAAGGAAGGATTACTGGGGCTATTGTATGATCTCAAATATTTTATTTGATATCAGCAAGTATGCATGAGACTTAACATTTCTAAATTCCCTGCTGCATGAATATAAGTCAGTGTCCTTGGAAAACCAAACCAGGCTTCCTTATGGTCAGTGTTCATGGAGCTAGTTGTTAAAAGTTAACTTGTTACAATTATTTAAGAACATAATGCAGTGTATTATGAGGGTTTGCTGTATATCTTTGCAGCATAGCGTATTTAGATAAAGTCATGCATTGTGTTAAAAAAAAACAAAAAAAACAATACCACAACAACAAACAAGGAAACACCAACCAGGATTGCATTCAGTATAGTTTTTGTAGAATGCACAGTGTGAAGATAGTTTCAGAGCTCTAAATCTATGCAGACGACAGTTATGTCAAGGAACACTGTGGAAAACTACTTGCTTTACGGCCTGGGAGATATGACCTACCTAAAAAGCAATTGCTTTTGCCATGGTTTCCAAATAAAACTTTCTCTGCTGGACAGATGGAGTTTGCTACTTTAGAATAGATAATTGGAAACAAAGATGAGGTTTTAGAAGTACCTACTCTCACTTAAAAGCAAAGCCATTTATTCTAAATGGGGCCAAGTATTACTTGAAAACAGATGTTGTGAAGTAGTTAGAAATGCTCAAAAGATGAGCAGACAGACCCCTGTCAGCTGCAGACTCATTTCAGTTTCCAGTTTTTTCATGCTCTGTGCTACAGCTTGTCCTGACAGCTGACAATAACTTCTCTGGGATTCTGTCTGGATTTTAATTTATGACCATTTGAAAAAGTCAAAGCCACAGTGGTATTGGAACAGATGGTATTATGAGGGTCACAGACCTGAAAACTTACCAGAGGGCTATGAAATGCTATGACACTGATGCAGACTGTGATGATGCTTTGTCATGATAATTGAATGGCTTGCCAGAATTTGGTAGGTTACAGTTGCCAGAAATAACTGTTCTTGATGTAAAGTCTAAAAGAGTATGAAACACTGTCAGATCTATTAAAGTAATTGATGCATCAATTGTAATTTTCTTTAAAACTGTGATATGATAACATAAGCAGATGGTGATCTCTGTTGAAAAAAAATGATGTAGCTTTAGCCTGGGCATCCAAAGTCCATTTGCTCCAGAATCAAACCTCGTGCTTCCTAAAATCCTAATATCTATTAGTAGGTGCAGTCTTTCTGTTGTGTGTATTTCATTTGATTTAATACAACATTTACATCTAAATATTTTTTGCCTAAGATAGAATCTTTCAGTGTTAAACATGATAGCTGGCAGGAAAGGTTTTCATCTCTCTGCACTCAGTGGTTGCTGTAAGTTCCAACATTCTCACATGCCCCATTAAAGCCACACTGCTGCTGTCGTTCTCATCTTTGAAAGTGGGAGCTGCCACTCTGCATTTCAGCTCTTTTCTCAGTGATCATCAGCTTCCCAGTTTGCTTGTTCTGATGGAATCATAGCTTTGTGTGGGATGGCCTTTTCTGTCATTCTTGTGTTCTTCCTGCCAGCTGTGCTCCAGTGAACTAGAAAAGTGGCTCAAATGGCCAAAATTCTGACACTTTTGGAATCAGGAATCAAATCTGATTCAGTAGCCTGTCAGTTGGCACTGGCAAACCAAAGGGATGAGCTGAAGGAGAAACAGCATTCAGAATTACATTTGTTTTCTCTGCAGATTTCGGCCTTGTGTGTAAACTTATTACGCAGTTCAGAAGATGGATTCAGAGCTGTGAACTATCAGCAGCATATGATTTAAAGTGCTGTGTCAATCAGTGCAGTGATGGAAAAGCATTTATAAAACTCCAGAACCACATTTTGCCTCAGTCTGTATGAGGAATGTTTTTTTTAGCCATGGATGACAAAAGTAAAATGAGTAATATGTAAGTGGTGTAAGCACTTGCTGGTGGAGGAATACGGAAGAGCCAGACAGAGTTCTGGCAGAACTTGTACATGAAATAACATCAGTAAGATGTCCAGCAAGAGCTGATGAAACTTAAGCTATAAAAACATTGTAGAACAGTTGTGGAACTGGGGAAGAGCAGTTACAGATAAAGGGGTCTCAGTTTGGTCAAAAGTGAGACCTGGAGACCCTTCAGGCCTTGGATAACAGAAATATGATGTCACTCACAGATATAAAATGCAAGAGCAAGGCTGAAGCCTCTGCCTATGGGGTTTGGGCTGTAGGCTGATCTGTGCTGGATCTCCACTGTTGCTGAGTTGGCCAAGCCACTACAAGACATTGTGTTCTCTGCTCTTACCATGAGTTCGGTAACGCTACAGGTTTTTCTTTCCACCAGGAAAGGTGATGTTTGTGCTTTGCACATTACCTCATGACCCCCAAATATGCAGTAAAAACAAACAAAAAAGACCAGTAAAAGTACCTGAGACTGACCAAACTGTGGGTTTCAGTTGGGTTTCCTCCCAGGCTAGCCCTATCCTTCTTTTGTAAGAAGTGACATGGCTGGATGACAAAATGAGACCGTAGCTTTATATCACACTTGTTCTTATCCACAGTGAGCCTTTAGGCAACTGAACTGCAGCTGTGTAAAATCTCTAAAGGATTTCTGAGAAGTGTTGCAACAGGATTAAACTGAAAATATTTTGTTAGCAAGTTCTACGTAAAAAATGAACACTGATCCACAAAAAGACAGATGTGAGAAAATTGGATCTATTTATATGCACTTGAAAGATGACAGGTAAGTCACATTAAGCTGTATTTACCTGTTTGCTTCCAAATCAGAATTAGAAAAAACTAAGTTGTTGAAATGTGCTATTTTAAACTTTTTTGGTTTTGTTTTATCGGGTTGTGGGTTTTTTTGAGATTTCTCTCTACAAATTACCCTAAGTTTTTTCCTAACTATCCAGAAGATTATATCTTAAAGTATATGAAGCTTTATGAAGGTATGCCAAGAGGTGTTTCACTTGTTTTTCTTAGTGTTAAAGGCCTTCTGTTAGCTACTGATTGCAGTTTGATTCCTATGATCTCTGCCTGATGATGGTGCACAGGTGAGAGGGTGTATGGCTTCCGTTGGTACTGAAGTAACCATCCCTTGCAGATGAATCTGCTGGTATCTGTTCTGTCAGACTGACAGTTTGGTGGTTTACCACCTACAAGTGCAATCTTTTATTGAACAATCTGAGGATGCAAAAGTGAGTGAGCATCCCTCAGATGCTGGAAGCCTCTTTGCAAAACACCAGTCACTCTTCATTGCAGTGCATTGCCCTGAGGAGCAGATGGCAGCGCAGCATCTGCTTTGGTGTGGGCACATGGCTGTTGCCTGGGGATGTTGTTGGAGCTCTCTCAGTCTCTCTTCCAAGGCCAAAGTGCCAAACTCTTCCCAGAGACTGTTGGCTTGGTGAAGAACTCTCCTTTATTAAAATTAACCTTTTGTTCTTAGAGATGATTGCAATACCAGTCTAGTATGTGCTGCTATGGTGTCATAACACTTCTGAAACTATGTCCGTAGCCATAGACTTAGTTACAACAAATGCATGCGTGTATGCAAAAGTCTCTGGCTGGGGGTAAGAGGAAGAAAAGTGTCAATGATGCATTTAAATCTTAACATTTATATTTGTATTTTATTTTAATAATGAAAAGACTGGTCATCTTTTATACTGCAGTTCTGACTCAGTATTTAATACAGCATTTGCCAGAATATTTGAGAGAATTATGAATGCATAAATGCAAAAAAAACAAACCAACAAAACAGACTCTGGAAAAGCTTCATGCACTTCTGATGACCTTTCCATAGTCTCAAAAGTTTATGTAAGTACTGGTATCTGTAATATTAAGTGTGTACAAAAATGGAGTAGAACTAGCCTTGAAAATAGTTATATTTTGGGTAATGATTTCCAAAGTTATTGATTTGAAGTATTCTAACAATTCTCTTGACTGTAAATTTTAAGCACAGAACCTTGTATTGGATTTACAATGGTTTGCTCTTTTCTCTTTGATATGCCAGGTATTCCCCAGACTAGATTGTTTCTTTGTTTTTTTTCATTAGAAAATGGGTTCAATTTTTCTAATTGCTATTTACAGAAGCTACATACCACTTGTAGGTTCGTTGTGATTTCATAGAAAGCCTTTCATTAACGTAGAAGTGCAATATAGCTTCTAAAATGTCAGTTCTCTACTTCATGTTTCTTCATTAATGGTATCAGTGGTTGACCAGTGTCAATAAATTTATGTTCTTCTGTCCATTACTCATAGTTTTGCATGGGTCACAAGTTTTGAAAACTAGGAGTGTCAAATGTAGTAAAATATAATCTAGTCTTTAGACAGTGGAGTACGCAAACTGAATTCACAGTATCCTCGGGTCCTATCAAGCTTTTGCTCAGGTTTTTGAATATGGACTCAGTGAGCTGATTCTCAGGCCTCCTCCTTTCCATAATCTTGGTCTGAGCTTTTTTTTTCTAGCCTGTTCTAGCATGTTTGGAGGATTTGTTTGTTTGTTTGTTTGTCTTCTTTTGGCAATTGAAAACACCTCTATCTTAGCCCTGTGCCTTGAGTAACAGAACTTTATACTGTTTCTCACCCTTTGACTCAGAAGTTGGAAAATAATGATATCAGTGGCACCTAGGAGACTCTGTAAGTAGCGTGATGATGCAGTAGTAAATCCAGCCTTGTTTTTGAAATCAGGGAATGCCATAATACAACCACAGATTCTACTGATAAAATGTTAGGATTCTAATAGCGAATTATAGAGTAACGAGGTCATGCACTTGTATCTATAAAATGATTGAGGAGGAGAAGAGTCATGAGCATATAAGTGACATCCAAGAACATACTGAGTGCATGAGGAAGGTGGGGAGGCACTGATATCACAGCTGGGAGGAAGTGTAAAACATTTGGCACCAGAAGGCAAATACTCCAAATTCAGAGCAGATCACAGTCTGAAGGCTGAGGCTGTACCTCATTGTTCCTGATCAGCAGCATGGTACAGCCATGGTAGTCTGATGGCTGGAAGGAGAACCATTGCATTTTCAGTGTGCGTAGACGGAGTGTATTAAGTAAGAGCCTCAGTGTGATATTCAGATGGAGGTAAAGCATTAGATTACCTCTGAAGCTATGAGCTTTTCCACTCTACCACTTAGGTGGCTTACTTGCTTCCAGTGCTGTTGCTGGTGTCAAACCAATCAAACCATGCAGTGCTCACTATATAGCGTGGTAGTGATGCTGCATGTTTATAAGCTGATATGAAGCTCAAATAAATTGTAAATGAAAACTATGGCAGCCAATTGTATGATTATGTTATCTTATGAGGAAAAATGTCCTCTGAGAGCTTCTATCTCAGTAGGAGACTGTGATCAGCAAGTTAAACAAAACCAAACAAACTTTCCATTTTGAAACTCTGTGTTACTGGCCGTGAACAGTAATGAACTAAAAGGCAAACGCACTCCTGATACAAAGGTTCAGTCATTTTCGAGGGGTTATAAATACACAGATGCACCAACAACCACGCATGTTCATTATTTCATGCTGGCAATGTGGAGTTCAGTGAGTAACAAAGCCCAAGTTGTTGTTTCACGATTCTGTTTCCAAGCAGTAGGTTTTCTCCTAGCAACAAGTGTTTTGCAGCAGGGGAAGCAATTGGATCCCCGAGGGGGGGTATGTTGGGATTGGGGGCAGGGTAAATCATAACAGACTGGGGCTGGGAGCTTTAGTGGTGACACAAAATACACAGCTAAATTCCTGGGTGTGCTGCTGACTGAATAAGGCAAGTGAGAGCGGCAGGAAGGAACGTGAAAAAAGGCAATATTTCAGCATAGGCAATGAGCAAAAATGTTGGCTGCAGGCACAGATCCGCATTTGTTCATCAGTTGCTTTCCCTCAGTGAGTGATCAGCTGTAGTGCTATCAGCTGCCTGTCCTCATAAAATAAATCCACACAGAGCTGCAAAAGAAATTCTTTTTTCTGCATACTCCATTTTTAGTTCTTCAAACAAATTTCACTTTTTATCTCATTTCAAATGGTTTCATATTCTGCATAGTGGAAACAAATGACCTGTGCATTGCATTTTCCTTTTTGATTCCAAAAAATTAGATATTAAATTTAGAGACAATTGTCTTTACTTGTAAGTGTTGATCAATCCAGTTGTTCTTAAACCTTACAGTATGGACACCCTTCAAAATCCCTACGTTGAAATGCATCTGTATCTGTCATAGCAGACATAGAGCTATGCTTATTTCTGATTGAATGGATCATTTCAAACTGATATGCAATACCAGAGCATTTTTGTACTTGCAGAAAATAGCTACTTACAATGACTAAACATGTAACTGTTCCTGGTGCACTCCTTCCTAAGAAGGTATTAATAAACAATTCTTTGAGTGAAGTGATACTTCCAATAGATGGACATGTTACAGTACAAATTCATCAGCTAAAAGGAAAACAGGAGAGTGTAGTGTATAAATAATGTGCTGGTTCACTCTACGTAATTGTGAATCAAAAAGACACATGGAATAAAAAAAGAAGTATTTATATTGATCATAGAATGCACTTATGTGTATTTTTAATCACAGAAGATGGGAAACATCACAGAATTTTACTTATTTGTCCGTGTATCATGAAAATAACTCTTAGTTTTCTCTCACCAGCACTTCTGTTTCATTATTACAGCACAACACTGTCAAGTCTCTGGTAAACTTTAGTTTGATAGATTTGTTTGAAAATAGCAGCCACCTTAACACATGAGAAATAGGCTGAAAAAGCAGCGTGCAAGAAGGGGCAGTTTTGTGATGCTAAAATTAGAGTGCATATGAATACACTATACATGCATTGCATATTAAGCTTTAACTGTTTATAGTCATAATTCTTCAAGTTTTCAAATAAGATTGCATGTTTCTATCATGTCTTTTTGTATGACAATGAATTCTCATTCTAGGACTTTAAAAAGAAGTTTAAACAAAAAGAACTGGGAAACTTACTGGGGATGTGGCAGTTTGTCTAAGTCTTTTACAGTAACTTCTAAAATCATCATTTCCAACAAGAGTATAGCTCTGTATCTGATTATACATTTGCAGCTTTTAGCTTATTGGGATTCTGTGGGTCATCAGTTGAATTGGGCAAGTGGTATTTTCACTGTTCTGTCTGTCCTTGTTAAAAGCAAAATTAGTCCACTTTGGTTTTCATATTCTCATATGGTTTTGTTACTGTTTTTGCAATAGAAAATTTTAGCTCTGCGAGATATTTTTTGATAAGAAGGCGCCAAATTTAGAGAACTCTTGTAATAGATCAACCTAGGAAAAAATACGGTATGAAAATTTTATCTGGTAGAACTGAAATTTCCATGTTTGAGGTTTCTTGCAGCTCAAGAGGCAGCAGGCTGTCAGCAGATCTGATGCCTTTTTTGCATGTTAAGTGGCTACATTTCCTCTGGTACTCTCCATTTCTCCCACTTACCAATTTCTTTCTCTGCAGAGAGTGTTCAGTGCTGAGAGTTCAGCATCAACTCAGGAAGGCTAAATTGTGAATGGACGTATGGTCCAAGATTCCATCTTTCTTTTCTGCTTTGAAAAAATATTTTTTTTTTTTTTGAGAGCATCTCCTACTTAGAGTCTGTGGTTTTTCTCAAAGAAAATGAAATTATTCCTCTCTATCTCAAATGAGCAAAGACAAGTGGTTCTTCTGTTCGGTTTGAGAACTGTTTATTTTCCAGGGGTAGTGGATAAGCAGTGAGATGATTCAACCTCAAGAAAACCTCCTGCTCATTTGAGCATAGTTTTAGTCACATAGAAAAAAACACAGTGATCTTTATAGTGCTGGGGTTTTTGTTTGTTTTTGTTACTTTTGTTAGTTATTTCAAATAATACGTTTAGCATGATAAAGCTCTGGTTTGCAGAGGCATATGATGAGTGATAATTACAGCTATTATTTTTTAAAATTTAGTTTCATAGAAAAAAAATTACAGACTTTCATTTCCCTAAAAGCACATAAAAAGAAGTTACCTTCCTAGACTCATCTAAATAACTAGTTCTAATAATGTTTTCAAAATCAGAAATTTGTTATTTAAGTGCTTTTCCATTTCTGTTCTGTGTTTATTTTTCTAGATGCATGGTTTCCATTGACTGTTTGGTTACTCATTATGACAGGTTAATTTGCAAAAGAGAAAAAACCTATTTTGCTGAAGATTCCCTGCAGTGAAGACTACACTGCATGCTTATTTAAGCTTTATACAATTGCTTATTGTATCATGATGTTCAGATTGAGTGATATTTTGTTAATAAATAATGGTACGTTTGCTAGCTGAAGGTTTTACATGGAGTCTGTGTCAAGCTGCATTTTGAAATTAGAACTAATTTGAATGTTTTTCTTTTTAAAAAAACTTAGATTTAGCTAATGAAAAATAACTTTAGTACATTGAAAATGAAGGGGGAAAAAGAACTATATAAAATATAATTTTGGCAAGTCAAAATATAATTTTGGCTTATTAAAGCGTGTACTAAATTTTGTGATTGGTTTTGTTCTGCTGTCAGCATAGCCCAGATTTTGAAGCTATCTTGTTTATGTTGGGTCCAGATGGGTACATAATGGCTTTCTGAATGTTAACAAGGTGGACTGAAGATTTAGTCTTGTTGAGGTCAGTGATTAATTAAACATCTTGTCCCATGTGCATTTGAAAATTCCATTGTGGATCCTTCTGTGCCCAAAGACAGTATTTTGTCATTTCAGTTTCCTTTCAGAAGTTGGGTATTCTACCACAATTTTGCCTTGTAATCTTTGTATTCATTAATTGGACATTATTCTGCATTTGCTTCTTCAGTGTAACCCAAGAAATTAAGAGAAAGTTCATCAGACAGCAGAAGCATCAAGTCATGACGTTAGATAAGCATGCCATTATTGTCACTCACTTTCCACTAGTGACCAGAAGGAATGTGGGAACTCAGTTGATGGAAAACCTGATACTGGACCAGCAATACTGGGGGCTTATGGTCATCTTCAGAACTGTCAGAAGATGCAAGCCCTTTCCATAGGCTCAGCCTCAAACATGAGTTGTTTAACACCCTGCTGCTATGAGCAGAAGGCTGTTGCAAAAACTCCCTGCTCCAATTGCCAGGAATGCTCACACCTTATCTTGGTAATCTTACTCACAGCCAATTTATACATATTTATTCTTCTGCCAACATTATTCTCTAACTAAAATAGTTTTTCTCTATTCTGTTCTACTGTGTTTATAACAAGTAACTTCATCTCTCAGTTTTTGATTTGCTAGGTTAAACAAACCAAGTCTGCCAGTCTTCTCTTGTAAATTAAGATTTTTACTGATCATCCCAATAGTCATTTTCTGTGCCTGTTCTAGTTTGAATGATGTTTGCTGAACAGGAATGACACAAAGTGACAGAGGATGACTTTGTGTCATTGTGTACAGCTTTCTATCCACTGGAAACCTCTCCTGATGTCACCTGTGTTTTCCTCTTCCACACTGACACCTTTTCACACTGTCATGCTATGGTAACCTGATCTGTCCAAGGCATTCTCCCAAACTGCTTGCAATTGACAGGCTTACACCATGCTGCAGACCTGTTTTGTTGCTGCCCTGTTGTTTTCCACTTGCTGTTAATGACTTCCGCTGTAGTTCTGTTACTCCAGTTCTCATGATCAGCTTGTTGTTCCTGTACTGTATTCTCTTAGCTTTATCATCAGTCTTGTAATTCTTGTGATGTCATTAATTAGAACATTAAACAAGATTAGCCCTCAGATGCTATCCAAAACACAGAAGATATAATCCCTGTTCCATGATATATGCAAGATAAGTATAAATGAAGATTATTCATCCAAATGTTTTGCATGGGACATTACGATATTTCTGTGTATTCAGACTCAATAGCAGTTGTTAATGACTATGCTTGTGCAGGTACCTAGGAGATACTGAACAAAAACAAATGAGTTATGTTTTGACAACAGTGCTAAGGGCCCTCAGTGAGGGCTGGGCCCTATTTGGCTGAGCATTATGAAAGCAGATGTTCTTGAGAAATGAACAAAGAATAGCAGTTCTTTATGTGGGGCAGTGTGCAATGAGGTATAAAGATGCTGAGAGAGGGAACAAGCACATCTGAAATCATTAAATTAACAGAGGGAGGCTTTGTTTCTTTAGATCGAATGAAGGAAGATCTGCAAGACCTCGAAAATAACCTGTGGCAGAGAAGAAAACTGGAACCTCTTTTTCTCCATTTTTTTTAATTCCTGGTGGATTTTTTTTTTCTGTTCTGATGTGAAGCTTGTGTAGAACCTTGTTTTCCAGTGACAAAAGTATTTCCCTATCATGGGCAGTACACAGTAATACTCTTTTTTAGGAAGTCAGGCCTTGTACGCTCTTGAAATGGTTACTCCTGTCTCTGAACCCCAGCAATGGCCTGGGCATGACAAAGGGCCATTGGCCTCTCCTAATGCAAGCAGAATCTGTGATCTCTGAATTTCTGTGAACGATTGTCTGTAGTGACCAGAGCAAATGGCAAAAAATTACAGAAACAGGCATTAAAAATACTACTTGGTGTGCAGTGGTGGCACAAAGATTCTCTTTACTTTGTCTATGCAATTTCTGATGAAAATTTTCTCTTTGTTTTTGAGTTACAAATCCAAACTGTGCATGTAGAACTGGCTAAAAGGAATGATAGGGATGGGTTTCTTTTTTTTCTGAAAAACAGCCACCAAAAATTGTCAGAAAACAAAAAATTCAGCAAACCAAACAGGGAAATGTTACAAATAAAATTTGTACTGAGCTGAAATTGAAGGAACCCACTCAAAGTGGAGGCTTTTATAATGGTATGCTAAAAGCAGATGTCATAAATTTATCACTTTCATGTGGAAGAGATGCAATGGGATGCTCTGTCTTAGCAGAGTGCCAACAGTTGCATTAAACACCTGTCAAGTACTGTAGCTTTTTAAAATGCATGGAGAACAAATAGGTTGGGCATATCTCTGCAACTCTTGAGGAATTTACTGGTTTTGTTCTGTATTTGTGGAATAGGTACTTTTTCTACTAATATTTATTATTATTATTTACCAAAGTGATTATATAACAGTTTCTAATTGATTCAGGTTCCAAAATTGCTGTGGAATCTATTGAAGTGTGTGTGTGATTTTAAAGTACTGTCTGCAGGTGTGAGCCATATGTCACTGAGGTACCCCTTAGAGTTTCTGCAAGAGCTGAGATGTTCCTCAGGCTCATCTCAGTCATGAAGTGAGAGATCTAGCATTACTCTGCACATGAATGTGTCTGCACACTTACAGCTAAATAGGTAATGACCAGCACTAGTAGCTTTGTGTTTTTATTTCCAGTTAGGAAGCAAAGGAAATGTACAAGTTAAGGACTATTATAATTTACATTGACTTTTGGGAAATCTTGGAGGAGTTTTTGTTTCTCTTTTTTATGTTTTTGCTGAAGAGTTGAGTACAGAGGGCAAGTGTATGCTGACAGCTGGTAGGTTGGAGGTCAGTGTTCTTGACTTGGTGATGTTGCAGGGTCACAGCAGGATGTTGCTGTGTGATAGACATACCTGCTCCTTTTCCCTATTGCCAATAGTGTAGTGCTTGATAAAGCAAAGCCAGGCGAAGACCACAGACAAAAATATTCTGTGCATCAGAATTTTAATGAAGTCTTTTGGGAAGGAGATACGAGCTGGACTCTGGCTGTGTGTGACATCTGACCATCGTTCTGAGGGAGTATTTAAGTGAGTCACAGGATATGATGCCTTCTTTCTCTAAATCCCTTGCTGAGCTCAGCCCTCAGCTATAGTGACCAAATGTCACCATTCTTTTGGTGCTCTGCATGAAATGAGTCTTATTTGCTCTCAATTTGCTCTTTGGAAGCAAAGCTTGTCACCCAGATGCTGCTACCCAGAGCAGGATTTCTCCTGTCATCCCAGTGATAGGATATCTACCTATGATACCAGTGAACATCTGGGTGTCAGCCTCTAAAAGGCTATGGCCTCAGAGTCATGAGGGAACTCAACCTGATTGTCCACACAAGAGCAGTTCCTTCACAAGTGCTACGTGGCTCATATTCCTACTGAAGTATGGCAGCCATCAAGCAACGAGTATTTACTCATGTTCTGTCAGCCGGATAATCTCCACTGCACTTCATTTCCATACAGGATTGAGCTGATTTAGCATTGCTTACTTCTGTTCCAGTCAACAGGCTTATCACTGTAAGATCTGGTTGCTTCCTTTGGTCTTGAATAGAACAGCCTTAATCTTCAGCAGGTGGGGAAATTAGTCTGGTATATTTGGGGAGAAAAATAATTTGCAAACAACTCACATATTTGATTAGTATGAAATGTACAAATCATCATGCAAAAAAAAAAGTATATTTTGAAAATGAATTAGTGATTCAGGTGTTGAAAATCAGTAAGTAATCAGTTTCCTAAGGGTTGGATGGTTATACTAAACTGACTGCAATGCAAACCGTATATAGGTTTCATATCCTTGCTTCAGTTTTTGTTGTTTCTTACCAGACACTAGTAATCACTTTCCTGTGGGGAAAAAATACCATCTCTGAAAGTTATCTGAATTTTATTTAATTGAAAATATTCTTCACCCACTCTGGAAACACTGACTCACTTGGCAGCTCAAAGAATCCATGACCAGAAAAGCCCTCTAGTACCTTAATGACAGAATATCTGCTAGGCAAGTCAGCGTTTGTTGCATTTATTTATTTACTTACCAGAACTATACCATGTTCTGTATGTGGCTGTTTTGGAGCGCATGATCTGTTCTGTTGCTCTGTAAGATGCAGCTGGCACTCTGTGCCTGCTGTAAGCCCGCCTGGTGAGCGGAATTCCAGAAACTCACGGGGGACAATTTAGGGTTTGCATAACATTTCAGTATTTTCCAATTATCAGTTCTTGGGAGTGAGGATTTGAGGGACAGATTTGCAGAGAGAAAAAGATATGGAAGTCTGTGGAGTGGGGGACTGCAGGTGGGGAAGTTGCAGAGAATATATAAGCTTGTAATCAGGTCACCTCTCTGGTAAAAAAAAAAAAAAAAAAAAGGTTTGGTCTGTATGCATTATGCAATGCAGTGTCCAAAAGTAAAAATGCATGACAATGTTAAATTGTTATAATATTGGAATAATGCTCTTTTATTGGGTCACTCTGCAACTTTTCCTGCACAGTGATAATAATGAATACGATGGATGGAGAAGTCTACTGCTGCATTCAGTCTCTATCATAGTGGATACTCCTGGACAGTGTAGTGTTTACTTGGATCCAAGTCTTTAGAGGAAGACATAGAAGCTGTATCTAGAAAGTTCCTCAACTAGTTTTCTGCTTGCTGGACCTTTATGCTATTATGCAATATTTGTCCCAGGACACTTCCCATTCTGCATGTTGAAACAAATACCATGGCTGTTGCCCGTAAATCTAAACTCAGTTCTTTCACTGTCGTAGCTGAGAGCTAATGGTGCCAAGTTCCCATCTCAGATGTTGCATGACATGATCTGGGTGCTGAGATAAGCCTGCAGGATATGAGTATTTCAGAGCACACACCTTAAAAAACCTTATACAATCAAGCTTGCTACAAAAGCTCGGCTACTTACTGGCTTTGACAGATGGGAGTAGATTTTGTTGTTCAATTTGGTTTTTGCATTCCAGTGTCTTTGTTTCTGGTCCAGAGCCATTTGACTTCTTGCTGAATAGCCTGCTTCAACCCTGCTCCATATTTTTAAATGAAAAAGATGCACATGGTACAGTCTATAGCACTCTGAACCCATCCACTACCTGCATTTACTTAATTGCTGCAACATATCACTTGTGCTTCACGACTGTCCCGCTGTGTCCATTCTCAACTATTTTTCTGCTGTGTTTTTGCAGGCACTGATACTTCACCAGCTGGGGCGCTACAGCTTGGCTGAGAAAATTCTCAGAGATGCCGTGCAGGTGAACTCCACAGCCCACGAGGTCTGGAACGGCCTGGGTGAGGTGCTGCAGGCTCAAGGCAATGATGATGCCGCGACTGAATGCTTCCTGACAGCACTGGAGCTTGAAGCCAGCAGTCCTGTTGTCCCTTTTACCATCATCCCGAGAGTCCTCTGAGAGGATGTCTTCACCAACTTACGTTGGTCTGACTTCTGGGTGAGGAAGCCCAGTGTTTCAGTCTGCCTGGTAACTGATTAGTTTGAAAAACCTCAGAGCAGCAGGTAACGATCTCCAGTCTTTTGTGGGAAAGTGGCCAAAACAGCATCATGATGCATTCTGTTGCTGAGAGGACAGAATGGCTAACCAGAGCCAAACCAGTCATATCGCCAATGTTTTTACCCTGGTAGTTTTGAAACTGCATTATAGTGTTCCTGAATGATGTGCCATATTTTGTTAGTGATACTTGAGTGTTACATAACATTATAATGGAATCAACTACCAAACGTAGAATAATATATTCAAGTTAAAATTCAGTGGCAGAGCAGACTATTTTTAACAAGGCTGTTATGAAAACTGTTTTCTTCCTGCCTCTCAACCTCTTTTGGCCCAAAGTCAGAATGCGAATTTTCTGTTTCCATCTCTATTTTAGTCCAGGCCAGAGAATCAGTTGAGTTCTTGTTTTTAGTTGTTAATAACTGTGATGTGTGGCTAACTGTTATCTCTATTTAGAGCAAAGGCTGAGTACAAGAATATTTATATTTTACCAATGTATGCCTGTTACAAGAAATATATTAGTTATTTAAGTTTAACTTTTTTATGTGAATTCAGAGTTTATTTATCAATGGAAATATGTAAAAAGAACCTCAAATGGAGTATTTACCAACATTCCTTATTCATGACCCACACTTGGCTAAATGGGAAGATTATGTTAATAATAAAATGATTTTTAAATGGAGCCTTTTCTGTGCCCTGGTTAAGAACCTAGGGGGTAATACATATCTTGTGAATGCGTGTTCTTGATGTGGGGTCTGTGGCTGGCTGGCCTTGATGATCAGCAACACCAAACTTAAATGCCTTGATGAATGTCTAGAGAATAGAGGTTTGTATACTCTTTGCCACTACTACAGTTATTTGAGATTTCAGGCTTCCTTAATCTTCACTACTCCTCTTTTTCCCACTCCTTCCATTCCAGCTCTTGTTGAAGCCATTATTCTGTTTCTACATAACACATGGACTTTTCCATATATGTTATCAGTGTTTGGGAAGAGCGTGTTGAATATTTATGCACTATTCTCAACATCTCCCACTCTTTTCTTCCCTTGAAGGAAAAGTTGCCTGGTAACATTACTGCCATGTTATTATAATAGGGCCAAACATTTACCAGGTAAATGCTTGCTAGAGTTTTCCTGGGATGCACAGATGAGAGTCATTTGTTGTGATGAGCATTCGGCGTGTGCAAGCCAGGGCAGCCTAGTGTCTCCTCACTTAAATAGTGGGCTTGTGGAAGCTGGGAGGATTTCCAGACTCCCCGTTAAAATGAGTGCTCATTGGTATGTGCCTGATATGTCACAAGAAGCAGTTTCAAAATGCTCACTGCAAGATAGCAGATGATTCAGAAAAAATGGCAAATGTTTTTCTTTGCAACTCACTGTAGAGATTACTATCTCAGAAGCTTAGATCCCACTGTGAGATGTGCTCTGTGCGCACCAGTGAGAATCTTTCAGTGGCAGAATGCTTAAACCTGGGAGAGCTTTTCACTTCTATCTCTTTTTCCTTGGCGTTTCTTGTGCCTGTTAGACGAAGGCTACTTTCAAGTTGCATCTGCTTAATGCTGAGAACATACATTCCTTGTAAAATGGACCTAAACACCATTATAGGCAGTATTTATAAATCTATTTAAGGAGTAGCAATTGTCATCTTGCTCACCACAGAAATATAAAGATTCCCTTCCCCTTCCAAAGTGCCTGCTCTGCGTGCTTTCTTCATGCTGTCCTTGGTGTTTCTATTCTCTTTTCTATTTGCCAGCTTTTCTCTCTTTTCTAGTCCACCTATGTGCTCTGGGCTGATGTCTTTTAGTATCTACTGTGCAGTTTACCAAACGTATTGCAAAACCTTCATTTGTTTAATTCAGTTCCTCTGGATCCTTTCTGCTAGGCAAATTCAGTTAGATTTGTTATGCCTTCCACAGATATGCTCCTTTACAACGTCTATTCACCTTTTATTATAATATCAAAGCATTTCTAATAAGGCACTTTGCACACAGATCTGAGAGCGGTGGTCTTTCTCAAGAGAACTTTGAACAAAAGTAGAGTGTAAGAGAATTCTGTAATAGCACAATTTATTGTTTGTTCTTATTTAATTTACAGTTCTGTCCTCTTTCGATAAACTCCCCAGGTGGAAAGGTTACTACTCCAGTAGTGTCACGTTGTCCATTTGTGGAGCATTTGTTGCTGCTGTTGTGTAGATCAGATGAACCTGAATATGTTTCATTTTCCTCACTCTGAAATTGCATTTGGTGTAAATCCACAGCCTTGCACCTCCTGGGAACAGCCTTGGTAAAGCTCAGTTATCTATTTTTAAGAATGGATTAATGGTGCAAGTCCTTACGTTTGGGAGTTTTCAGGAGAAAGTGGAAGTCCTTGCAGCGCATGAATTAAACAGCAGCACTTGTTCAAACATAGTTTTCACCTTAAAACAATGTTACTAGATGTTATGGCTGTGTGATTTCTTACTCCCC